>JANCMC010033613.1:23317396-23435699 GCA_024363005.1 Charaxes varanes | reverse complement strand
GAGCTTTCTAACACTGAAATAATTTTCCAAATCGGACCAGTAGATCCTGAGAACAGCGCGTTACAGCAAACAAACTCTTCAGCTTTATATATTAGTATAGATAATTGTACCAAATGTCATACACCCCCGTTCGCACAATTTTCTTAAATTTGTACCGAAAGTTTTTGCTTCACGTCTTTATATATAGATACTTGAACTTGCTTTGCTTAAATCCGCGAATAATTTATTTGCAGATTTTAGCTAAGTCGTTTAGTTTTAAATGTTATGGATTTCCGCAAAGTAATGCCTGATTCTATAAATTAAATAGATACTTAGCGAGTATTCATAAATGCAATATTCGTTATCTAATTCTTAACGAGGAGATCCGCATGTCACAGTTGACTTGTGTTTAAAGAGATTTTCAATTTCAAACAAATAGTTTCTGAAGCATGTCGCTTCAGTTAGATTTAATTTAATGAAATAATCATAGGGTGATAATGTAAAATATAGTACAGAACGATACAAGTTCGACCTTTTATTTGATGTTCATGTGATTTTCAAAACAATAACAGTTTTTGTTTAGTTCGCTATTAAACAAATTGCGGTCTCAAGAACGAATTGTTTAATGACTTTCGGGAAGTCCGCCGAAAATTGACTCAGCCGTACATTAGTAGATTCTGTATCCATGGAAAAAATGTTCATTTTTAGGATTCCGTATCTTCAAATGAAAAAAGGGACTCTTACAGGATCACTTCTTTGTCCGTCTGTCTATCTGTCAAGACCCTTTTTCTTAGGAAGTGATGGTATGGAACCCTTACTGCGCGTGGCTGACTCGCACTTGATCACAACTCCGACATGATGCGATTTATAATGTATGTAATCTTTAATACCATGTAATCTTTTTTTTTTAATATTACGAATTATTTTTTAATATTACGTAATACGTATGTAATCTTTTTTTTTTAAATATTACGAATACTTTTGCGTTTTCCATAATATACTGAACTCTAACAAAATTATTTCTGTAACATCTTAAACAACCCCTTTCAATGCAAATAAAAATCCTTAATAATATTTTTAAGATAACATTAACTCTGTCTTTTTTACCCGCCTAAACCGCTAAACCAATGTTAATTAATTTCGGTACAGAAATAGATAGATAGATAGATAGATAAATTCTTTATTGCACACAAAGTTAAGTGAAATACATTTGTACAATTAGTGGTATGTTAAGCAGCGTGCAAAGGCGGTCTTATTGCTAAAGCAATCTCTTACCAGACAACCTTTGTTGAAAGGAAATTTTAAAATTTTATGGATAGTGCAAATAGAAAAAGAAAAGGGAAATTCTTATAATAAATATAAAGAAAATTAATGGAATAACACAAAAATAAACATACATACTAATATACATATATAAAATGCCACTACTCGGAGACATCAAGGAGACTGATTTAAATTTGAAAGAGAAACCTAAAGTGTCAACACTGATTTTGAAGTTTGCTACTGATATACTTTTACTGCCATATAGGTGAGTTTTAAATTTGATTGTTATAAATTTATTTATTACATTTTATATGGTAATTATTTATAAAGCACCTTTACTTTTTTTCAACAAAATCGAATTGGAGTTTACTTAAGGCACTATTATCAATTTTTACATAATATCATCTCTCTAATATCTTTATCATTATATGAACATACACTATTTGAATAGTAAAATTATGTTTTGATAAAAAAAAATCAAATATTTTACAGGATTATAATAAAAATTGTATACGTATTTTGAATTATGTAGTGGATATCTGATTATGGAATTTTCATAGACTATAAAACTTATAATAAAAACATAAAGTACTTAAATACGCACGGTGGCTCTCAGACCAACAATAACAATGTCAATATAATTAATGCACAATAGGATTTTCTGGTCCTTTAAATGAAACGATCATATTGCGCAACAATACGGATACGCAATGTCTATATTATAATAAACTCTCTTTAGATTCTCTATTATATTATCGCGATTTTTGTAGGTCAATATTGTGTCTTTGTTAAAACATAAACAAACTGAAAACATAATTTCGTAACTTTATGAAATGGTACTCATTGTTTCTCTATTTCTCATATCCCATACACGATATGATTCCAAAAAATCTATGAATTCTAGTAGGAAAACCTTGATTAAAAAAAATATCGATTTGACATTAACAATATTCAAGGTTTTCCATGATAGACGTTTTCTTGGAATGAAACCAACGTTCTTCGATTTCTTTGAATTCAATTATTAAGTTCAGCCTTCGTTTTAATGTCGTTCTAATAAAATCACGCTCAAACAGAATATTCCCGAAAAAATTAACACATTGTTTCACTTTTACTAAAATTTTCATGATTAATAAATAAATAAATGCTGCAATCAGTATCCACTAGTTGTTAATCGGGCAGATTAGCGCAGTAAAATTCTCACGAATGTTTT
Organism: Charaxes varanes; assembly: GCA_024363005.1. Lineage (NCBI taxonomy): Eukaryota > Metazoa > Arthropoda > Insecta > Lepidoptera > Nymphalidae > Charaxes > Charaxes varanes. Next base: position 23,433,247 of record JANCMC010033613.1, on the reverse strand, counting down.
TATACGTTAATTTATAGCAAAATATTTCTTATAATTTTCACAGGAACTGTATTTATAGCTATGTGTAGTTTTAATCTGGCTGCTTTTAAAATATCTTTTAAAATGAAACATCAGGTTTTTATCCCTTAATTTAAAAAAAAATTGTTACTTGTTCGATTACCTTTGTTCTTAAATTTATATATATATAGGGTTTTTGACCTATCGTTATGACGTCTATACGAAATATTCCAAGAACTTAAATGAAACATCCTTTAATAAGAATGTGCCCGTGACTTAGTCCGCGTAAACTTAGTTTAAAAAAATAGATTCAATTTCGGCGTGATGTTATATAGTCTATAAGCCTTCCTCGATAAATAGACTATCTAACACTGAAAGAATTTTTCAAATCGGATGAGTAGTTCTTGAGATAAGCGCGTTCACGCAGGGAAGTAAACTCTTCTGCTTTATATAAAAGTATAGTTTACATTAAATAAAATTTCACACCCTTAGAATTGAAGTTACGATTTATTTTTCCGGTTTTACAAAGTCATTATATGGACTAATTACATCCATAACAAAGGAAGGAAAGACATCCTTTGGAGAACAGCATCCACCATTTTCGTACCGGACCTCTTACTCCGCTGTTTTCCAACTTTTTTAAGAGTATGTCGTGTTGTAACGTGTCAAAAGCTTTGCTGTAGTCTATAAAAATAATTAAAATATGCTGTTTATTGTTTAGATAGTTTAAAACATTATCAGTGAATTTAGATAAAAGATCGGTAGTACTTTTTTTTGCTTGAAAGCCATATTGCTTTGAAGAAAGAATTTCGTGCTCCTTGTAAAAGTTGTGAATATTTTGACTGAAATATTGTTCTACTATTTTATTAATTATTGGAAGCATAGTAATTGGCCTGTAATTTGCAATGTTAGTAGTTTGACCAGAATGAGATGGAGGAATGACTTGGATCGTTATAATGGAGATTGGCAACGCATAGCCTTACACAGAACCTTATGGAATGAGAGAAGGGAGGCCTTTCCCTTGCCGTGGGAAAATAAAGGCTCTAAATAAATAATAACAATAATAATAAGATTGAATAGCGCTTTGAATCTAAGCGATCGATTATTAAAGCGAACGATTATCAAATATTGCACAAAAATACAGACCGAGTGATGTTTATTATATAATTAACTCCAGTCAAACTCGCTCGTTTAAATATTTTTATATACTGTTAACGTTTCATATACAAACATTTACACTTTAATCATCTAGCGCGTCCACCGCTCAATAGAGCGCGTACGCACATGTTACTTTCCACTTCCTGTCATTGAATATTATATTTAGTAAATTATTAACATATGTTTTGAAACGAATTCTATCAAAAAAATATATATATATGTATATATATATATATATATTTAAATAGCAAAGAGGCAAATGGGCGCTATCGTAAAAAGTATACTTTTATATAATAATATCACTTTCATGCTTTAATTTCCTCAATAAAACTAATACAATTTTTATAATCAATATAATATTTATTCTTCTTCTTCTTAGCGTTGTCCCGGTACATGACCAGGGTCCGCTTTACCGATCTTAATTTGGTGACGATGTATAACCTAGTGTATTATAAGCAACAAATGTAATGCATAATGTATGAGAAGAACAGTGGGTACGCGATACAATCATCATCGCTGTCATGATTAACGAATAACTAGTTTAGTCGGAAGTAAATATACGTATGAATTCAATTTACTTAAAAACAAAAGAACTTAATACAGTGAGCGTAAAAAGATGAACTTTTTTTATCTCTTACAGCCAACCTTCGAGGAAAAATACAAATGAATCAAGTAAGGGTGTAAACAATAAATAATAAAAATATGTTTTGAAAATAGAAATATACTGTCTACAAATTGAAAAACGAATGGTTGTGTGATAGATTGCTACGTTAGTATTTGGAGGAAACGTACAAAATAATATTATAATTCCCTCAAAACGGATCAAAAAACCTTTATAGCCTCTTTAAAAGACAATCATTGAATAACATTAAAAATAAACCACTCTGTCTATGTGTGATAAAGAAAACAAGTTAGGAGAATCTTTATCTCATTCAATTTAGATTTAATAAAGTTAAAAAGATAGTGGAATAAGTAATCGTAGAATGGGCTGGAGAATATAATAAATTTCCATTACCGGTTTTGAATAACATAAATATGTAATTGACGCTTAGTGTAGTAACGAAAAATACAGGGTAATAAGTGGGTTTGAGTGGAGTGGAGTGGAGTGGAGTGGAGTGAAGTGGAGTGGAGTGGAGTGGAGTGGGTGAGGTGGAGTTGAGAGACAAGAACCTATAGCAATATTGTTCGAAATTTACCTATGGTGCGTGATAGAAATGATACAAAACAAATGGTTGACCTTTCATCTTAACTGACCTGAAAAATCTTAGTGAATGAAGCCGGGATACATTTAAGACAATTCTTAAATACCCACTACTTCTATCTAATTGTCGCCAAAACAACCACTAATAGAAATTGAGCATACTGTTATCAATGATGGTAGCACTGCTATCGCGATATGTTACTAATGCCGCCGTTGCGACCGGCCAATATCATTCGTATAATGCCGGAGCCAGACATAGCTCAAAGTGTTAGTACATTTTGTCCTTGAAGACTATAAAATTCTATAAAACGTTCCGCAGCTACACAAAGTCCCCGGCCACACTACGCGATCATTGAAATGATCATTCAAATGAAACTATGTGTGGCCCCGCTATTACCTTATGATTATCATGGTGGTAATACTGATAAACATTTAACACAGATTACAATGAGCCTTTTAGATGAGTCCATACATCTACTTTTGTAGTTTAAATTATAATGATAAGTAACTCTATATATTGTGAAGAGATACCTGACGATAATGCTATAATTCTTAAACATTTACAACTCTATTGTCTCTGCAAGGGCGCATAGAGGTGGTCGCCAAAAAATCCCATTTGATAAATAAGATTTTCCTGGAGAAAATTTTTGACTTTATTACGCGCTCCGGCGAAGACAAAAGATTGTCATGACCAGGTATTACAGCATTGAATAAGGGCTGTAATATATACGCGGATGGTAATTTCGTCTCCTGCAATTTTCTCTATTGCAAATAAAGTCTAAACAAAACGTTTAAGTTAAGCTCATATTTGACTGTAGCTTTGCGATCTTAACTTTCAGTAAAAATAATAAAGATTTACATCTAAGATAAATATACTTCATAAGACACTTTTATGATCCATACTCATCTACGGTTCAGTAAAAAGTATGAAAAATCTAAGATGGACTATTCAACGCACGAACATTTCTCGACAACTTACTTACGTGCAAAACCTAATGCTAAATGAAACCTTAATACTGCCGTTTTACATCTTTTGTCAAATATTGGTAGCGCGAATGAAATTGGACTCGCACGTATCTAATCCTCCACATTACGGCGGTGTAATTCGTGCGAACCTTCATTTGAAATTACGTTTCCAACGTAAAAGAAAATAAATTGGCGAGAAATGTTCGTGCATGGCCCTCAGACGATGCTTCGGTTTCGCAACGAGGCGTGAGAATAGGTACAACCGAAAATCGGTGCAATGCTGTGGTTTGGTGACATTGTGGAGTATCATTCGGGTTACAACAACTTCACGAATTTTCTCTCGTTTTCCTTTGCGGATTAACATATACCAGAGATCACCGGCTGGTCGAAATTCGGCCAAAATTTTTTAGATTTACAGTACTATATGCTTATTTAAAACTATTTCAACGAAAAATAATTATTTGTACAACGAACATTGTTGTATAAAATTTTAGTATTCCCACACTCTCCTCTATATAAACTATAATTGTGCCAAATTTCTCCTTTGTCCGCGCAATTTTCTTAAAGTTATACCGAAAGTTTTTACTCCACGGTATTATATATTTAGGTGTTTTGTTCGTCATATATTTCCGCAGTATAACGCCTAATTCAATCAAACATTGCGGAATTCATAGTTATTATAAAACGGCTTTTGAACTCACGTGTATGTTATATCGGGAATGACAGACTGGTTTCGAACTTTGAAGGTGTATAAAAACTATCTATCAATTATGTAACTTTCATACTATGTTTCACATTTTGATTTTAAGCCTAACGGTTAAAACTATTCGGTTTTGAGGAAAAATTTGTCTTTTATTATTTTGGTTTAAATTGTTAGTATTGGACACAGTTGCAACCTCCGCAAAATGCGACTAAAGTTTTAGCTTAACTGGAATTAATCTGATGTCGAGCGTCGTCGTGAAATGTTCAAAACTAATTTCTTGGCTTAGAGCCAAGCTATAAGCCAGCGAGGCTTTTCTTGCCCATGATACAAATAAATGGCTCAACCTAATAGGTAGAGACATTTATTATTGAATATCCCAACAAGTTCACTTGCGAGCAAACTAAAAATATATTATTAGACATCTTGGCCCTTATTGACATGTAAGTGAGTATAGTAACTTCAATAAAAAAAGTTTAAACTATTTTTTCCATAGCACAAAATAAAAATGTGTCCAATAATTATAGGAATTCAAATTATAAAGTTAAAGAGTGTTTGTTAATGTTGAATATTTTTCTTAAATTATAATTATTTTTACCATAAACAGTGTATTTGCATAACATCAAGCAGATATTTATAACGTAAATTTTGTTCAACACTTGCTAATTAATTAATAACAATTTAATTTATAATAGTTACCTTTATCTCACTTTAATATTTGCTAATTGGCCTACTTCTAGCGTTTTAAAAATGTTAATTAAATGAGATTCATCCCAAGCATAGCCATCCGAAGCGACGTCGGAAATCTAGTCTTCTTTCCATTTAAATTGGCTGAGCTTCCTATTTTATGTTTCCAAGTTTAAAGAGTTCCCTTTGTACCGATGGCAAAAAAAATTACATCACTCCATCGCTTGTTCGGAAGAATATCGAATAAGTTCGTAAATAATTTCATTATACTCAGTTCTGTCGTGTCAGAGAAATGCATTTGCTTTGCAAGCGCAATTTGATTTTTTTTTAAAGTTCCATTGAAATTTTACAGGAATTATTATCGTGGCTAACCAAATAAGGAAATAAAGTAAAATTTTATCACTCTTTTAGACATTCTATTTTACTGCATTCCTATATTAAAGTACTGTTAGATCAGTGATGTAAATCCCGAATACACAGAGGATATTTACCGGTAACTATTATTGACAGTCAATTTCTTCTTCTATTGATCTCTGAGGATCTAGGAACCTTTAAAAAGAAGGGCTTCATCATTTTTCAAAAGCTTGCGAGTGTCGGGGTTACTGTAGTGATCTATGAGCGTAGTTAGTGGCTTATAATCAAATGAACTGCTTCCCGGTAAATACTTCCCTTTGGAATAGAGACGAATTTCTTAGCATTCCATGGATTCACCGTGCGGGTGCCGGGTCCATCGCATTGCAGAGGAAGGAACCGACATTGAAACGAAGCTGCCTGTATCTTTAACTCACTTTAGACCTAAACCGTAATCTGTCTGCTTATACTTAAGTGTCCAATATGACCTACTAATAATGGGTTATCACAACATGCTAAGAATTTAAAAAAAAATCATGCACTTAAGGTAAACTTAAAAACTTCATCTAATTACAATAGTTTTTACTTTCATTCATAGAAAATCTTTTTTTTTATCTTCATAAGAACCTTCCTTAGACTTAAAAGAATAATTAAAAAGAATCACTCAAATTGGTCGAACCATTTTCAATTTACGGTGTGACCAAGGAATTTTACTTTTATCTTAAAACAATTATCTTCTTCAATATATTTTTATGTGTTTTTACTATTTTCCGTTTCATTATTCTTCCATAGGCATTAAGTTCGTAAGACCTTGTGTCATATAGGCCGATATACTAATTTGATATTATTTTATTCCATTACTAGAGAAACAGAGGGTAAACTTACCGCCGCAAATACCTATGCGGAGAATATCTAATGGGGAGAAGAAAAGTAAATGAACAAAGTAAGAAAAGATCTACAAAAAAGAATTAGTACTGTATATAAAGAAAGAAAGAAAATATTTATTTGCTAAATCATTACACCGCATACAGAAACATGTAAATATTAAGCAATATATATTATTCTACTTAGTATTTGTTGCATTCAAAAAGAGAAAAAAATATCTTGTTATACAACATATGTCACGTCAGTCCGTGATTACAATGGAAACGGTCAGTCATCATCACACGTGTGCGTTCATTAAAGGAAAGCTTAACGCGAGATGCATTTCTACTAGTTAGCTTCAAATTGGCTTTGTTCTGTTACTTCCTGAAGGTAAATAAGTGTTTTTATATAGAAGATAATTTGAAATACTTTCTACTACTAAGAAATTTTTTATGTATTAACTAGCGGACCCGGCAGACGTTGTCCTGCCCGAAGGTTGGTTTACTTACTATTTACTACATTCTATTGCAATGCGCTTTCGAAAACTGGTACACGTTTTTAATATTAGTTATTTTTTGTGTTTTATCGTAGATCTTCATTGCTGGTTAATTTATTTTTTATTAACTTAGTTTATCTGAGCAACTAAATTATATATCAGTCCTTGTTCGTTAGCCTCGCTAAAACTCGAAAACTACTAGGTCGTTTTAAATTCTGTTTGTTTCGTTTCGTTCCTTTAATTTCAGGGAAGGTTGTAAAAGAAAAGAAAGGAAAAATTGAAAGATTATTTAAAAATACTAAGAAATGCAGAATTGGTCGCTACTTCAGAATAGTTCAAAAACATTCAAAAACAGTCGCCGTGAATAGTAAAAATGTTCATCTATACTAATATATAAAACAGAAGAGTTCGTTTGTTTGTTTGAACGCGCTAATCTCTAGAAATACATGTCCGATTTGAAAAATTCTTTCAGTGTTAGATAGATCATTTACCGAGGAAGGCTATAGGCTATATATCATCACGCTAAGTTCAATAGGAGCGGAGCAAAAATGAAGAATGTTTCAAAATCAAGGGTTCTTTTTCCCATTTGAGAGTTTCCGCTGCGTGCGCTGCGTAGATGGTTAAAGTTTCGCAAAAGTTATGTATGACAAAATTGTTCCCCTTTAAAAGTTCTAAATAAAACTCCGAATTAAAAGTATCCTCGAGTCATTGTATTAAACAGGTTGTAATTAGTTATATATTAGTTTTAAGTAATTGATGTATAATTATTTGGTACCGAAAAGACAAATTGGGGAACTGTAATGTTTTTTCGGATATGTTGAATAAATAAATTATAAGTGATAATTATTTTGACTTACATAAGGTATATATTAGTTTAAAAGTTGACACTTAATGAAGAGTTCTTCATTAAGTGTCAACTTTTAAAAACTTACGTAACTAGGAATATTTATTTTTCCAGTTAATAAGCTAACTTTATTTCACAACGTATTTCGGATTTATCATTTCGAATTTGTAAAATCGGACAAGTACTTCCGAAGATTAGAGCGTTCAAGCAATAAACAAACAAACTCTTCAGCTTTATATATTATTATGAGTATAGATGTATATATTATAGTTTATATTCCATACAAGAATGGAACCCAACGTTACGTTTCACACCGTTACGCCATTGTGGAAGATCAATTGATTGCAACGAAATTTATCACAATTAAAATCGTGAGTGTATGTCATTTTTAATGTTCAATCAACCTTAAATCTGGTATCGCATTAATTTGTATTACAACAGACGTTGCTATACTAAATTATCGAAATTTTTATGTATTTACATTTTTATGTTTATTTTAACGTTTTAGTTAGAATTAAAATTCTATATATCATCGTTTGAAAAAAGCATATAATACGCAAATCTATAGAGTTGTGGAGGAATTTTGAGCAGCCGGCAATTAATTGCCGTTTAGTTTAGTTTAGTTTAGTTTTAGTTTAGTTTTAAGAATTGCGCAAATATTACAATAATTTTAGATCACCAAATCAATACGTCCACATTCTTATCTAGACAATCAATCGTTAAAAAGTAAACTTATCAAAATAACTTTTTTAATTATCTCGTTATTCGACAATTAATGAAATTAGATTGTTTATCATACTTTGCATAATACATCTTCGGCGAAATTATCTATCGTCACAAAATGTGATGAACGCAGGGTCGCACTTGTAAAATAAATTATTTGAAAATAGGTGTCTATCTATCTATTTGTGAAGGTAAATATAACTTTATAAGATATATTAAAAAATAAAATTTTAAGGCATAATATGTTGTTTATTTTTTAATTTTAATAGATCAGAATAAAACGGTGCACGCGCGTAAAGTATTAGATGAAATATATTCTTAGTTTTACAATAAATCTTTCCATCAACCAGTAGATAAAAGTACAGGTTATAAGTATAATCTTAGATTATCACAATTCAGAGATATCTTTTCCAAGTAATTTACAATATATTAAAAGTTATATATATATAAAAAAAAACTTTATTTAGGTTGCAAATGTTCATGCCTTTTTAGTATAGTTTAGTATTTCGTCATTGACAACAAATGGAAGAATGTGTTATTATAGTATACAAAATATTCAAGTGTTTTTTTCCATTATTTATTACTATTGTTTAAAAATTTATTTTAATAATCTTAAAATTGCTTTAAACGTGTCTCCAAGCGTAATAGTAAAGCGTTATGGTCAGTAAAGGCGTACGGTGCGCTAACGAAAACTGTTACGATATCACTCGTAAAGCTGCTGACACAACTGCGCCTGGGAGACTAGGCTTAATGAAAAATTTCATGTGATGCAAGGAGGAATGCGAATTTTTTAATATAAAATAAGAATTTATACTTGCGTTACGTTGTAATGTAATTTTTGTAGTTAAAAAAAACTTATATATACGTAAATTTAAGCATTTTAAATGTACGCAAATGTAACTTTTGACTTTTGGCGAATTAATTGCTATTGTAGAAGAAGGTAAAGAATATGTAAGATCAATTATACAAGACTAGCGGACGCTGTCCTGCCCGAATGTTGGGTTACTTACTACATTCTATTATCCTATGATATTGTCCCCGTTCCCATTCCTCATCATCATCATCCACAGCTCTTTTTCCCCCACTGCTGGGCAAAGGCCTCTCCCTGCCCGTACCACTCCTTACGGTCTTGAGCCAATCTGGACCAGGTTCGACCCGCGACAGATAGTTGATAGAATTGGGTTAATCGAATATTATGATCGAATATAATATCTCTAATTCCAATTCTCAATAAGAATTTATATAAATAACATACTTTTGTAAAATAATTTAGAGCTAAAAGATATTAATATGAAACTCATAAAATATAACTTAGACATACAAAAAATATTACGCATCTAAAATTATTATATATGTAATTTTGTAAGTAACAAAAATTTCCACGCTCGCAAACTGCACGTCCAATTTTTTGCAAATAATATTTTAATGTAAACATTTTTCATCAAAATGATTCATCATTTGTCATAAAACTATATTATCCAAGAATGTAGATTCACATTGACAAGAGGGAATAAACAGTTTGCAAAAAATCCACGTGACGTCAATTCCATTTAGATTATGCATATTTTACGACGTAATAGTATTAAACATATGATAATTTTAAATGTAATAATATTTTCAAAAACAAGGAGAAATGCAAAAAGTACTACATTGATATTTTATGATGAGTGTGAGTACCAGTATTCCTTCTTTTATTTATAATTATACATTTTATCAGTCTGCCACTCCTTCTGGAATCGGTGATATTCAGAACTATAGAGGCTATATCGAAGAAAATAGCTTAGAACTTAAGTATTACGTCAGAGATATATTGTGGGACGTAGAAGGGGTTATTATAATAAACGGCGTGTATACACGTTTGGCGACATGGCGTCGGTTGTCGAAACCGGTTCCTGGTTTCCTCGTATGATCGACGCTATATGAACCATTAGCCGACCGACCCTGCCTGAACGTCTGAGCCAACTAATGGGCGTGTGTATGCAGATTATATTGGCAGGGACAGCTGTCTCGACTGGAAAATTCTACACAATTAATACGCAACGCAGTAAAATGTACATGGCTTGTTTTGCAAGAGATCGTTGCAAATGTATACGTGTTTTTATGGACCGAGTTTTTAAGCTTCGATGAGATTTGATTCTTTTTGCTGTCACTTTGGTTCAGCTTGGTTTTAATTATACTTGATAACATGTTTATCTACTTTAAATAAGAGAGTTTTACTGAATTTTAAGCCACTGCGGATTATTTGGGTTCCTGGATTTTAATATTGACATCTACAAAAGTTGTTCTATAAAAGCTTATTGTTAAGTAGCGTTGAAAGTATACACGTTAAAGTACTTAGGAATGGTATAAAGTATTTTTAATTAGAGGTAGCGCCACGCTTACAGTCCCTTTTTGCAGCCGAATTGGTTCGGCAATTCCGGGTACCATGGGGCCTAGCACGAACATTCTCGATAGTTTTACTTAGTTTTACGTTCGGAACTGTAAGTCAAATGAAACATTAATGCTACCGTTCCTGTAACACTTAAAAAAAGTTCTTCAAAAAAACTTTGTATAATTTTTTTGAAATTATTTGGTGTCATAATTTTCCTAATAATTAAAAATTCTTCTTCTTCCTAGCCCTCGTTAGTCCCGGTCTAGTAGTACCAGGAGCCGCTTAGATTGTAGAGAATGTGGCTGTGCGGCGAGTTAAGATGACCGATTGCCGTCTGTCGCCATCCTAGGAACCCCCACAACCTCTACAGCCTCACGCCTAATATTACTCATTGACATTAATCGGGTGCCACTGTTTTACGTGCCTTCCGAGACGCAGAGGAAGTCCTATATCAAGTATAAACCTGTGTTAGAATGGGTCACCCATCCATTACCCGGTCGCAGCAAGAGCTACCTAACCTAGCGATATACTCTAATGCCGACCACTGATTAGGCCATGACCTCATCTAATAATTAAAAAATAAATAATTAATATAATAATAGTGCGTACCAGTCGTTAATTTACGATAAAAAATAAACGTTCCTTATCAAGTTTATAGCTAAGTCACTTCCTTTCCCGGATATCGCCTCAGGAATAATTCATTGTTTTAACAAACTTAATAAAATAAAATAGGTTAATGAGCCATACAAGCTTATCGGCTGTTTACAAAGGAAAACCGCAGTCTGAATAAAAATACTAAAAACTTATTTTCCTCATTAGTTCCAATAACGTTAGTGCGCTTTATTAATACTGTTTAAAATTGTTTATGTTATTTTAATTATTGCGTCGCATATTGCATTTGCACACTTATGAAAATAGGATTTCAATTCGAAGAATAAACTAATTTATTCATTTTCATATTGAGATTAACAGAAAAATTAAGCATTAAATTGTGTTTCTATACATCACTTAAGCATAACAAACAACAACAAAAAGAAAGAAATAGACAACATTTATTAGCGACTGTGATAAATGAAGGATGACTACAATTAAAACCTAAAATTAACATCAGACAATCTTATAAACTATTAATGTACAAAAGGCCTTATAACTAATATTGTGCGCGGAAGTAAGCGGGCGCCCGTAATAACAATTAGTTCCATCTGAGCATTTAAAAAAAATCCAACAGAACCGCAAAACAAATCGAATTTGATAGAAGTGGCTACAGAAATGCGTGATGATAGGCGTTGTCTATAAAGATTACTAAAAAATTAAATTGAAATAATGTTATAATCCTTTTACGGTAGGACTCTGAATTTAATATAATACCAGGTTCACTCCCAATGTGGTGGATATTCCTTTCTGAATAACTGGTTAGATCCACTACGGATACGCGACCCCGAAGCACCCTATTTACTATTGTACTACTCCCCCTATACCGTCCATGATGGTAGTATCCGCTTCCTTTCTCTTCTCTCCATTTACCTTTATATCATTTTACTCCACCCCTTTCTTTTACTACTGTCTTTCTAATTGAAGGTAGCACCATTCTTGCAGCCGAATTTGGCCGGCGCGTCCTGAAATCGCAATCAAAACAATCTCCATTTTGACGCTTAATATGTTCATTACATCAAGTTAAAAAATCATTAATATTCATCGACAAAGATATATATTATTGAGGAACAGTACTTAGTTTCAAGATAACAATTAGCCTATGGTCTAGCGATATCAACTTGTATGCTAAATTTCACCACGACCACTTGATGAATTAAAAGGCGTATTAAAAAGATAAATATAGTCAAATTAGCATTTATTTTATTAGTTAGAATTATAGCTTCATCCTTTATAAGATAACTATATGATATATATCCTTAACAATTATTTAGAGTTCAAAATTTAGGTGAAAGAAATCTCAGGAACTACTGGTCCGATTTGAAAAATTCTTTCAGTGTTAGATAGCCCATTTATCGAGGAAAGCTATAGGCTTATATATTATCACGCTAAAGTTGAATCTATATTTTTTTTACCTAATTTTACGCCGCCGAAGTCGCGAGCACAGCTAGTATTATATCTTATATTATATATTATAGTATTAATCGAAAGGCTACCTGAAACGAAATCTCGTAAACCGCGGGACGTACAAATATGAAATTAAGCAAGGAGGTGGTTTATGGTTAGTACACATCCGCTACGAGCGGATTCTTCGATAGGGTCAGATTTAAGAGCTTTAAGGGCTCTTAAGTATTGAAAGATTTAGCTACTTTATATTGATGTCGTGGCCATCGTGAAATTCTCGAGAATTTCATGAAATGGTCTTTTTCATGAAATGTTTCGCTGTCTATTATGATCTGCCTTGGCTAGATCAATGATAAGACATAATTTATGGATGGCCATTTAACTAGAATTTCGTAGTCACGAACAACGGCGTTAGTCGAATACAGAGTCAAATATATATCGAGTGTATGGAATAAGCTGAAAAGTAAAATACGTGGAAACCTAATAACCGACCCACGCTGACTGGCGCGGCTGTTCGCTTGGCAAAGTAATTAAATTTTCAATTTTATCGAAGACTCGAGGTGGGAATCGAACCCACGACCCCCGGAGCAGAAGGCAGGGTCACTGCCCACTGCGCCAATGGACCAGCTGTTTACGTAAAACTTTTTTTAAATGGAAAGCCTGATTATTGTTCTCATAATACAGCAGTTTTCAAATCAATTTTGACAAAACAAAGCCATTTTCCGCAAACTCAATCTTTTATGCCAATAAACGTATTTGATCAATTTAACTGCACGCGAGTGTAGTTAAGTTAAATCTACACGTATAAAAGCAAAAGGTCACCTAACACGAAATCTCTAAAACCGCGAGCCCTACAAAGATGCAGTTTGGCAAGACGGTACCAATTTTGCTCAAAATAATTTTCCTAACGACTTATGACAAAACAAAACTGTAAGAGTTTCTTGTAGCTACAGTAACCTAAGAAAGATATTTGATTGGATGGATTATTAGACATAAACATATTAATCATTTATTTAACAAGGTAGTGAACAAACTTTTATTTTCCTTTCTTGTCTAAAATAAAGTTCCTTTTATGCCTTTTCCTCATAAACCCAATCTTTTTATAGCATACGAAGTATAATATGTTAAAAATAGTAGCACTTACATTGAAAAGTACTTATTTCGATATAATGTCACTTTTATTTCTTATAAAAGTGATATGTAGCGTGTAAGCTAATGTTAAGTAACACAATTTAAGTTTAGTTGTTAAGTTAAATTATGTTAAGATAAAGTAGGTTACACTAAAGTTAATGATAAGTCAAATAAGTTAATTTTATTATTGGCATATATTATTTATCCCTAAGTTTATTGACACGCACAACTTTTAAAAAATCGCGTGTACTCATAAATAAAAGTTAATCACATTTCGAGACACAATAAAGACAGTGTTTTAAAGTGTTATAAGACCATTAAAATTATTAGCTTTTTTTTTTAAAACGAGGCAGCCCTGCAACACCGCTAGTGTACAGCCATTACGCTATAAAATGGCAACTAATAGGTTAAATATTCTTGCTTCATTTTCTCAATATGAAATAAGATATCACATTTGTTTTGTTTTCTTTTTTAAATGTTAATTAATTTCATTTTATACTTCGTGTGAAATTTCAAGTGCTTTTAGATAATACATATGTATGCAGGTTAAAATCACATTTTTTGGTGTGTTACTTATAAGTAGCATACTGTTTTGCTGACTTAAATAAATTTAAAAAAATATTCAATTCTTTTTAGTGCTTTGCCATTTTGGATGACAACTCCTACTGAAAGAAAATTTTGCTAAGGGTTATTTTTAGAAATTAACGTAATGCATAACAACCAATAATGAGCCTTTTAGAGGCTGAGTGGATGTTAATATTTATACAAAATATGCATTATTAATATATCCAATAATTAAAATAAAACCACACGCCCAGCAATGCCAAGTGATTTATGTGATTTAAACACAAATGTATACATATTACAATAAGATTGCGTCAAAGCATGGATGTGGTGATGGTACAAATATTAATTGTGAAATATAACAATTTTGTTGTATATAGAATTGAAATGTTGTATCTAGATAGTAAATAAGTATATAGATATCTCTAGTTATAATAAGAATTTTTAACAAAGGTTGGATAACCACAACCAATTTGAAACAAACTTAACTATCTATGTGTAGGTTTTTATCTACTTGAAATAAATGGTATAATTTGGATGAGTATGGCTTTTTTTTAGTTGTAAATTGAAAATTTAATTATTAAAGAAGACTAGATGAACAAGATTGAATGGCGTGTATTATAATGTACTTTACTTTATTACTACTATTAATCTTTTTTTATATATTAAGTTTGTGTTTTTATCTTTTGCTTCTTAATTTTTACAAACTGTTTCTCTAATCTAGTGGTTTCTAGCATGTTGTGGATGCCTATTGGTGGGTCTGTAATATAGTACAGTACCTATATAATTACCTATAATTTAGTTTATGTCATATTCTATTACGGCCTGTTTTTATGCGGACGAATTCGGGGGTAACAACTAATGTTTAAAAGTTCTACGCAAGAATATTTTAAATGCAAAACATTCAAAATTTTTCCAAAATTGAAGTCAAATTTTGTTTTGGTTAATACATCTTCAGTTTGAATTTGTCTTTAAATTGTCTGAAAGAACCAAAGAAAATTATTAGAAATCTTTTTCAAGTTATATAAAAGGAAAGTTTTCATAGAAGTACACAAAAAGCCATCAAGAAACACCGTGTTTCTCTATGGGCATACTGATTTTTTTTGTGGTCCACTTTATTCGCCACATTCGATCATGACCTCAAAAATATTTGACGTATATGCTGCAACCCGAAAGCTACACCACCGAATCCGCCACCAAAGCACAGCACTACACTGACTTTCCGATGTGCCTCAAATGCCGATGTGCCAAAATCTAAATGCTTCTTTTCTCTTTCTTAGTCGCTACACGAGGATCTGGGCAAGCTGTTTCAATCGGTCACGTTTCGCCGCTTGATGGAGTGCGGCACTAACAGTTATTTACAGGTGTTCTGAAATTTGATCGGACCACCTTTTGGAACTTCGGTCTCTGGGTCTTTTACCATCTATCATTACAAAATTAATTGGAGGGTAATCGAAAATATTTGGATCCTTAATGTAGCTCTCTTTTGCCGGAGCCAAATATAGCTTCATTTGAATGATCGTGTAGTGTGGCCGGGGATTTTCTGTAATTTTACTAAGTTTTGTAGCACGTTGTGGACTTCAAGGACAAAAATGTATAAACACTTTGGGCTGTGTCTGACTCCGGTATTAATGTAGGCCCTATAACACGCACACTTCCCGTATTTATTCCCTTCGATATGGTTTTTGAAGTTTCAGTTGGATAATAGCCGATGTGTCGATGTTATAAATGGAATTTATTCGCGTTTTTACAACAAATAGTTTTGCGTATCGACCCGATGAGATAGTTCCCTAACTGGAAGTAGATGTGAGAGTCAGAGTGTCACTAACGTTACAAGATATTGTAATACATGTTAAAAACGTCAATAAAGTATCGTTCCCTAACATGATTTTTGAATTTTTGATGTGACTACTGTCATTGGTGATATTCCGTCATGTGTGCATCTTGTGTTGCAAATTGAATTTACTCGCGTTTTTGCAACAAGCATTTCTACATATCGACTAGATGAGATAGTTTCCTGATTGGAGCCAGATGTGAGTGCTCATTAGCGTTACACAATGTCTGAGTTACGTGGCGGTATTTATTTGTTCTGCCACCAACACACCAACAAGCTCTTCGCGCGGGCAACTCGCTCCGAGAATAGCCGCGGTAAGTGTTTAGTCAAGGTTGCGCAACTAGGCCACCGTGGGAACACTATAAGAAATCTTTCCTCAGATTTTGCCGCCTTAACTATTTTTTCTTAATTTGTATATACATATGTATGTAGTGACCTATCGGTAGGTCTGATCAGGTGGAATATCTCAAGGGTATTTCGGTCATTAAAATCAGCCTTAAAAAATTAAAGACACTTTTCCAATTCGCAGATTGTTATTTTTCACTTAATTTTTTACGTCCATTAAGCGTTACTCAATCTGCAATCTCAATTTATTATAATCTTCTGTAAGACTTCAGACATAAAAATTAAACCTTATATAAACATTAACTGTTATCAGTGATAACTTTCTCTCAATAGCATCAGTTGATTGAACCAGTGTTCAACTTTCCACTTTTTCTATTTGGTTGAAAATCATATTATCTGGTGTCGCACAGTTTACATAACATTGGGTCGTTTGTGATCTGAAAGTGTATTTGATTTAATCATTTCCCATCTGTGGTAGCTTTTTACTTTAATCTGGCTGAACTTATGCTTTGTTATACGCCTAGTTAGCATGGAGCCATAACATTACGAGTAACAAACTAATATTTAAGTTCTTGCGAACTGTAGATTTTCTGGTGATTAGAAGTTCAATCTAAAAGCTATGATAATGGGTGTTTCTACAGTAAACTTAGTTGGAGTTCAATGAGGGTGAGAATGACATAGAATCACTTTCCTTGATTGGTTCCTGCCTGATTGAAGATGTTATAAAAAGGTATAAAATACTAAAGGACCCGGAAGACGTTGTCTTGTTCGAATTTAGGTTTTCAATTAATCAATCTCCTAGAAGTATTTTTCATAAAATGTGACAATGGCCGAATGTTTTATGAGATAATCCTTCGACTTTTGCTTTCTTTCTTTTTTTTAAAGCTTGCCAGAAATAAGGGGAATGAAACAAAAAAAACAGAACTTAAAACGGTCCAGCGGTTTTCAAGATTTAGCAACACTAACGAACAACGATTGATTTTTATATCTATAATAAGCTACTTAGATATATAGCTGAAGAGTTTGTTTGTTTGCTTGAGCGCGCTAATCTTAGGAATTACTGGTCCTATTCATAGCTATAGGCTAAATATCATCAAGGTACCTATAACACAGGCGTTAAGTTGTCTACCTTAGGACCAGACGTCCGTGTGTCATATAGAAAATGAAATTTAATACTTAATTTTAATGGTTTTTTATTCAACCGATTATTAAAACATGGGGCTTTAGTAGTAATAGAGATGTAGCAATCATATTACCTTCCAAAAAGTACGTCATGGTTCTGTTCTTATCAGCGTCGTCGGCTATCACAGTTTCTATATGCAGTCCATTCTTAGAGTTCTCTGTTATGGAGGTCTTATAGAACGGTTTCCTGAATTTTGGGTTATTGTCGTTTTCGTCTTCGACCACGATGGTCAGTATGCCGGAGGCGGTCTGACGCGGTCCCCCGTCTATGGCCGCCATGTCTTCCACCGTTATCACCAGCTTCATAACTTCCACTCTCTCTCTGTCCAGGAGCCTGGTCGAACGAAAATGTACAAATTTTTACACAAAAAGTCAAACACAAAACAAGTCAAGACGCAATTTATCACTGGTTAAAAAAGGAAATGGGTTTTGCCACCAAAAGTATATAAGACATCACAAAACATACCACTAATTATAACTAACTAATTAACATGTGGAGGTCATAAAGAAAATCTGTTTTTGGCTTAAGTTAAGGTAGTCTTTATTAGTCTAAGTTTCTTTCTATAAAATAAGCTGTAGATTCTTGTTCAATAAATAAAATAGCTTAATCAGTGACTGGCATTTGAATGGATTCCAAGGTTGAGTAGGTTTAACCGCGTCTGGATGATAGGCGAGTGACCTATTCTATATATAAAATCAGTGGCCGGCATTTGAGTCAATAGCCTAACCTGGCTTCCAGCGGTTCTTACGAAAGCCGATTGATAGATAGTGACCTATTCTTTTTACCTTTTCTTTTTAAAGAATATTAGGAATACTTTTTAAGTATGTCTAATATTCTATGAGATTATTTAACAAAATTATCTTTATCGCGTAATCAGATACGGAAACCTTCTTGAGCGTGCTTTTGGCCACTTTATTTTGTGTCTTCTGAATTGGGCAGTTAAAAAAAGACAGATAAAAAATAAACATTACCTCACAACCCTCAATGTGCCATCCACGGTGTTAAAATCCCATAGCGACATATAAAAGTACTTACTGCATTTCTGAGAAGTGCTTAAGTAAATAACAGTAGCGAAACATCGAGTCAAACTTTAGACTTAACCCTCGACTTGTAGCTTAAACAAATATGCCAAGATCTCTCTTCGGATTAATTTGGCAAATTGTACGTATTATTAACTACAAAATGATGAACTATTTACTGATAAAATAGTTCTACGTTATATATTAAAATAAAAATATAGAAATATAATAATTAAAAGGTTTTTAAGCATTAAGAGGAAATCCAATTTAACGATAATAAAGTTAAAGCTCTTAACGCCGTGAGACATGTAACTCCATTATCATAATAGGTGTAGCATTAAAAGGATATCGACAAAATGAAAAACAGACGTAAAAGGAAGTGATCCTTTAGAGGTACGGAACCAAGAAAATCCACATTTTTATCGTAACAGGTTATTATTATTTATTCGTTTCAATGATGGCATTAAAAACGAGTTTATATTCCTCAGCATGTTAATAACATTATATTTCTATTACAAATAGTAAGATGACCTTTAATTTATTTATATCAATGAGTATAAAACGGATAGCATAAGGCCTCGGCGGCCCAAACGCTAAGTGGACGAAATAACAAGAATATTTCTTTCAAATGATCTGTATTAGCTCTTTTGCTTGGCTGATATTTAAATACAATTTTGCACGTAAATAATACGTTAATAAATTAATAAAATGTTGTTACATTTGTCATTTTATAATTTTTATGTGTTATTGCAGATTGTGTAGTAAGGCGTAAACGACTTAGATCTGGATCCAGCTTTTTAAAAAGGAGCAACAGCCATTCAATTTTTGGCTAAATTTCCAATCGGCAATTGCGAGTTAGATTATGAACAATTAACAGAAATATTCCAAACATTCATTCTGTTAATTACGAATGATCTTTTCTTAGAATTTCCTTTTTAATGGTAATCTCGTCAAATGGATCTTTGAATATAAAATAAAGTTAATAAACAACTCAATGCAATAGCTGCGGTTTCCGCATTGCAGATGTTATACGAATCTATTGGATCTTTTGTGCTCAAAATTAACTATTACTAAATGCCTTGATCTATTTATTTATATAAAGCGATTGTTGTTCGTTAGTTTCGCTAACTCGCCCGAACCTCTGCTCCATCAGTTGGTTTTGTTTCAATTAAAAGGGAAAAAACAATTAGATTTTAAAAGGAAATAAACATTTCAGGGAAATAATAAAAAATAAAAGAACATCAAAAGTCGAAAGCTTATTTCAAAATACTTGATAATTCAAATTTGTTTTATATTTCAAATAGATGACATTTGCACTAGATGGTTCCTTCCTCTGCAACGCGATGGACCCGGCACCCGCACGGTGAATCCATGAAATGCTAAGAAATTCGTCTCTCTAAACAAACAAAATGATGTTATCTCAGTTACTCAAATTGAAGAAGGAAAAAAGACAAGTACATTTAAAAATACTATAAAATATTTTTAAATAAAAAGAAAACCGACTTCAAAACCAAAAAGGCGAGGAAGTGAAAAGCAAAAAATAAATAGTACTTTCATACGATTTCGTAGACACTTAGTGTTCAAGATTAAACACAGATCACAGAAAACATCCACAGCATTAAATTAAGAAAATAACAAATACTCTTTTGTCCATGGGCGACGGTAGGCACTTCGGTGCCTACTGCCTGCTCGTCTGCCCCCTTGTAACATAAAAAAAAAAAAAAAACCACCACAACCACAAATTTTCTTAGATAGTTTTAAAATAAACGTAACGGATATATCATTTTGATATAAGCTAGATTTTAAGTTTTCTTCTACTAAATGAACTCTGCATTGTTCTTTTTGAAAAAATAAATAATTTAACCCATTAACCCATAAATATTATGCAAAAAAATTGTTGCCTTAGCTTATATTAAATTTAAGCATATTTGAGACCATTTAATAATAAATGACTTTTCGTTAACGTCAAACTTGAACGTTGTTCTCTCAAGTTGATTTACAACAAATTCTTTTAGTTTAAACAGTCGTCGAGCATTCTTTCGTTGTTCTGTCTGCGCTCATAAAGATTCTAATTATTATTCTAGATTTTGCTCGTTGATATTTTGGTGAAAACGCTAAAGAACGAGCTTCTGACAACACTAAATGACCGAAAATAATCATCTTGTTCTAGCTCTAGCTCTATGTTTGTTTGGTTTAAACCCAAGGTTGGTATAGACATAGGAAAACAGACGTTTGTTCTGACGAATTCGTCAAAAAACGTTTGCTGTCAGAACTCGCTTCCACAGTAACCGTAGCCTAAGAGGACTTGGCAATCTAAGCAAACCCCGTTACTTGATCGGGATAACGATAGGAAGACGAACTAAGCCTATGTATACACTACTAGCTGTCCCCGCAACTTCGACCGCTTAAAATTAGGTAAAAAATAGATTAAATTTTACCTGGATGATTTATAGCCTTCCTCAATAAATGGGCTATCTGACACTGAAAGAAATTTTCAAATTGGACCAGTAGTTCCTGAAATTAGGGCGTTCAAGCAAACAAACAAATTCTTCAGCTTTATATACAGTATAGATACATACTGAACTTTACTACCGCCGAAATTCTTCACTGTAATGTCCGAAAATCAGCATCCGCTCATCAATAAATTCCATCAAGAAACATATTGCCTCATATAAAACTAAAAATATAGCTTGTTTTTTTGTAAGTGACCATTTTTCAGGAACCGAAATTTATAGCTGCTCAATTGAATTTCACAGTTGATTTGCGAGGACCGCTTGAAAAATCCTTCCGGTTTTCTAAAATTCGAAACGCATCTGTCAAATGAACGCGGGAAAACATATGTAGTGTTGCCCGCTCCGGCTACGGTAACTATGGATGCTAATTCTGACAACAATAGGTTCTGACGAAGTCTAAAATGAATGACAGATGTTCAATTAAGCCCGCATACTTACTATAGTCATAAAATTTGTTTCTTAATGAAGTAACTGTTTTTAGATAGAAAATAGTAAAACCTGGAGTAAAGGAAAAAAATTGTCAGGCTAATAACATTTTTATATACACAGATTTTTAGTAATTTTATACAGATTTCGACTTCGAGATCTCATAT
This sequence comes from Charaxes varanes, assembly GCA_024363005.1. Lineage (NCBI taxonomy): Eukaryota > Metazoa > Arthropoda > Insecta > Lepidoptera > Nymphalidae > Charaxes > Charaxes varanes. Next base: position 23,411,652 of record JANCMC010033613.1, on the reverse strand, counting down.
TGGTTATTGCTTTGTTATGAGGTTGCCTGTCAGTTATTGCAATTAGGAATAAGGCCGCCTTTACACTACCAGTATTTTTATTTAATTTTTTAGCCTATCCGCTACGTCGATAACGCGCGCTACGGTAACCAATAATGTCAAACCCTTGTTCGCTAGCTGGTAGCTGTAGCAACCACGGCAATTTTGGTTGTAAAATTATATCTGTACTATCATAGCCCTAAAAAGTGAGTTACGTGATCAATTATGTTTTATACCTGTAACCGCCGCTACATAAGGAGACGGAAATGATATCGAGTGGAAAAGATTACACCAAAGTAAACTAGATGGCGCTGTACGGGTGAAGACGACCGCAGTTTAAACACTAAAAATCTCCATACAAACCAACTCACGCTAGCGAAGTTTCTATTTACGTTTACTATATATATAGACGTCCCAACGAACAACTGTCGGCGAGACGCGGCTGCTCCGAACAACTCCAACTAGCCCGAACACGAAGATCTTCCTTTGCGGTGGTTGAGCATATCGACCTTCGCTGGCATCTTTCATTTCTCGCCGAAACTTTCCACCTTGGTGTGCCTTTCCACATACCGTTTTAGTATTCCGTATTATGTGTTATATACTGTTTCAATGTTAATAAAATGTTTAAGATAATTAAAGTGTCCTTTTCACAATAACGTGTTTTAAAATATTATAATTATAAAATTATTATAAGATAAGCAATTAATTTTTACACTATGATCAATAAAATAGCTATTTTACTTCAATACGACATAAAAGCGATTCCCACGTATTTAAATAATGATAATTTATTATAATTAATAGACATCGGTTTTTATTGTGTCTTTAAATATAATTTGTATGGACATATATTCACCAGTCTTCTATTAAATGGCAGGATCCATTTCGATGAAATTTTGTATATGTATTGGGATCGGTCCCCGAATATTTAAGCACAGAGAGAGTATGATCAAAAATTTTTTGGTCCTGTTTCTGTTGCGCTCAAAGACGTGATGCCCTCAGTAATTGCTTAATTTGCTTATATCCTTATTTTATTCATTAAACCCCAAATGAACTTACGTATACTTATTATCATTTAATTCCTGCCACGAAAAAAAATTTAAGAAAAATTTTTCAAGAAATTATTTTTAAGAATTTTTTTTTCTACTCCTTACATACGAAATATTCTTTATGCCCTAGCGGCGGCCGGCATCATGGAGCCTTAAAAATCCAAGGCGGCACTCATATCTTCGCGCATTATCGACCTGACACGACTTTGCGCTCCGTGACGCTCCGATAGAGGCACGTCGGTTCGACAAATACGTACAAACATGCGCTATTGACCATCGGTCCTTCTGGGAACGTCCTACAGGCACCGCCATTTTAACAAGCTCACGCTAAACCGACGACGGGTGACGGCAAAGCAACGCAAATGTTTAATCACGAACGGTCTAATCACTTTTGTAATTCTGTGGAAGCAAATTTTTCTGGCTACCACTCGATTTTTGTGTCTTTTCTATGTTTGATGATAATGCACCATTTTTTTTTCTATTGTATAACTTTTCGAATGCCGCCCCAAGTGACTCTACGTGTAAAAAAAAATTACGTTCTTAAATATTAATATATGTAACAAAGTACTTTTACTTACTAAGTGCAATTCTGTGACTTAATAAATAATTAAATTGTTGTCATTTATAATTTAGTACACAGTAAAACAAAGTCGCTTCCCCTTTTTTAGGCTTAGATTTTCTTAAACTATTCGGATTTTATTGTGGTTTTCATATCAGTTTTCATATCAATAAACAGAGTGATTGAAGAAGGAGGTATATATCTAGATTGCACCCGTGCGAAGACGAGGCAGGTCGCCAGTTTTAAATTAAACTGCGTTTGGTAGTGTCGCAGATAAGCTATGCACCTGTTGGTTAGGATTTCACAGAAGGAGGCGATATCGCTATTTGTATCGTCGCAGATAGGTACTTTTTGTCTTGTATAATAAAGTGATAGCACACACATATGCACACGCAAACGCACCCGTGCACGCATACACACGCCAAAAACACACACATGCACACCTGCACACACTTATTACAGTGATACTTGGTTAACTGGAACTTGAATAAGTGAGAAACCTCCATAGCATAAGTAGAAATAATGCTTAGATCCCGACACTTTGACAGTGAATTAACTCTGCTAGTGAGACGAAGTAAACCTCTATAACAAGGATTCGTTCTTTCGATTTATCGTCATAGTTACCTATATAATTGAAACAGCGATTGAATTATAGACAAATATAACATCGGTTTGTTTGTTTACTTTTTTATTTACAATTTCCGCACTTAATTACACTATGCAATTAATTTTGACTCTCAATGATCGTCACTTCTAGTTTTGCTTTAATATCATACGGATGTTTATTTTTAAAATGCCGAAACGAAAGCTCAAATCGTTCAGTACGTGAAAAAGTGAAGTTAATATACTGAAACAATCTTTATTCTGACCTCTATTACTGGAACCCTGTATAATTGAGAAATATATTTATGTATACGTGGATATCTGAGACACTGGGTAAAAGGAATACCTCTATGACTGAAACAAATTTGCAGGTCCCTTGATGTCTCACTTAACCACAGGGTTCACAGTGCAGTTTGTCTTTTGGCACCGATAGTCATCCACGTAAACCGACTGCCCATTTGCCCCTTATTACGTAATAAACATACTTCACTGTAATAATAAATATAAAAGCCACAAGTACATACATACATCTCGCTAAGTAAAGTACCACTGGGCCTATTTGCCAACAACTTAGAGTCAAGTTTCTTCTCTGATTAGTATGGCCACACTAAAAGATGTGAGCAAATAACGCGGCTCGATAATTTATTAATATGCTTAAACACGATATTTGTTGGAACTGTTAGCGTTGTTAAGGAGATGTTTTCACGTCTCACGCATCACAATTTAAGGGTCCTTCAAGCTGTGGTACTTCAAGGTATTTTATATCAATTTATGGACATTGAAAAACTAACATTGACCTTAGCCTTAGTTGTGGTATTTTTACTCTTGTGTTACAAGTGTCGACAACAATGCCCTTGGTTTTGGTAAGAAAGGCATATCAGGATGGGTGAAAACTCGTCAGTGGGCTTACTTCAATATTAGTGTATTGGTTTGTTTGTCATCTTCCATAACTTGGTTAATTCATATAGCACTTGAAATAGAAATCTAAAAGAGACGGAATTCTTAGTAATGCGCCATGGATTGACCATGCGGGTATCGAGTCCATCGTATTGCAGAGGAAGAAACCAGGACACTGCCTGGGACTTGTGACCCAAGTGTAGATTTGAGGGCTATAACCTTCACGTTTCCTAACACTAATAGTGTCTGAAAAATAGTTTCACATTAATTGCCCTTCATAATATGTTACTAAATCATATTTTAACAGTGTTGTTTTAACTTATTGGTGAGTATTTATTATTAAAAGTATTTTTCCTTATTTCCATACAACAAAAGACAATAATACGTTTTCACCAAACTGAAAGGAATTTATACTTTACACTAATTATAATTTTCTTCTAATTATTTGACACTGTAAAACTTTGAAATAGCAAGATTTATTGTAAGAACAGTTGGTTCAAAATTAAAGGGGCTTAACCTTTTCTTCTACAAGTAAAACTTTTAAAAAGTACGTACTGATTTCTCAAAGATCTGCAACACAACTGTAATTGTCCTTGCTGTACAGTTATCCACTTGAACAGGGGTTGTTACCTGCTAGAAATGAACACAGCATGGCTTAAAACTAAAAATTAATTTAGAAATTACATAACTTAATTTTAACTTAATTTAATCAAAGAAACTAAAGCAAAATTAAAAAAAAGAGACTTATGAAAGAAACAACTTAATCTGATTTTTAAAGAAGGTCAAAGAACTGGAGAAAATATCACAATCGAGTCTATGCGTATTTAACAAAGAAAAAAATATTATACGTAAAGCATAGAATTACGTTTGCCAAAAACAGTTCCTAGTTTTATTATTAAGCGTTTCTGTGTATTCACAGTATCTAATGTCTAATTGATTGATGACAGATGTTCTCTCAAGTTGATTTACAACAAATTCTTTTAGTTTAAACAGTCGTCGAGCATTCTTTCGTTGTTCTGTCTGCGTTCATAAAGATTCTAATTATTATTCTAGATTTTGCTCGTTGATATTTTGGTGAAAACACTAAAGTACGAGCTTCTGACAACACTAAATGACCGAAAAGAATCATCTTGTTCTAGCTCTGGCTCTATGTTTGTTTGGTCTAAACCCAAGGTAGGTTTAGACATAGGAAAACAGATATTTGTTCTGACGAATTCGTCAAAAAACGTTTGCTGTCAGAACTCGCTTCCACAGTAACCGTAGCCTAAGAGGACTTGATTATCTACACTAACATTGCGTTGTTGCGAAATAAAATATTTCAAAACCGTGCAAATTTCTTAACACTATCACTTTATATATTTCGAAATAAATACATATTATATTTATTATAATAATCGTGTTTTAAATCGTGTCAATCCATGTCAAAATGTCAGCATTCAATTCAAATTGTAATGGAAATTATTTCACTATTATGCTATAAGAAATAAAGCACTTGTACAAAAAATAGCCAAAAGCGTGTCAAGACACGATTATATACAAGAGTTCCGTATGTGATACGCTGTAAACGTATTTGTTAAATAACTTCAAAAGTTGTTGTCCGATTTTGTAAAGAACTTTGACCAATCTTTGTCTGAAATAAATGTTTTGAAAGTAATAAATGTTTTATTTTATTCAGTTTAAAACCAATTGAATAAGAATGAGAGAAACTTTATTAGACTCAATGCACTGCAGTTTTACAGAATAGATATAAAAGTGAAACGTATTTTTGAAAATAAACCGTAGGTTTAAAACTAATATAAAACATATAAATATTAAGAAGTGCAATAAAAGGAGACCTACTTGGTATATTAATTGATTTTCAGTACGTCCCCTATGGATATCGACAGCGACTAACGATTCTGAATATTGGATAATAATGAGTTTGAAAACTTTACAGAACAAATCTTAAATACTTTACTTCATTCAATAGTGAAACTGATTACTGAAAGCAGAATAAATGACAAAACTATCTGTACAGAAAGCATTAAAACCATGTTGTTGGATTCTCTCAACAACAAACCCTCTTAACTTTTAATCTTATGGATCAGCTGAACATAGCTCAATGGAATGCTCAGAGTATTAAAAGTAATCAACATAATTTTATATATTTTTTGTTAAAAAATAATATTCATGTGGCAATTTTGTGTGAAACATGGCTTAGGCCTATACATAGATTTAATATTAAAGGTTATACAACTGTCAGATTAGATTCGGGTAATGATCACCTCAAATAATGCGCGGAAATTAAACTAAGTAGTACAATTCAGAACTTTTATTTGAAAAAGTATTTAAAACCGATGACAAAGTTGACGAACAACTTATAAACAATAGTTTTTTACGAGCCAAAGTATTTTTTTTTCACTAAACAGCATTCTATGTGCAGGTTCGAAATTTAAATTAAACCTTAGATAATTTACCTCTTTAGTCACCATGTTGCGGAGTAAAGATCGTTCCATTTTTAAATTACGCGACAAATATGATTTTACATAATAATTTATTTGGCCGCTAAACACGACAGATATGAATTTTCATACAACTATTGTCGGCCGCTGCTACCAACAATCTTCTCCATAGTTTCAGCCTGCTTCAATGAAGCCATTTCCGTGAAAGCCTTTCTCTCAGCTTCCCTCTTCAATAAAATCTGTTCGAAGGTCACCGGCTCGCCGCTGACGAAGAGGCAGCGGGTTCGATACACGTCCAACAGCTGCTGTTGGTGCTCGAGCTCATCAAAACTGGCGCAGCAACGCACCGATGGGTGGTCCGATGAGATTAGAAGGACTAACGGATCCTGTATTATATTTAATTAATTATAAATTTTATTTTCTTACATTATTTCGCTCTTATAGTCTTCTTAAATGACTAACGAAAAAATTATCTCCTATTAACTTTTTTTGCTTAATATAATTGGTGCATATATCAGAATTGTACCTTATCTAGGTGTATCTTTGTAAAACTTTAATTAAGTAAAGTGTCACAGTTTTACAATGGTATAGAATGTGCACCTTTTTTGTTTCACCAAGTCGGTTTTATTCCGTCGATTTTTATTTTTAGTCAGCATCGTTTGAAACAATTCATACATTTTTTAATAAACTTTTTTATTAAAAAAATGTGATTTTATACCTCTGTGATAAATTAATATCAATAAAAAACAGCGCATTAATGAAAAAACTGTGCCATCTTTAGGTTTCATACAACATTAACGCACTACATGTTGTGCACCATAAAGATTAATAAGATAATTTTAATTTATGCATTAAATGAAAGTATTCAGCCTAACAGAACAATTAAATATGCCTTTAACAATATTTTTTCAATAAAGAATTAAATACTTATTATTATCCTTGCCAAATTTATAATCAAAGATGATAATAGAAATAACGCACCTACTTAGGAAATCTCTTTTCCAAAAATCTGAATGTCAATTTAAAAATAACCATCTAACCTTAGATTATAAACCTCTTTTTAACGGAAACACTTCTACACCGCTCTATATAGTCTACACTCTGCAATCACAATCCATAGATGCACGTAACCAATCTGTCTCTAATTCGGCACGTTTCTAACTGTGCTATCCCCAGGATCGGATCCAGCCTTCAAAAAAAGGCAAATCACAGCCTTTCAATTCTAAACTCAAACTCGCTTATTATTGATTTTTTAAAAATACTGCCGAATTCCATATTGAGTCGAGTTGAGAATTTTCAGGAATATTTGTAATTTGTACGTTAATTTTCCAAATAAAATTGCGTGAAATTTAACGCGTTGCGTTAAATTTAAAAAGTATTTTTAGTATAGTAAAATTATTCTCAATATTTATAGAGATAAAGGTTTCAAATATCTCGAGTATGTTGAAATTGTTTTCAATGTTTGTAGAGGTAAATGTTTCAAATATGTTGAGTATGTTGAAATTATTCTCAATGCTTGTAGAGGTAAATGTCTCAAATATGTTGAGTATGATGAAATTATTCTCAATGATTGTAGAGGTAAATGTCTCAAATATGTTGAGTATGATGAAATTATTCTCAATGTTTATAGAGGTAAATGTTCCAAATTTGTTGAGTATGTTGAAATTGCTCTCTAAACGTATATAGGTAAATGTCTCAAGTATGTTGAGTATGTTGAAATCGTTCTCAAAGTTTATAGAGGTAAATATCTCAAACATGTTGAGATTGTTCCAGAATATTTTAAGGTTGTCGTTAAAGTTTCTAAATACGTATAGAGGTAAATATCTCAAGCATTTTAATACATAAATTACTCGCGTCGATAATGCAAATACCTATTATTTGAGGTATTATCTTACAATCGTGACTTGAAGCCGGTTGACTAATTGATGCGAGGCGTTAAACCATATCTCATGGTATAATTATGGCTTTCAAACGTTTCCAAAGCCCACGTCTTCGAATTTAAAGGCTTACTTGAGAAATCGTAAATTGTTTGCAATGAATTGAATTATGGTAACGCTCGAGATAAGGGCGAATTACATACTGGAAACGCTAGATCTATGCCATGTTATTTTTGTGACAATTGTAAAATATTTTTAACTTTGTTATGAAAAGACAACAGCATTATTAGTTGGCTTGCAGGCTCGTTGCAGTACTATTAATAATAAGTGTTTTATTCTTTAAAATGAACTCAACGGTACGGAAACAAATTTTGTTTCCGTCACCACTCACATCACACTTATGTTACTCAAAATGAATAACAGTATAGTATGAGGTATTTAATTTATTCAATAAAAACAACTCAACAATGAAATAAAAACAACTCAACAATAAAGCGAATCAACAATGGTACTCAGGGAGTGCTGACAAAAGTGAGAACTCGAATATATAGAGGTATCGGTAATGGTAATAGGGTCACGAGTTCAATGGTTATTTCCAATCTGAGAAAATAACTTTTAGAGCCTCAATAGCTCAACGGTATAAGGTATCGACCGAAATCCGCAAGGTACCCGTTTCAATCCCCACCGCCGTTGGGGTATTTTCGCACCTACTACTAATACAAGATTTTAATTTAAGCTCAGTAGGAGGGGAAAAAGGAATATTAGACATAACTAAAAAGTATTTCTAATATTTAAAAAAAACTAAGGAACTTCAATCTATCTAATATATTAAATTCTTGGATCGCAGTGTTTGTTCTCAAACTTCTCCGAAACGGCTTGACCGATTCTTATGAAAATTTCTGTGACGAAAATTTACAAATGAAGTCATAAACTATTTTTTAAATCCCTAAGTTATAAGGGTGGAACGAGTGGACAAAGTCGTGGGGTACAGCTAGTTTTTATATACTCGCCTAGCGTTAGCTTCTCTTATACCATCATACTGACTTTACAGATGTTTTAGTTTTTGCCCGCAAGTAATTTATTGTGAACTTTATCGTTATAAATCTTCGGGAGCCGAGTTTCACAACGGTTACGTTAACTGACGATGGATTTTAATCATATCGCATTTATGTTGCCAATTAAATACGATGTAAACTTAAACGAATTGATACGTAATAACAACTTAATATAATTCAATTTTATTACGCTATTCGTTATGTTTATATGGATTTAAGTCGATTCGTGTCAAAACAAAGCATTCTATTTCGTTATATATTACGTTTATAGGATCACAGCGGCTGCTAGAAGGAGCTGGTTACAATTAGACAAGCAATGTAGGTAAATCCATCTTGTTAAGTCACTTCTACACTTTATTACAAATCTCAAAACGCAAAGCATGAGTGCTCTGTGTGCTTAGTGCGAGTTTTCCAACTTTAACGCGTTGGTAAAGTGAACTTTAATTTGTATGGAGTTTATAAAGTTACCGCTACTTAACGCTAGGTGTCGTCATTAAACTCCATACAAGTTAAGGTTAACTTTACCATCGCGTTAAAGTTGGAAAACTCGCACTAAGCACACAGTTCTAACTTACGCAAAATCGAGCGATTTCGTGAACCAAAAGTCTCTCTATTATAGTTGACTTTATAGATTTTTGAGTCTAAAAATGCAAGCCCCTCCAATAATAAATTGCCACGCTTGCTTGTGTGTGTACAGCGGTTTTATTGTGAACTCAAACTCAACCACGCACTGCAAGCCAACGATAATGGCGCGCTTGCGTGTTTGCGTCTACACGCTACTTTGCATGTAAAAGTGAATACTTTGGAGGGGCGTGCATTTTTACACTCTACTAGTGTATGTCACACACTAGAGGCATCACAGCATTAATTAGTGTTGTGATGTCACTAGTGTAGGTTACCGCATTACTGTCAGGAGAACTAAATACACGTATTAGCACTTTATTTAGAATTACATTAATCAGCCGCTTTTATTCGTCTAGTGAATAGCTGTATAGCCATAAAGGCACTTCACAACATGGTCAGTACTTTGAAAAACATGATCGTACCACTTTAATCTGGACCCCACTATTTTGATGGAATCAGACGTTATTTTAGTTTAAGCAGAAAACTATTGGCGTGAAGTAGCGGCTGTCACGTCAAGTAATGGTATTCTTGGCGCGTTTCGATCGATTTGTGAGACTTTCCGGTGGCCTGAAATCGTCATTAAAGGATGGCCACGCATCTGCTTGCCTCCTGGTCGTGCATATGTCCATATGCGTCAGTAGGCACATAGCTGCCTGCTGTCTGCTCGTTTGTCCCTTGTTACATAAAAAAAACTAATGTCTAAGATTACGGGTTATCTATATTTTTTGTTATATATATATAACAAGGGGCAAACGAGCAGGCGGTACTCTTAAGTGACTACCAACGCCCATGGACAACTGCAACACCAGGAAATGTCACAATAACGAAACGAGATTAGAAAAATGTCGGCCCACACTATTAGCTCGTCGTAAAAGTTAACATGACATATAAAATAAATATTCATACCATCGTAAAATTATATATATTTTTTTTTTAATTTATCCCCACGTCGAGTTTCTATTTTTTTTTATTATAAACAACACTTGTAGGTAAATAAGTCGATATAAGTTTTGTTTTGTTTTGTTTAATTCCCATTATTTTAAGGAAGCTTTCAAAAAACGGAAAGAAAGGAAAATTTAAAAGATTATCTAAAAGTTCTCTTCTTCGTCCTAGCGTTATCCCGGTCTAGTAGTACCAGGCGATTTTATAATTTTATATCCGATAAGAGTAAAGAATAAACTATGCGGGGAGGTAAAACAATTAAAATAATCGATTCGACCAGTATTTTAATAAGTTTCTTTTTTAAGGGATAAAATAGATGCATTTCATATTATCTGGTCCAGATTTACGAATTTAGAAATTCTGAAAATTTACTTGATAACTAGTTTACAGGAACAAATATAACTTAAAATTATGACAACTGAACAAGTTAAAACTGCGTATCAGTTGTCACGCTCACCTCCAAAAACTTAGAACTAAAATGATGTTTCAGCTAAACATGATTTGTTACTAAAAGTTGTACATAAAAGAATGTCGAGAAAATTTTGAATGCACAAACTGAACTTCTGTGACGCAATTATTTTGGTTTCAATTTTTTTTGGCCTATTTAACATTTCAGCAGAATGATTTTAAATTTTTACTTGCTTGTGTTGTGATGACTTTAATATTTTAATCTAATGTATAATTCGCCGTATCAAATCACTAACCAAACTTTATAGAATATGACTGTGATCATAAAACCTTTTTTTTTTTTATGTATAGACGAAAATGAATCGAAATTTTATTCCAAGCTTTCGTTACTAGATGAAATTAGTTTTGATAGACACCGATAGTTCTAGTTAGATATCATATTTAATAAAGATAAATGTTCGTGAAGGGAAAATAGGTTCAATGGCCCTAGATAATCTATATCTATACTAATATATAATGCCGAACAGTTAGTTTGTCTGTTTACTTGAACGCGATAATCTCAGGAACTACTGTTCCGATTTGAAAAATTCTTTCAGTTTTAGATAGCCCATTTATCGAGGAAGGCTATATACTATCACGCTAAAATTGAATCTAATTTTTTAATTTAATTTTACGCGGTCGAAGGCGCGGACACAGCTTGTACAATATACTATGTTGATAATAAATATAATCATACAAGGTATTTACGATAAGAAGAACTTATCTTAAATGCCATGTACAAATATATACGTACTTTATAGAGACAATACATACATGTTTATTATATAATTTTTTAATTTGTTATAACCTTTTTTAAGAAGGCGAATCGCCTGTTTGACCCTTGTAATATAAAAAAAGATGCTGTTTGTCCTGAATTTCCGAAAAGTAACGCCCGATAGAAACTAGTGTATAATAAATTGTTACTAGTAATTAGCTGACTTCAAAAAAGGAAGAGATGATTCTTTTTCTATTTGAAAGCTGGCGTTTCCTATGTAGTCCCATTTCAATTTTGTCCAATTCTGACAATTTGAAGTCAGCTTTTTTTGTTAAAATTTGATATGCAGTTATTAGAGCGTACAGATACACGGATAAGACAAAATACATATTAAAATAGCAATTATTATATTAAAACATAATTTATACAAGAAAAGAGGAAAATAATGTTAAGGTAGCGTTATAAAGACAGTTAAATGATAAAACGTATCATAAGAATTTTAACATTAGTATATAAACTTAATTTGGACAATAGTTTATCTGATGATTTGCTTACAAGTGTTAGATTTAATAATTTTCAGTCAAATTAATTTATTTTTATTACATAAATCTTATTTATAAAAAGTATTAATATGTGATGTTAAACTTCATCTATAAAAATAGCATAAGATCTATGTCTATCATAAGATCGATTTTTAAAATCGTTATGCAGTACTGAACCGATCCAGTGAATTGATATTGTACCCTTGAAAATAAAAGTTTATTAGTTTCGATAAAAACCGTAATGTTATTTACATTTAAAAAGTTTAGTTGTGAGGTATTGGGACCTTAAACTTTAGATCTAGGATCGATTTTTTGGAAATCGATTTTCAACATCGATTTTTTGTGACTCGATTCATCAGCTTCGAAGCGATTTCAAAAACGTGTTTTTTCGGAAATAATGGCATCCCTACTGTGGGGATGTTACTGAAGCGGAAAATCGGAACCGAAGGTATTTATTCGGTTAGTCGGAACGAATTCGTGATAGCCTTCCTTGATAAAGGGGCTATCTGACAATGAAAGAATTTTTCACATCGGACCAGTAGTTCCTAAGATTAGCGCGTTCAAGCAAACAAACAAACATACAAATACTTTAACTTTAAATATTAGTATAGAATGAAGATAACCACAAGTTTATTGTTTAGTATACCGCACCGTACCGTATACATAAATACCGCACTTGATTTTACTATATTCAAAACGAATTTTTCAAATTTCCACATAGTTTTATTGAGTTAATTACTTAAATGTGTTGAAACGAAATAATTACGTCATACTCAGAACTTCTTTGATTTTCTGCCGCGTAAAATTAGATGAAAATATAGCTTGATGATACATACATATAGCCTATAGCTTTCCACGATAAACGGAATTTCTAACACTGAAATTCTTCTTGAAATCGGACCGGATTAGTGCGTTCAAACAAACAAAGAAACTCTTCAGTTTTATTTATTAGTATAAGAAATAAAAGATACTAAGATACTTAATTAGGTTTAAGTATTTTTTGTATCCTGGAGAAACGAATTCGGTGACTGTAATGTTTCTCTTGGTATATTATTAATGTAAAATAAAGACCATAACAGAATTAGTAAATATAACATACACATGTGGTGTCCGCATTCTCTGCAATAATTAGTATATTTACCACGTTATTTTATACACAAATAGCACATTTAACTGTTATTGTTTAACATACATTTTTATTACGAATAATATATATTATATTGCTATTGTATAAATAGACAAAACTATTTGGTTTTTTTTCCGATATCTGTACATAAACTTAGTTAGTCTTTCTTTGGCTGACAATTTTTGAGAATAAAATGTGATATGGTGATCGCTTTAGTTTATTTTCCAAGTTATTATAGCCTTATAATTCAGTCATAACTGTGTTTAATTAAATAATAAATGTATAAGACTATGACACACGGACGTCTGTTCCTAAAGAAGACAATGCCACCCGGTTGTAGCCAGAGCAACTTAACTTAGTGATCGACTCAAATGCCGACCACTGATTAGGCCACGACCTCCTCGACATATGGATAATAACACCCATACTCGAGGTGGGAATCGAACCCACGACCCCCGGAGCAGAAGGCAGGGTCACTGCCCACTGCGCTAATGGCCCAGCCAAACAAAAGAATAATGAGAGCCAATTCAACTGGCGCCTCTATAGACGATCGTTTTGACGTCTGCCGAAAATATAATCATAATTAGTAAACTACACGTTAAAAACACGCGTATTCGTAAAGCGTATTGTACTGTCGAAGACTATAGTATTAAAGATAAAACTGCATGGAGTTGATTCGCTCTAGCATTGTACTTGATAGTTGTTAACATGCAAAAATGTGAAAAACTAATTTCTGTAAGAACTATTTTTAAGGAGTGCCTAACGATTTTCTTGCTGATTCTTCTCGTGATCCGACTCTTCCGAATCTGTGGTAGCTTTTAAAATATTTGACCAATCCAAAGAACTTGTAAAAGTCTACTTGAATAAAATATCATTTGAATTTGAACTGTAGTGCGGAAATTGTTGGCGGAATGCCAAACTACCCACCAAAACCTACCGGTAGTCTCTCCCTACAGTAAGTAAAGTAACTTCACCTTTCGCACGTGGAGCCATACAATGCGCCATATGTATTGATCTGTCCGTATCGTTTTACTATAACGATCATTATTCACGCGATTCGATACCATCAGTTTTATTGGGATCGCAGCGAACGCCTGTGTGAGGCGTCACCGAAGACTTAAAGCCGTTTATTGTATAATGTGATATTTATACGGTCGGTACGTCGTTATTTATTTTATATTAAATGAGTCGTTTTAGTATTATCTTCTTCTACCTAGTGTTATCCCGGTCGAGCACTAAATCCACTTAAATTGCAGAGTATGTGACTGGGAGCAAGCGAGTTAATATGACCGTCTGACGTCATTCCGGAGACCAACACAATCTCTACAATACCACTCGGTGACATTAATGAAGCCAAAAATTTTACGTGCCTTCCTAAACATGGAGGACGTCAGTGGTTTTTTGAAAACCAGTGTTAGAATGATTCACTTATCTATCATCCGGCCGCAGTGAGAACTACTTGACTTAGTGATCGATTCAAAAGCCGGCTACTGGTTAAACTACGACCGTTTAAATTACTACTATAATTTGCATTATATGCCAAAATATTTTTATAACTCACCATCACGCCATTCTATACAAAATTTTGGTTTATTTGTTAAATTTGATCTCGAGTACATTAGTACGTTAGGACCGAAGTTCCTTTTATTGCATGAATAATGGCTTTGACTTTTTGACACATACAGTATAAGCGAACGTACATGTAAATCTTAAATATGTTGCGGACGCATTTTTCGTTATGGATGTTTTGTTGCTGGCTAGGACACCGTAAAAAAAGTATAATAAATAAAGACAATCTGGTGCCCAAGGTTTTAGCGCTATATATATGTACGTCCCAGATAGATTCGACTGATGTGAAAATATCGTATGCTACGAGTGTAAACGTACATTGGGTATCTTCTTTATCCGACTTTATTGATCGTAAAACAACCCTCCAACTCCCACCGATATCAAGATATATGTCAAACGCATTTTCCTAATAAGATTCTGTGTGACTTTCGCGAAAATGTTTGTATATTTTTTTGTACATTTGGAGACTGTATATTCTAATCTATTATACAAGAGCGTAAGCTTTACTATGAAAATCTATAATACAAGCAAAGAATAGAGGAAGTAACTATAAGAAAATATTTATATAGATAGCTAGTTGTCACCCGCTACTTCATCCGCATAAATTTAGGTTAAATAAATACATTAGATAAGGTTATAAACATTAATCATTTGTAAATTTGCTATGGTTTGAACATATATTTGTGTCCGTGTTTAAATATATATTTTTGTCCCACAGGTCCGCCTTCGATAGTATTAAGTTAGCAAAAGTCGCCATTAAGAAAATATCGCCATTCGAACACCAGACCTACTGCCAGAGGACACTAAGAGAAATCAAAATTCTGACCCGATTTAAACATGAGAATGTAAGTATTTTAATTTAGTAGAAAAGCATTACATTTATATATTTCTATAAGTACAATAAGGCGTATTAACTAAGTAAGCGCTTATAATAACTTTTATGCTGTAGAACTACTTCAGTTTTAGAAAAATAATTACAGTTCCGCACAAAAAATTAAAATCTTTAAAAATTTAACAAAATCTGTAATGCAACCAGTCTGTAATGAGTATAATTAAGAATGGAGTAATTTCTTCTGTCTTATCTGGCTCCATCCTGCAGCTAAATCCTAGAATGCATCAACTATTTCTATAAAATATTATTAAGGGAGGTTTACTTAGTTTAATTTGAACAGCATAAAAATGCAGTTTACAGTAACAATGTATCTTTGTTTCAGATTATTGATATAAGAGATATTTTAAGGGCAGAGACCATTGACCAGATGAAGGATGTTTACATCGTGCAATGTTTAATGGAGACAGACCTTTACAAACTGCTAAAAACACAGGTAAATAATACAAATTTTTTTTTCATACTTTGCAAAAGGAATAAGGAAATGAGTGCAATGAGGAATGAGTTCGTCAAAGAGAACCCGCCAAGAGATGCTCTCAACATAAGTCAATATTTTTTGGTTTAACCTATAATGTTCTAGCAAAGGCCTTCTCCCTCTACAACCACAACTACTTATCCTGGGCTACTTGAATCCATTTCTTTCCCGCAACGGCATCCAAGACATCTCGCCACCTTATCCTCGTCCTAACTGTCTAAAAATACTAAATTTTATTTTTAATAATGTTTCTTACCTGGGTTAGATTCCAACTTATAATAGTTTTTTATATCTCCTTCTTCTTCCTGGCGTTATCACGGTTAAATACCTGGGTTCGCTTAGATTGTAGGGGATGTGGCTGTGAAGCGAGTTAAATTAACCGATTGCCATCTGACGTCGTTCTCGGCACCTCCACGATCTGTACAACCTTACGACTAATATCACAAAGTGACTATATCGGGTCGCACTGTTTTACGTGCCTTCCGAAACACGGAGTGAACGGGAGGGGACGGAAATCAAATATAAAACAGTGCTAGAATGGGTCACCCATCTATCACCCTGTCGCAGGAATAGCAACTTAACCTAGCGATCGACTCAAATGACGACCACTGATTAGGCCACGTACTCTTTAACTTTTATACAAAAAAAATTAAAAAACACATTTTTGGTAATAATTATCAAATAGTGTTGATAGTTTTTTTATTAATATTTACTAGATTATATTAATTTATATACAGTGATTGCAATTAATAAAGAAGTTTTAATTCAAACTGTTATCATTTTCCTAATTATACTAAATTTTTCCTGGATTGTCTGTGGCTTAGAATAAATTTATAACTCATTAAGATAACACAAGTCACAATTCTATAGAAATTTATATAGATCCTTTACAAAATAGCTTTTCTGGAATTTACAAACAATTTTCATTGCAGGTGAATTTAATCCTAAAAGGATTAATACAACAAAAATAATGTATAAACTTTGCATAATTAAATACAGTATACTATAGAAGTAATACATTTTTTGTTTCTTAAACACGAACATTCTCGTTAACATCGTGATTTTAATTTTGAAATGCAATGTTTCTTTAGTTATAATTTGCTAGTCAGGTTTTGAGTTTATAAAAACTTTTTTGTAAAAAAATGTAGAACAGGATTAATCATAATCTATTCAAGAGATTTATTCAAACTGTTCCAGACTTTTGTGTTAATTTTATAGGGATTCCGGAGACTAAAAAAACTCAATATATCTTATTCTTAACCTTGTTCAGTTGGATTTTGTATTTCTGTCAATTAAATAGCAATAATTCGTTATCAAATAATCTTTGAACAGCTGGACCAACATCGACAGAACTTTCACTGGCAAATAGCTGATGTTACAAAGTGTAACGTAGACTACTTTACAATTACAATAAAAGGTATCGCAATCCAAGGTCATTCAATGAATCTTTATATAAACTTTTGAAACGTATTTTTAACAATACAAAAAAACTTACGCGATCTTAATTATTTTTTGCTTATGTCTCAAAAACTATTTAAGATATTCCAAATCTGAAAAAACATTAAAAAAGAAGTGAACATTTTCTAGAAGAAAGTCCAACCCCTGTCTTTGCATAGAAATATTGTATTCATTCTTTGTTATAATAGACAAAGTAAATTAAAACTTAAAGGAAAATGCCTATCGTAGTATGGACAACAGTACAGTGTTGCGTCAGTACCAAACTTGTATTACATATCTTAAAACATTACCGATAACTATAGACAATTATTATTTTTGACCTCCGAACCGGAATTTAGAAGTTATCTTCCAAAAATGTAATATAACAAAAGAGCTCGTAAAAGACTACTTGAATGAAATATCGTTTGAATTTGAATTTTAACTGAACGTAAGCTATCTGATGCTATCTAACCAGAATTTATCATGATTTATTTAGCTGTGTTAATTTTGTTACAAATGTGTAAAAACAATAGAGGACACTATAATCACAGTTGTTTATTTGCTTGTTAAAGATCTTACCCACATTCTGCTATGGTACTGCATGCAAAAGTACAAAAATTGATATTAAAATAAGAATGGCAGATGTTAAATGTGAACAACAAAGGGCTAACTGCCAACTTTTTTTTGACAAAAAAATGAATAATAAGATAGATATTTGGACAAATGAAATTATTTTTAACCATTTATGCTAACATTTCTTTTACTTTCCTTAAATGTTTCAAAGCTTGTTTGACAATCAAAACTTAAATAAATACACAATTAATTTTAATCTTACACTTTTCAAGTGGTCCATATATTATATACCTTGTATATTTCACTAACTATAAAAGACAGACAAGTAGAAAAAAAATATATATTTTTCTGAATTCATATTTAAAATATTATCTAATGAGATAACTTGATTCCACACTTTGTTAGGTTTTTTTTTTTTAGGAAACAGTTGTTTCCATTTAACATTGCTGATAGTCAACAATGTTTCTTTTAAAATACAATTAAGTAAACACAGATTGTGGTAAAATTTGTCTAATAGCAAAAATAATATGTAGTATTACAATAAATGAACTATGTAAAGTTCTAGTTGACACAGTTATGTGCAAATTTTAGGTCTAAAAATTAGTTAATAATATAGGCAGCTTCGTTTTAACGTCCTCTATCAGCCAATCTAAGAATTATTTCAACATCTCCATCCAATACTGAGATACAGGTATATTTGTCCTTTTAACTAAAAGTAGGTTTTAGTTTAAATGATAAACAAATAATAAAATAACATTTCAATGTCACTAATAGCTTCGTTAACTATAATTAAAATACATAATTTATTAGAATAAGTCGTAAATCACAGTCGTTTTTTGCGATTTCCAAAAATCTGTTTTTTTGAGTTAGGTCACTTCATGATTAAGCCTGTGTTATTATACTACTTATTCTTAACCAGGTACCCGCAGTTTAAAAAGAAATAAGTATAATGTAAGAAGGGTACTTTTTTTACTCAAATGTCGAGTTTGTATATTAATTAAATCAACAACTTCGCCAGCCCATGACCCAGGATCAGCCCAAAATAAGGGATGTAAAAGTATTAGTTTTAAATACAAATAAGACTACAGAATAAGAATAATTTATTTTGCAAGAATGTTACAGATTATTTGTACATCCAACTAAATTAATAGTATGCAAAAAGTAAAATAAAAATATACACATAAAAATAAAATGAGAAACCTGAATAATTTTACAGAATTATATACACAATAATGAAAAATTACTGATTATCAAAATGTTTCAGCTGCACGTGAATAGGAAAAATTGTATTTATTTGAAAAGTATGTTACAAAATTCACTTTATACTAAAAAAAAATGACAGCGGCCATATAAATACGGTAGTGCGCAAAATAATAAAATTAAAAATATATTTCAATTAAACGGTTCATTCATTCATTCATGCGTTTCTAACTTCGTATCAAAAGGAATTATAAAAGACATTGGCTCATGTATTCCTTTCACTTAAAAACCTTAGCAATTTTCGGTAATTTCATTTCGAATTTTCATTGTTTATTTTTTTAATAAATTATAATTTTTCCTATTCACCTGTAGCTGGTATGATCCTACTAGTGCGGCTTTAGATGTCCTTTCTAATAATGAACTTATGATAGTTCTTGACAAGCCAAGGTCGTTAAGTAGGTTGCTAACGAAAAATAAAAAATCGTAGTACACGTTTTAGTTTAAAAAAATATAACTAAAGAATCACTTTTAGACTTTATCCAATAGTTTTTATTATTTGAAATATATCAAATATGCATGAAATACTAAACTAATTTGCTTAAATCCGCGAATAAAGAAAAAATCTTTACGAATAACCTTTGTAGAGTCTATCTCCTGATGATGCTTCGGTGTCGAAGCGAAACGTGCGTTGCGGCACATCGGAATACCGATTATTTTCGCGTCGCGTTCTTTTTAATCTATATCTATAGTTAATATATAAAGTTAAAGAGTTTGTTTGTTTACTTGAACGCGATAATCTCAGGTCTCTGGTCCGATTTGAAAAATTCTTTCAGTGTTAGATAGCCCATTTTTCGAGGAAGACTATGGGCTATATATCACCTCGCTAAAATTTAATCCTTTACCTAATTTTACGAGGGCAAAGTGGTGGGCACAGCTAGTATAGATTAAACTAATTAAAGTGATAAAAATAAAAATTGATAAAAAGGGGCAAGATGTCGAAATACAAAATTATCTAATTATTTTAACTACCTTAAGAATTATGTGCACTAGAATAAAACTTTTAAGTATAAAACTTTTTTTTATAATAAAATGAAAAACAGATCATTGTATCAACATAAACAGATATGTAACAACTCTGTATGAGGACTATTGCAAAAACGTATATCACTACAGTGTCCTTTCTTTGTGGCGACTTATTATAATTTAAAATCAATATTTATGTGTGTCGATGCTATGATGAATTGCTTCTCATTTTTCCCACATACACGCCTTGCTGCTTGTATTAATGTAAAATCGCTATTCTGATATTTGTCTGCGAGTGTGATAATATGTCAGACTTTTCTCACGTCGTGTACTTACGATCAGCCATGTGATTTCATTTATAATATTTTAGTCGATGTACATTATGAGCTCTATTTGGATTTGCTACACAAATATTCAAATATTATTTATTAAAATATTTAGGAGGGAATTTTTGTCATACGGACGTCTGTTTCTAAGGTAGGCAATTAACAGCCGCCTGATGAACACTGTTTTTTTCTGTATATTTTTTTTATTAAATAAATGCACCTATATATATAGATAGAGACGCCGAGACTCGAAGCGAGAATCAAACTCACGACTGCCTAGCCGAAGACAGGATTATTGCCAACTGTGCCAAAGGGTTAAATAAATTCAAAATTCTTTATTCATATAGACTTTTACAAGCACTTATGGACGCCATAATCATAATTTGGTGATAAAATTTATGATTTAAAAGCTTAGTTTACGAGGATTCTTTGCGTCCTGCACTGAGAAGAGCCAACCATTGTCACGTTCCGCTAGAGTCAAGTGTGCAAGCGAGAGGGCTTTACAAGCGATAAAGAGGCACGATCTGCTCTGCACGATGTGATCTGATTGTTTGGCTTTATTACATAAATTATCGTCCGATCGACCGATTTTACAGACAGCATTTTTTTTAAATTGTTTTCTGCTTGACTTACGAGTACCGTATCGCAGAGAAGACTAGATAAATGCTTACATTTCAAACGTAACTCGTATAAATTCTATAAAAGTGCACGAGGCCTGTTCAAATGACTACATTCACAATTCTCACTTAAGATTCCTGGCTGCGTACCGCGGACCGCAATATATCAAGGCGCCGTCGCAACGTCTGTGGCCGCTCTTTGTTTCGTCGGCTGAACATCACTAACATTCTATTGAATGTGTAGCTTACATACT
The DNA here is from genome assembly GCA_024363005.1 of Charaxes varanes. Classification (NCBI taxonomy): domain Eukaryota; kingdom Metazoa; phylum Arthropoda; class Insecta; order Lepidoptera; family Nymphalidae; genus Charaxes; species Charaxes varanes. The sequence goes on along the minus strand of JANCMC010033613.1, from coordinate 23,390,394 downwards.
CAGAGCTGCAAAAGGTGTGTTCGTAGTCTATACGCACGTCAGCGGCCTCTGCGCGTAACATCTCAATAGCCAGAAAGGTCTCGGTGTTCACTTTCAGGATTTTATGGACTAAGAGCCAACCGACATAGATCTCTGTCAGTTGCTATTTCCAAATCAAATAGAAAGATGTTTTATTCAAGAAGATTTTTACAAACTCTTTTGAATCGCCAAATATTTTAAAAGCTAACTCTGATTTGGAAATGTCGAGTCATGGGAAGAATCGACAGGAAACTTGTTAGCCACTCTTTTTAAAAATAGTTCTTACAAAAAATGAGTTCAATACTTTTCCATGTTATCAATAAAGTACAAAGCTGGAGCGGTTCAACTCCAACAGTTCACGTGGTGTTCACGTAGTTCTCCAGGGATTCTTTCAAGTGGATGAAATGTTTGCGAACGATCGACGAGAGATTCACCTGGAACAAAGGACTACTTAGATTCACATAATACTTTTAAAAAATATGCTGTGAATATTTATTCGTCCGCTTAATTTTTCTATTAAACTTCCAATTCAACGTGGACTGGGTGCGACGTTAACACAGCGAGGTCAGATGGACATCCTTAAGATTGGGCTCTTCGATTGCTGAGCTACCATAGCTTTAGACTGTTTGACACTGTACGAGAATGCTTCGAGAATCAGATTTAAAGAACCTGCGAATCTTGGTCTTAGCAGGTTTCATAAATAGTATATAACTTTATATGTACATATAGTTCTTTTGAATGTGTTTAAATTTATAAGTTTTGTGATTTGCAAAATGTTTTTTTTGTTATTTATTTTGAGGAGTGCATTATGACCTATGATATATTATGATTAACCTGGTTAATAGATAGTTGGACGTTTACAATATTGTAAACTTGTATTGTCAAAACTACTTAAATAAAAAATATAATTGTATATATCTATGGTAATTTAACAAGCCACTGGTATGGAAAATAGAAATGTAAATGAAAGCTAATTTTTTTTGTAATATCTTTTTATATTTAAGTTGACTCAAATAATAGATTTAGCCTTTTTATTCCGCATAAACACTCAAAGTTTTTAGAAAAACGGAATCAACATTTAGCTGAAATTCCCTTCCTCATATGAAAGTGTTGCCAATATATGTACTTTTGTTGGTGTTCTCCGTTAAATAAAATAAACAAATATAAAAGGTCCAAATGATTTTACGGTCAGCTCTTGGACTTCATGTCTTGGTAGACGTATTTTGCGTGCGCGGGACTTCTTGCTAACATGTTACGGAGGATTGCACAATTTATATTAGCCAGGTCCAGTTTGTTACTTGTGTAGGCTGTTCTTTGTCTATAATACTCGTTAATTTGCTTTAAGTATCTCTATCGTGCTTGTGCTTGATTTTACGGAATGGCCGCTCGGAAAACGGGAAGATATTAATATCTTTTAATTACGAGTAAATAGGAATTGAGTGCCGCATTTGTTAGTGACACAAGATTGAAAGTCATATTTTTTTGCTGCTTATACATTTGGTTTCATTATAGAAGACAGTACATAACGACATGATCAATGAATCGCTATATGACTGGCCCGTTGGCGCAGTGGGCAGTTACCGTGCCTTCGGATCTGGGGGTCGTGGGTTCGATTGTCGCTGAGTCTAGCTGTATTATCTATATGTATGTATTTCTAAAAGAAACATACTATATTTGTGGATAACAGGCGTCAAATAGAGGGTTTTGACTTGAATAAGTTCAGCTTAATAATTTGCGATCCACCTGGAAACGGCAAAAGTATTCAACCTGAGGATGACAAAGAAATAAACATATTCAACAGAGACGCAGTTGTTGCTTATGAACTCATGAAGGTATGTAAATAAATAATTAATAAATACATAGGACTATTTTAACACGTGCCGTAACAAGTACCGAAAAGTCGCTTAAATACCTTTGTGATTCATGTCATGGATTGCCGCAAGGTAACGCCTGATTCTATGAGTTATCTTTGTTATTATTTTAGTTGCATTTACGGTAATAACAACAAATATAAGTGATCAAAAAGAGAAGCGAAAATAGAAAAAATAATAAATAAACAATAATAATGATAATAACAATACTACTAATTATATACAATAATAAAGGATAGCATACTAAATAGAGGAGAGAAAGAATTGTTTTAAGTAGTATTATTATTTGAGTTAAATATGTTTTAAAAATAAATTATACATAATAGATAAATATAACTAATTAAATTCTTATAAGAGAAATATTTAGGCACGTTATTTATTTCAAATATCACAAAAATAACAAGAAAAAGACCTAAGCCAGGGGTAGGACCGACTTCTCCCAAGAGTGACAATTTCACCGCTGCGCAACAGACATGAGTTATTTAAGCCGAAAAATCCATTCGTAACGGACGTTTACTTAGTATAAGCTACCTCGTTGCCAAATTTCGTCTTTGTCCGTCCCGCGGTTTTCGAGATTTTGTGTTAGGTGACCTTCCGCTTTTGTCATATAACTTTTCCATTTAATTGGCTATACTCTCTTATTTGACTTTTATATTTACTATTGTTAAATGTGTTCTAAGGAAAAGAAATCAATATATATAAATAAAATTAAAGCGGCTGTTTGTAGCTGTCAAATCTCTTTCTTTTACTAATTGCATATGACTGTATATACGTCACTTATTATAAAAACGCAAATTAATTCTTTTTGAAATGTCTCTGATGTACTTATGGAAGCCGCTGAAGGAGATGTTCCTTCTGTACTCCGATGATATCCTGGTAAATCTATACGAAAATACTGAGTACGACTGGTTTATATGTCCTCTTTGCTTCGGTTAAAAAGAATGCCATCTCATCTTTGCACGCCTGGTACTTAAAGCGTTGAGTTTGTTTGCTTTTGTTGTATGTTTGGCTACAGAAATAAAATGATAATTCAATAAAATGTAATGTAGTCACTTTTTATGATTCCGCGGTAAACAAGAGTCACATTTTTGCTCCCCTGGTACATTGATGGACGATGGTACAGAGATTATCGTTTTAAAATATTTCTTTCTAGTTGAAATTAAATTTTATAGCTTCGTCACTATTTAAATAAATATTTAAATTAAAAGGAATTGAAATACCACAAAGCATGCATTACATTCAGAAAGGGAAAAAATAAAATAAATAATGTTTTTTTTTTAATTCTTAAAAAGCAATTAAAAACTTCATAAGTAGAAATGTCAAGAGAGATGTGAATTGCTTTGAGATTATTTACGCTATAGTTGAATTGATTTGTTTATATTTAATACTACCTGCTATCAAAAGTTAATTTTTATACATTTGCTAAAACTTTCTTCTTTTTATTAAAACTTTCCGTGTACCTAAAATAGAACTAAAAGAAAAACCAAAAGTGCAAAATTAAAACGACATTAATATCTACAAAAATTATTAGTATTTATGATTGACAAATGTAACTTAAAACAGGTATATAAATAGCTTCAGAAATTCTAAAGATCTATTTGGAATAAAACTAAATATTCATTTATCCATATCTATAAAAATTCGTTCAAATTCGGCTTCGTCAGTGTAAAATTAGGTGGAGAATTTTAGCGTGGTGATAAATAGCGTATTGCCTTCCTCGATAAATGGGCTACCTAACACTGAAAGAATTATTCAAATCGGACTAGCAACTACTGAGATTAGCGCGTTCAAGTAAATTGTTCTCGAAATAAATTAACACGTCTATTACTCCGTTTGCTAACCTGCTTAGTAAATGTGATATTTGCGTTAGTCATTTTGTTTATAATTTTATATATAAAAATACAAACATTATATGTGTATAGTTGATTTATACTCATTATTTTGGTGTCTTTGTAAATTTTACTGATAGGTGATAGATATGGATAATTAAAAAGGATTTTTAATTATTTTGGATATGTAAATCATAGAATAGATACAAATCTATGTAACAAAACGAAAGGTCACCTAATAGGAAATCTCGAAAATCTCGGGACGTACAAAGACGTAATTTTGCAGGCAGGTAGCCGAAAATTTGAATAATCTTTAAAATTGATTAAGTATTTTTTTTAATTAGCCTATATTGTCCCACAGTTGGGCATAGGCCATAGTATTAAGTAACAAATTAACTATATAATATGATTAAGTATATAACTATTTTTTTTTCTCTTACGTTTATCTTAAAAGGACTTTTTATTTTAAATTTAGTAAACAAGAAGTAAAGATATTCTTGTATTTTTTTAAATTATTCATTGGCATTGTCATGAGCCTCCAGTATTGGTAGTGATGGGACGTTTCCAATATAACGGTAGAGTTTCAAAGCATACACAATAATATAATGTATGCAGGACCATGAATCAAATCTTAGTTATATCAGGAATACGAATACGGAATTGTGAGAAATGATTAATAAAATAACCAAGATTACTATTTAAGACATCTTATTGATCATTTCGCAGCCAACACATCTTATCTGCTAAGACATATAAATTGTTAAAAAATAGTAGCTGTATTAAAGTTTAAACAAAGTCTTAATAGTGCACGCCATAACAGCTGCTGGCATTGCGAGTGAAAAGCAATAGAAATGAAAAAGACGCAAAATGAACGTGAAGTTGCGGACATCTTAGCAAGTGGTCTGAACTCTGAACTGCTAACCGGATATTACTATTACATTCGTTATATCTATTCCCCGACGAGTGCTAATAAAATACAGTAATACAATATTCGATATTTCTATGGCCTTATTAAACCCTGACGAAACCACTTTAAAAGTTTATTCATCAACATTGTGAGGGGCTTCTAAAAGTTTGCTATTCGATTAGCTGATTCAGGTTGAGATTATAATAAAATATTTTACAACAGAATTTATATGAGATCCTATTTTTAGCCTTCGGGGCATACTCATTTCTCAAAGGGTGGCCACGCATCTGCGTGCCTTCTGCCAGTATTAAGGCGGTATTGAGGCTAATCTCGCTTGAATATACTGATCATTATTCACTTCTATTAAAGCAATTTCACAAATGGTGTAAATAATATACGTGTATTATATCAAAAAAAGCAGTAAACCAACATAGATTCCTCTGATCTAATAATTTTAGTGTATACAGGCCGTTTTTAAAGCATTATTAACCGACCAACTTGCGAAGTCTCAATAATGTATCTATAAAAAATCACGACAAACCTCCGACCATAGTCGCATAAACTTGGTAGTAAAGATCGTTGCGTTATTCGCCTTAGCTCGATAACTTTTAAGTCTTTAATATACATATTATTAACCGACCAACTTGCTAACTCTTCTATATATGTATATTAATATATCTCTGTCTTTTGTTTATTACTGAATAAGAAACTTGATAATGTCGGTTAAACTTGTAATACTTCAATTTTTGTAAAAATAATCTTTGTATTTTGATAATTTTACTAATAAGTAGCTCTCAATTTTAGATTTCAGTTTTCAAAGCAACTGTTGATTTCCATTTTAAATAAAAACGACACTGCTTTTATTTCGCAGCTCTTTTTTTCCTTTTTTTGTGCTTGTTTCTACAGTGACTACTAACGTGAACCAAGCATCTTAGGGAACTTTTACTTATAAGTTCTTGCCTACCACGATTCACGTATATACTCGTATATGATGAACTGTAACCTAGGGGTGTGTTGTAAATGTGATTAGAGCTGGTGTTAGTGAGGTTATGTACTGTACCTGTGTCTCGAGGAGTCATATAGTTTAATACTGAAGTTTGTAGCCAACAGAAGCGAAGACATCACCACAGAGACGAGTTGAAGATGCGGATCGACAATGGAACAGAAAAAAATAAAAAAAACTCTGTTAGAATACAAAAATGTTGATTTATTCTGTTAGTATGGGAAATGATAACACTTTTATCATTACAGCTAGGACTATATTTTTCTTGCTTTATTCCACATAGGCAAGAAAAGGGTAGAAAACGTATCAAATGTTCCAAGAATATAATAGAAGAAGGAGATAGTTCAACTATGAAGTTATTAAAACTGTTTACTACATAAAATAAAAATCTTTTCTAGTAATATAATATTCTTGCTTTTATTCCAAATAGGCAAGAATAGAATAGAAGAAGGATATCTAAGGTTCTATGAATGTATGAGGAAGAAATAAATCTAATTACTAATGTATTAAAAATTACAAACAGTCAAGAGTGTTTTATAAACTCTTTCTTCGAACAACGGTTGTAAAATGTAAGTGAAGTGAACGGAAAAGATAAATTGTCTATGACACACTACATATGTATACATATGTACATACTTACACAAAAAAATAACCTATTGTCTTTAACTATGAAAATGTATAATATTAATTGCTTAGTAAACTTTAAGTGATATTCGGTTCTTACCTCACTTCATCATCCGCCATTTTGAATGTGTGGTTTGGGATGTCCTAAAAAATATCATATATTTAAGTAATTATACTCAAACATAAGTAGAATTAATGGTGCAGATTTAATACATGAGAATTGTGACCTTAATATATAATGATAAACGTCAGTTAATTTTACGACTTCACAGGACTCGAACCTGTTTCCCTCAAGGTCAACTTTATAAAGACATCCTCACTCAGAATTAAACTTAAAATTTATTTCATAATATTAATTTCATGAAATTTGTGCTGTTGAACAATACTTAAATTTTGTTTAAGCTTTCAAAAGAAGATTTAACGCATGGATGAATTTGTTCAATAGTTATTTTTCAATGAACAAAGAAAACAAAAAACGGCTTCCGGTTAATCATTTAAAAATATTCGATCTTTTTTTTATGATAATATTCTGCACAACTGTCAAGGTCAAAGAAATATTAAATAAGTAAATGTGAAAATAAATATTTTTTATAATAAAAGTAATTAAGGAACAATAACACGGTATTATTTAATAAATAATGCTATTCTGATATAAGTAATACTTTAAATAACGATTTTCCTATTTCTAAGATAGTTTTATTGCATTAGCTAATGGTGAGAATTTTGGCATCCATCGTAACATGTTATTTGAAACTATTTGGCTATCTCCCAAATACCCAATCGAAGTAAACGGATATTTGATATTCCTTCATTTAATCCGAATACTTGGTAGCAATTTTAGGAACGAAAACCTAATTGTATACCGGGCTTTATTAATGTATTGCATATTTAGTCCACATTCCTAATTTATTTGGGTCAGGTTGAAATTTATCTTGAGCGGGAAATGTGATTTTATGCACGCCGACGTGCGGGGCGACGCGACGTAATGCGGTTTCCTAAATTACTTCGTGCGCGTTCGGGGGACGTCGGGCGCGCTCGGCGCTCTCGGCCGCCCCCCGTTGGACTGAAATAGGTCGCTTCTAACTCTCGCGCATCCTAATTTGGTCGCAAACGCTCGACTTCGATTACACGACTTTCAGGCGTGAAGCTTTAAGATCTTTCATAATAAATGTTGTTTATCAAACAACAAAAACCATAGCGTTGAATTATAAAACGGACAAGTCCTTAATAAATCACAACAAATAAATATAAATCAAAAATGTTAAATTATATATAAAAAAAATATTTACTATGAAAAGTTATCTTAATTTAATTATTGATGTTAATAATCAAACCCTTTGTCTGGCCTTGTTCAACACACAATGGCATACAGAAAATATTAAATATTTTGGTTTTAGGTTATAAAAACAAATTATTAGTGTCGCTTTAAATGATAGCTTTCAAGTTATATGTGTATAGTCTTAATATATATACAATAATATAATGTTATATGTAAATGTCACTTTAAAAAATTATACTTATTTATGAATGAACATTAAAAGCCCGTCAAGGTTTATTCTAATTTTAAAGTCATGTAAATCATAGTTGTAAGTTGAAACCATTAACGTGAAAACTTCAAGCTGTATTTTCAGAGGCTACGAAAATGAAACCTCGCGATGACAGATATCGCAAGTATCAAATGCAACATCATAATCCCATCTTTTAAACATTCAACCGTGACATACTCCACTGAGCACGTTGATCGATAATATTTCATCACTAACTTTATCACAAGCACAACGGTCGATACACGTAGATCACTTCACTTGCACACAGCGGCAGAGCGTGGCGTGAATACGGTTAGTATAATAATCAGCACGGACTCACCTAAGGCAAGAAAAAGAGGATGGCCCTACAGATGGTTGAGCCAACACGAGCCACAGTCGCTGACTTGGATCCTATATTTAAATGTAAATTAGAAAGTAGATTCTGTATAGTGTGAGCAGTTTATTAAAGAGTTAAGAGTTTATAAAAGAGTAAAATGTTTATAAAAGAGTAAAGAGTTTATAAAAAAGAAAAGAGTTTATAAAAGAGTAAAGAGTTCATTAAAAAGTAAAGCGTTTATAAAAGGGTAAAGTTCATTAAAAAGTAAAGAGTGAAGAATTTATTAAATAATATAAGTGTATTAAAAATAAAGAACTGACTATAGAGTAAAGAGTTAACAGGACTAGGTTTAGAACAAAATATTCTTTAAAATTAAAGTGTCATAAACTGTCGTTGAACATATTTTAAATTACTAGTTACTTTCTGTTTCTCGGTATTGTGCAAATAGCAGCGCCCATATAATGTAGAATAGGTAGCTGATAATGTAGGCACCAGCTCCTTCCTTAGATTCACCAAAAAGCTGCGGCCAGGTCATCCACTGCAATAAAATAGACACTATTAAGTCCAAGAAAATAAAATATAGATAATAAAGAACATTTTTTACAATAAAACTTAAAAGTTGTTAAAAGAAAATTGTCTGTATTCCTATTTATCCACAGTAATTTATCTAATTTTGATAATACTTTCACTTGACAATGAATATTTATGTTATTCTCAATAAATCAAAAATATTTTTGATAGCTGAGAAATTCTTAAAAAATGGATAATAGGCTGCGCTTCTCATTTGGCGACGTCGCCATATGGTCGCCAAGTGAGTTACCTGTCCTAAATCTTAATAGGAATTGTTTGAATACATAGCCGACGACCTCGCCATGGCGTCTCGGCGAGGTGGGGCCTAAAACCCTGCAATAAAAAAAAAACAGAAATATAGACTTGCTGGGGAGTAGCGTAGCAAAGTCAACACGTATATTTTCAAATGAACAATTGTTTGTCTAATTGTCCTTGAAGCAATCTGAAAATTATTTACTCTAAAATTGGATCTTAAAGTGAAAGAAAACAAATAAGCCAAATCAATTAATCGGGTCTTAACTCTGCCAGAATACCGTAGTGTCAATTTTTACGTATACTATTTATTGTTTTATTGTAAGCTACAGACAACCATAATATTAATATATAATATTATTATCAATATTTTTTCTGTTTTTTTTTTGTTTGGCTATAATTCTTTTTGTTTTGTGCTGTTTGATGAGTTTTACTCTTTTTATCTATAAATAATATTAAAAGTTTTTTGGAATGATTAGTAAAAACAAGATGATTCAATTGATATACTGTCATATATTTTTTTATTTATTTTTTAAAATCATAGTTGCAATGTTATTATTATGCTGATTTATATGCAACTAGCCGTTTTTCGCGACTCAGTCCGCCTATTTTAATACGTAAAGATATTTAAGTAATAACTTAAAAAATAGAATTCTTAAGTGGTTACGTTTTGTCATGTGGCATAATCGCATCGTACTTAAATTGCGATCTCAAGAAGATAAATAAAATAACTAGTTACATTCATAAAACACTCAGACAATCGAGAATAGTCATTATTTCTTACATAGCTCAGCTAATCTATCTATATGTCAACGTTAAATTCTAAAAACCGTTATGTTATAATCTATCTCGCGAGATTATGTACTGTCGAAGGATTGTGAATTTAACTGGCCCGTTAGCGCAGTGGGCAGTGACCCTGCCTTCCGCTCCGGGATATATTATAATAAACGATTTAATTTGTCTAAATCAAATTTCATTTTTATTTCCATTGTGACAGACGCCCGTTTTAATATTTTGAAATGAATTAATGAAAACGAGATTAGGCGAAAGGCGAAAAGGAAAACGAATATTGTTTTTTACTATTATATTTGCCTTTTTGTTCTAATAGCACAACATTGTGGATTTTGGCTGTCCGGGATAGAGGAAAATGGGTTAATGAGCAGGAGGACTTTGCTCAACAGTGGGGCATGGCAGGTTAATCAAATAATACTAGGAGCGCTTTGAAATATGTCTTTTTTTCCAAATAATATTAGCAATACTTTTAAAAATATTATGTTAGCCTGACTTATATCTACTTTGCCCCAAGCAACCACGTAATACCTAGCAACAAACAATAGTAACCTATACGTTGAATAATAACTCATTGTCTTTCTTTTTGTTGGACTAATCACTTTATTGTTTATCTCCCATAATCAATTATTCGATTAGGTTTCATAAAATGTCGGCACTATTCCTATCAAATTCCTGCCTTCATTCATTTAAAACGTAACTTGTATGTAGATTTTTTTCGACCTCTCTATCGACATGTCTGTGTTAGCCCAAGAGACGGCTGTGAGATAATATTGATAAAAATATATATGACGGAGAAACTTAAAAAATATATTAAGCGTACAATGAAATGTTTGTAAAATTCTTTAATATTCTAATTAAACATGTTTTTACTTTAATGAGTTCAAATACAGGAAAAAATATGCATAGACTATTTTTTCCAAAATCAATAATGAAGTTATCGGTAAACCAACAACTAAGTAGCTTAAAAGTCGAAGCTTTAAAAGAAAATACATATAATACATTGTGTTAAAATAAATGTATCTGTGAACGACGTCAACTGTCGGTCTGACGAAAGGACATTTGTCTTCCGATATGAATCTATTTAAACTAATCATGACAGCTGTCTACTGAGTCCGTAGATGCGTGTATAAAACAGGTTTTAGAATCTTAATATGATAAAATGATATATTCAAAGAATTTTTATAGGTTCTTCTTCTTTTGATTGATGGCTTGCTTTTGTGCATAAGCACAATTTAGTTCGCACTTGTCACGTTCAATGGAAAAGACACGAAGGAGATTGGGCAACAAAATATAACTAAAAGTTTCTACACAATATAAATGTTGTTAAGTTAGAAATGGTTTATACTACAAATTTTTATAGCTTTTTGTTTCCCATTGCATCAGTATTACAACGTTACCGCTAGGCGGCGCTGATCAATCTCCATACAAATTTAAGTAAACTTCTAATTAATTTCTTCACAGTTTGCCTTAAAGAGATCAATAATATTTTAGTTCTAAGTGATATGTTGGCTTTGTGTAATGTAAATAGCAAGTCATTTATGCATTATGGTTGCATAAAATAGTAATAATAACGTTGGCTTTTTTCATTACGGGACGTCCCTTTGATGAGAAAAACCAACAAAATAGTCCTCCATGGCTGCTGCAACCAAAAGGCTGGAGATTTCCATTCGCATATATATTCATGTAAGCGTTCCTGCGCTATTCCCTGCTACTACGTCCATTGTTTCTATATTTCTTTTCGCACGCACGTCATCCGTACTAATTAAAAGAGCACGACTCGTGATGTATCTTCGCTTATCTCAAACAACAGAGCTGCAACCGCTGCTCATTGCTGGAGACACGGCTCTAACCAAGCTCGTCAGTTCACTGTCGTATTGGGCTCTATCCGTCTCTTCACTGGCGGTACTCGTATTAACACCAGCAACGTCCAGATGCATGCCAGCTACAATCAATTCAACCTCAACAACGATGTAGCCATCATTGTATTAAGCTGGGTTAATTTCAACAGTAAGTGATATTTTCTTTGTCTTTACTTTTACAAATGTTATCATAAGTGTTGCTATATTAAATTACATTTATTACCATTTCAGATAACATCAACCGTATCAACCTTGCCGCTGGAACCAACCAGTACGTCGGAGTCTGGGCTACCGCTGCAGGATTCGGAAGAACTGGTGACAGTAAGTTACACAATTTGCAATTCAATTATTGTCGTTATTGAAGCAATTTGTATCGTTAGTAGAGAGAAGTAGGAACTTTTTGTTTGTTGCTATTAGAGAAACTTAAAATTTGTTTTCATTTCAGACGTAGGCATTTCTCAGGCTCAAGCTTTGAGGCAAGTTAACTTGCAAGTCATCACCAACGCCGTATGCAGAAGTACCTTTGGACTTGGTGTCATCGCCTCAACCATTTGCGTTGGCACTCCCGCCCGTCAGAGCACATGCCCAGGTGACTCCGGTGGTCCTCTGGCTATTGGCAGTGGCAACAACCGTGAACTGGTCAGTTATAATTCTAATTTTAAGTGCAATGCTCCTGCTCTTTATTTTCTTAGTGGGAATGATTCATGTATTTAAAAGTACTAAAGGTTATCCTCTTCTTTCAACAGATCGGTATCACATCTTTCACTCACCGTGATGGTTGCGCTAGCGGTAACCCCGCCGGTTTCGCCAGAGTCACGTCATTCAGCGCCTGGTTCCGCGCCCGAATGTAGACTTGGCAAATGTTTTTTTTTAGAAATAATAAACAAAATATATTTTATATATATATATCTCATTATTTCCTTAAAATGTCTTAAATAATAAGATAAGTTTATTTACAGTCATATACCAAAATACAGAATATTCATATGTGAAGCATAAAGTTTTGGTGACATTAAAAAAAAAGCACTTAGGGAGGTATATAAAATTTGGCATAAATATAGTTTATATTGATAAGGTTGTGCGACGGCTTGCTATTTATAATATGAAATATGCATTATAAATATATTAAATTATTAAAATAAAATCACAATCACACCAATGCCAAAGGTTTACACACCATTTTATCATAAAATTGTATCAAAGAGATATGACAATAAGTATACCCATCTATACTCCTTGTTTTCTTTTAAAAATGTGATTCTTATATCATCATCGCCTGTCATTTCAGGATGGGTGAAGGCTCATCAGTGGGCGTAATTCAATAATAGTGGTTTAGTTCGTTTGTCATCGTCCATAACTTGGTTAATTCACACAGTATTTCAAGTTAAAAGCTAAAAGAGACGGATTTCTTAGCAATGCACCATGGTTTGATCGTCCGAGTATCGAGTCCATCACATTACAGAGAAAGGAATCAAAGTAGCGCCAGGGTCTTGCGACCCAGGTGTAGGCTTAAAGGATCCTTTGGGATGGCCACCAACACTCACCTTCAGTGCCAGTGTTCTTTTCCCTGCCCAACCAGATTCGATCTGATCTTATCCTATGATGATATCCTTTTTTTAGTCTTCATCACGGTGGTGGTTATCAATCTTATTTCTTCAAACGTGTCTAAGGTTGGTAAATTACATCTTCAATAAGTTGTTGAGATTGTTAAGTTGTCGAGATTTTTGGTGGATCCATTGTTACTAGTATGAATATATAAGCTTGAAAGAAGTACTCAGATAAATCATTAAACATACTGATCAAAGGAGTTGACTTTATCATCAGTGTTTATTAATATGGTTATTTATTTAAAAAGATAACATTTGTGCCTGAAGGATTGACTTGAAACTTGAATGTACGAGATGTGTCTAATTATAATTAATGGATAATTTAATTTAATAAAGTATACATATCGTGGATTTGCACGGATAGTCGTTTTTACACTCGCTATATTCGGATTCATCTATCATATTGAATCATCTTGATATCAATCACTACACACGATTGGCGATAGATATACATATGTATTTACTTCTTAAGCTGACAACCTGTAACGCATTAAATACATTAAGCAATATTGCCATTTTAATAAAATAAGTAACATAAGTATACCATCGTAAAATTAATAATTTCCGACACGGCCATTCTGACACTCAACGCATTCTCGCGTTGTTTCTTATAAATTAATATTTCAATTTTCACCAAACAATCAGTAATGTACGGTTTTCTAAATAAGTTACTTTATGGGATTAATTACTTGTATTTTCTCTGATTATAAAGTAATATTCCTAATGTAATATTATTATTATAATTTAATGTAACATTAGTAAATAAAATAATTAAAATGAATTTAGTTATAATTATTTACAGGACAATAGGAAACTTACAAATAATTCATCATTAGTCGAGTCCGATACAATTTAAATTGAGTTCCAAATACTTATCGTTAGAAACAAACATCTGGTTGTAGACACCGGCCAGGAGACAGGATGACAGAACGGTTGAGCAAAAGAGATAAGACGCGTAGCTGTCTTGGTATTGAATGATCTTGGTAGAAAACCCCATTCTTCTTCATAGTTAATAGAACTGGTGTAGACCATGGGCGTTCACAGGGTTTGACCACGTTATCTTGCAGCATTTCATCAAGTTCAGCACATAAGTGACGTTACGTTCGTAATAATCCTGAAATCCGTAATAAACCGCAAAATATTTTGTTAAACTAGTGTTCATAGATTCCATTAGAAATTTAAAATTTTTACATCCTTAAATGATACTTTTGATAGTTCTCCATTTCATTAAACTTATTATATTATTTCATACCAGCCTATACAAAAGAAGGTGCAATACGAGATATATATTGTAACACTTAAATTGTCAATAGGAATATTCAAAGAAATTTTTATTCGCGATCCTCCCGGTGGTCTAAACTGGTCATCAAATGCCGGCAAGCATCTGCTTGCCTGCTGGTAGTGCAGATGTTCAGCCCCGGAGCGAGGGCTGTCCTATAAACGTGTACGTTCTGTAATAGAATTCCAAATGGTGTGATCCTTTTCTAATGCTATGGGATTAAATGCCTTTTCAGAATGGTTACCGTAAGATGTTTAATTAAATGTTAAAGAGTGATATTAATAACGAAAAAATGGCCAAAAGTTCTCACGAGAAAGTAACATTTCCTTTAAAAGAAAAACAATAGCATTCTTTATTAATCTCATTAAAGTTTAATACATACAAAGAAATATATCACAATGTATAGATAATTGTAAAATGACTTACTTCGAATATTTTTCCCAAATCCTTTGCGAGACAGGAACAATTGTAGGCGAGTATGCCCAACTCTTTAACCTATAAGCAAATTAAATCAAGTTATTGTCAATTAAAAAAAATTATTAAAACTATTCACGTTATTCAAACCTGTAATTTCTTTTATTCAAAAAAATGATTTTACTTGTACTATAATTGATGTCTATTGGTGGCAAACAAAACGCTGTAAATAGCTTAATAGGTTTTAATGTTTTCCGGTAGGCGATATAAAAAAATTAAATTGAATTATTAACAATTACTGTCTGTCTTTACATCGATATAGGTATATCTTTTAAAGAAAAGAAAAGAATAGATTTCTTCTTAAAAAAAAATTAAAATTCTCGTACTCCAAGTACTGTAATAAATAATATATATATTATCAAATCTCGTACTTAGGATACTGTAACAAAGTATATCTACTATCGAATTTCGAAGTAGGAGTACTGTAATAAAGAATATATACTATCAAATCTCGGCCATAATACTTGTAACTAATAGATATATACATAGCCGATAAAGAAACTTAAGTAACAAACCGCCCGAGATATTGCCGATTTTAATTGATACAATATGTTTGTTGCACAAGCGCAAGTACATTGGAGTTAAGCTTTGATTTCGATCATAAATACAAGTGTTAATGTTTATTTGTTTACAATTTTAAATCTCTGATATACACTCGGCGGCACAAAATGTCGCCCAAGCGCGTTATGTTGAATATTTTCGAAATAAACCAAACCACAAAGTTATTTTTTTGTTTATACACTTTAATTGTTTATTAGGAACTTAAATGCGAATAATTAATAGCTCCCTAGGATTATTCTTATAATTATATATCTGTTCTCTAATTGTTTTATTTTTATTTGTATTTATTAATTTATTCACATAATTTCTCGCAGAGTTATATTGTTGTTTTAATATTATATTTACGGTCACGTATCCATTTTATAAAAAGTTTGTCTCTATATTTACAAGCTTTTAAGATTTTTATTATTAATCCAATTTTTATAAATTTTATTACTGTTTTTACATATTTTTATTCGTATTTCTGATTGTTGGAACATTTTTTTATATTATTTACTATAATTTCATATATTTTATGTGGATTAATTAACTACTTTAACGGTTGCCAATCTAAATGTGTATTCTCATAAATGCAATTGAGAATTATAAAATTGGCAGTTAAAAAAAATCATTATGTAGGCTTATTTCGTATTCAAAGAATTCTTTAGGTCTTAGCGTGATGATATATAGCCCACAATCTTCCTCGATAAATGGGCTATTTAAAACTGAAAGAATTTTTCAAATCAGACCAGTAGTTCCTGAGATTAGCATGTCTAAGGAAACAAAACGAATTCTTCAGCTTTATATCTTCTAATATATAAAATTCGAAAGGGCTCGACCGATTTTCATGAAATTTTGCGTGCATATGGGCTAGAGTTGAGAATCGGTCAACATCTAGTTTGTCTCTAAATAAAAAATTTAAATAAAAAAAATAAAATAAATAAGTACTTTTCATTAAATGTTCTCAGATTCGATTCCGTAAACCACGTATCTTAAAAGGTACATAGAATTGTGATACTTTGCAAAAGTTCGTGACAAACAGAAAACCTAAATACAATAGAGAATGTCGCTGCAATGTTGTGATAAGAATAATATACCGCCACAAAAAACTGCCCTGATTTTCTGTCGTACGTCAATGAAAGTTGTGCTTTTTTTATTCACTTTAAAGCACAACTTAAAAAAAATTACAATGGGTGAGTTAAAAGCTAAAAGGATTTTCTGCCAGGCTATTATATTAAATAAAACACCTGCCAAAGCTTGCAACAAATTAAACATTACAATGGGCGAGTGAACTTTTAATTAAGCGCCAGGTTTTATCGATAGCTATTCTCGTAAATTGGAAACTCGCTAAAATTATTTTGGAATTTTCTACACTTCATACTATTCGAGCATTTAAAGGCACAATCCCTGGTTATTTATCTTTTTAGCCTGTAACACTCTAACGATATTCCTCAATCTTAATTTCTTCATCTTCTTATCTGCGAGTGACAACAAATCAAATAGTCCCGACTCAGAAATTAGCCGCGCGAATAGTCCTTTCCGTGTTTAAACAGGACCTGTTTAACATATTACAAATTGTTTTAATTCTTTTTACTTAACTTTGTGTGCAATAAAGAATTTATCTATCTATCTAAAACACTAATTAGCGATATAAATAAGTAAATTCATAAATAAAGAGGACTATCAACACACGTCCTGGTCGTGGGTTTATAAGGTAACTGTTATAAAGAAGAGCCCGCAACAAACTAAATCCGGTAGTATTTATGTTATCGCCATTTCAAAATAATTCATATACGGTTAGAGCAATTTACTCCCAATCTTTTTCATCATTCAAATCACATCATCATCCTCAGCCCTATTCAGTCGATTGCTGGACTAGGGCTACTTATTGACATAAAATTTCCTATTTATAATTTAAGCTAAACGCAACCTGTTAGCGTTAAGGACAAACTTTCGTAGTTTTTCTATAAAGCTTTTATTTATTGTTTGAAAGTGTATTTTATTTAATATAATAAAAATAAAAACAGATTATATTTATGAAAGGGCGTAAGTTAAATAATATATAGATAAATTATTTAATGTTCTCGTAAACGTTCTATACCACGAACATTAAAAACTGTGCAAATGTTCAAAATAATAAATGGATTTTTTCCCGAAGTAATTATAATTTTATTACTTTATCGCTTGTAAAGGGAGAGGCAATTAGAAATTTATTAAAACTGCTCATTTTACTTAAGACTTTCTATTCTTAAAGTTTTTTAATAATAAATTACAGTTTTGCACAAAAACACAATGTACTTTGTTTGTAAAACTTTTGTTTCTTTATTATCGAAAGTCAACACTGGGAGTAGAAAAGTAAAAATCTTAAATAGCGGTTCTGAAGTCAAAAGTAACAATCAAGTTAGAATAGTTGTTTTTTTAAATATGAATTTAATTTCCTTTCAAACATCAATCCAATCAATCAAAGTTTTTTTTCAGAAGTGATTGCGAGTAACATTCGTGTCAAAACAAAGATTTAAAAAAATATTTTATTATTTTATATTACTTTTTATTAAAACAAAAAATAAATAATTGTGTAGTAGGGTATTCTAGAGTAAACGTAATCATAATCACCACCAAAGACTTGCTTCATTTCATTTGTCTTTTCGACGTATTC
Source organism: Charaxes varanes (assembly GCA_024363005.1). NCBI lineage: Eukaryota > Metazoa > Arthropoda > Insecta > Lepidoptera > Nymphalidae > Charaxes > Charaxes varanes. The sequence continues at coordinate 23,372,250 of JANCMC010033613.1, read as the reverse complement.
ATATATTTTTTGTCATTTTATAATTCTATTGCACATGTTGATGATCCTACAAGAGTGACGGGAGGTAGCTTGCTAGAGGCAAGAGATAGGGGAGAGTTTCAGAAATAGAGGAAGGCCAGTCCCAAGCAGTTAAATATAAAGGTCTGATAGAAGCAGCAACATGTTCTAAAAAGAAACAAAAGGATTACTTTAAGGTATTATTGTTACCCCTCCTCCGAAATCCTGGCTTTCTTTATAATTTGGATTTACACCCTTAAACTAAAAATTCTACAAAACGTAGACGCCTCGGCTTGCTTTGTTCTGAAATCCAAAGCACGTTTATCAATTGATAGGTACGTCTAAGCGTTACAGGAGAGGAATCTTTAATCAAAAAAACCCCTGGATACAAAAAATATCAGTAGAATTATTCGAGCCAGATTTCTTGAAGCACGTAGGCTGTTCGGACAATTCAAATATAATTTCCACAACAGCTACGTATTCGCGTCACGTTCTCTCTAAACATTGCGAGTTAAGTGATAAAAGAAACCGGCAAATAAGAGCTGAGGTCGCAAGCTAAGGGTTCCACGCAACCATAAAATACTTGCCGTTTCCCACGACTTCATCCGCGTAAAAGGACACTTGCGAGAGCGATTATCGATCTGGCCTTTTTGAAAAAAATGCGTTCTTTTATTTTTATTTACGTCTGATCGGTATCTACTCCCAACAAAATTATACGTTTAGAAATCTACCTAAGTACCAATAGAAAAAGTGTAAAAAATTCAGATAAATAATAAAATGATACACTTCTAAAACCAGCAACGCTTCTGCCAGCCTTCCTATAGTACATTTATCCGTCCCCGTTGGCAGTCGCATTCAGTACGGTGAACGACCGACCATTTTGCTCCTTATAATGTAAAATAGAGACATATATAGTTCTAATAAAATGAATTTATGGACAGTCAATATAAGACAGTCAATTTCTTAATTTAGAAAGCATTAAAAAAGCATTCAGACGAAAATTCTCTAAATTATTTATTTACAACTTTGTACGCGTAAAGTATTTATTTGAACGAGCCCAACAAGAATTTTTAACAAATTAATTAAGTTACTAACGAAGTTAAATAATGCGTATTTTGTAAAACACGCCAAGAATGTAAGAAATTAACTCGAGACTAAAGGAAGAGAAGAATGATACAAACAATCATTATATTAATAACTAGTTGTTACCCGCGATTTCGTCCGCGTAAAATTAGGTAATTTTTTTAGCGTGATAATATATAGCCTATAGGCTTCCTCGATAAACGGACTATCTTAAACCGAAAGAATTTTTCAAATCGGACCAGTAGTAGTTCCTGAGTTTAGCGCGTTCAAGCAAAAAAAAAAAACAAATAAACGAACTCTTCGGCTTTATATATAGATAAGAACATTTTCTATATATTACTATAAACTTTTGCTTTATTTACTATTCCAATTAATAAAATAAGACTTATTAATAATTATGTATGTATTATAGAAATGATAATAATCCAACTAGTGGCGTGTCGAGCGGAAGCCAAACTATGATTTAGCATATATTCTGACGCGTACTAATCGCAAATTTCATTACAGTGACATTACACTAATTCTAGACATTAGTTAACTAACATTAGTTTGCAAGTGGTTCGAGTGTGGCGTAATACCGATGTGACAATTGTAAACTAAACACAACAGCATGTAATTCTGCGGCTATGTAATATTGAAATATATATGATTTCCTAATGACCGTTATAATACAATTGGACAATGTATTGTGGTTTATGAATTGTAGTAGATAATGAAAATTTAGGTAGAATATTAGATAGAATGTGTAAATGTAATAATTGCCTCGATCACCTGTGTTGGCAGTACTTTAAGCACTTTAATACGCGGATTTGCTAATTGGTTGTAGCCTTTTGCCAACTTAGGTGGTGATTTTGCGAAGATTCATAGAGTCAACTGTTTTGTGGCGTCTTCTTTAAGACAAGTCTTTAAAGTGTTTGTAGTGTATATGTTACAGGCTAAGCCCGATTTTAGGATAAACTAGTTTCGCCTAGACCGAACCGATTCGTCCCTTTACGCGCTACACTTGAAATTTTCTCCTTATCTAACTTTGTATCACTCAGTTTTTACACGCTTTGCCAGTCAAGTTACTTGCGCGTAGAAATAAATAAAGAACGTCACGCGAGAATGGCATCCAACATTCATAATAAAATCGTACGTATACGGCACTGCCCAACTGTAACAAGTAAGATAAAGAGAAAATTCCAAGTGCAATACGTGACAAATCGGTTTGGCCTAGGTGAAACTACTTTATCCTAAAATCCGGTTTAGCCGGTAACATATACATAAATGAGGGTAGTTGTTCATAAGAGTATAAATACAGAGACGTTACAGAGTACACAGAGTCGGTTTCAATATTTGCACTGCGCTTCAAGCTAATTATTCACATCAGACTAAATCTCGAATATCATTCAACATTTGCAGTCAGTTTCTGACCGTGTTAATTATGTCAAAGCACCAATGTGGCTCACATTGGCGCTGTGACGTAATTAATAAGGGACATTTAGACTCTATGTAAAGTGGCCTTTACATCCTTAATTCAGGTTATTGATGGAGAGAAATTGTGATCGCAATTATAGTCAATGACGAGCGAGCGCCATAAGAGGAATTGCAGTTAGATTGTTACGTTGTTAATGATAATAATAATATAGGTACTCGTACTAATTCAAAGTCACTAACAGTCAAAGGAAAATCTGAAAAGAAAAACTTCAAATGGCGAACGAAGTTCTAAGGAATACTTATAAACTTTTGCTGAATCGTTTCTTGTTAATGTAGACGTCCACATTATTGATATTGCAAATTCGTTAACCTCAACCCAACGGGTGCGGGAATTGAACCGAGTCCTTTTGGTTTTCAGTTCTTCGCTGTTAAGCTATTAAGGCTTTAGTGAATGTGGGCGCAATGTCCGAGTATTCGGGTCAGAAACGAGATGTGGCATTATTAATGAGTAACGGAGCTCCGGTTTCGAAAGGTGCAGCTTGACACGGATCCGCGGTTTTTGATATTTTTTTACCGCATTAGTGGCGCAGCGGGTAAGGCTTTCTAGCATCGTTTTTAAGGTTACAATAATGCCGTTATTATGGAATTGTGTAAGCGGAATAAGTCATAAATGACAAAACGTTTGTTGCAATTTTCCGAAAATCATCTTTTTTGAGTTAGGTCAGTTTACGATTAAGCATGCGATATAAACCTTAAACAAAAAGAATATCAAATTTACGGACGGTTAAAAAAATAATAAAAAAAGCATTCACAAAAAGAAACTAACAGTATATATCGATGAATTCAAGAAAATAAACGTTTTACAAATTCAGTTTATCTTATCTTATTAATAAAGTTTAGATTAAATAAATCACAGTTTAAAAGCCGCATCATTTAAAATAGACCATTATTTCCTTATAACAAAATATAGAGGAACCTTTCTCCGTGGAGAACCGATATTTTATAATCAGCTCCGAACAACTTAACATAGAAAAACAACGAAACAAAACCCATTCTTCTAATTATTGGAGAAAATATTGAAAAAGCGAAGTCAAAGCGTTTTTTTTAATGTCATTGAAAAGTTAATTAAATACTTTTAACCTTAGGGTATTCCAAATTAAAAATAAAAATTATAAAACAGCTTTGATCTTTTGCGTACCAAAAATCTGTACTCTTTTGGAAATTATAACAAGCCATACCGATACCTTTTTTGTAAAAAACCCTCTAACAATAATCGGCAGTTATTTTTAATATAAAGGGCTATGTATTTTTTAAGGTTCCTTACAATTTCATTTATTCCGTTAAAAAACAAGACTCTTCTATAAAAATTAAAAATGAATTATTAAAATAAATTGATACGGGCGAAATTTTTCCAATTTCAATTGATGATAAAGATGCTTTATTACATTTTTTGGATTCTTAAAAAAACTGGAAAAGGTTTAATCATTGACTAGAATTTTAAATTTTAAATAAGACGATCGGTCAAGATATACTTCCAAAAATCATTATATACAAGGCTGAAAGTGGTCAACTTGTGCTGGACAAGTGCTTGGTTCAGTTTGGCGGTGTTATTTTACACTTAAAATTAGATGAAACAATTTAGTGTGATGATATATAGCCTATAGCCTTCCTCGATAAATGGGCTGTCTAACACTGAAATAATTTTCCAATCCGGAACAGTTGTTCCTGAGATTAGCGCGTTCAAGTAAGCAAACAAACAAACTCTCCAGCTTTAGGTATTAGTATAGATAAAAAAAAATTGGAATAGAAAAAATTACGAATTGTGAGGAAGACTTTGACATTTTCTTTATTTTAATATAACACAAACGACCTTTATTCTAAAAGGCAAATAGTTTGTTAACAATGTTCTCTTTTATGATCTATTTATGACTATAGTATATGAAAAATTATTTCATTGTTAGATAGCCCTTTTATTGAGGAAGGCTATAGGTTATATACAATAACGCTAACATTTTTAAACTAATTTTATACCGAAAAAGTCTGGGGTAGCAACTATATATTTATAAGTAACCGAGAAATTTAAAATAGGTATGAAAATAGCCCAGCATTTAGGATGAAACAGAAAACTAAAACAGGGTCACTCGTCAACACTTTAAGCGTTGGCAAAAAATTCAGTACAAATAATCTTAAATGTTAAACTATTTTGTGCTGAAGTTATGTGTTGTTTCTTACTCTACATATCTTTAAAGCATATTTTTGTAAATTAGACACGTTTGGGACGCTAAAAGGGTTTGTATACAAAGTTTGTATGTAAATTTATCTACTCCAAACTGTGTATGTAATTTATAGAGTAAGGTAAGCCCAACTTAGATAGAGACAAAAAATCTTGAGCTGATTCATCATCATCATTTTATTTCGGATGGATCTCATACTCTATATTCTTGCTATCATTTCGCACGCTTAATAATAAACTGACCTGCCTTAAATAAAAATGGCCAAAAGCGTGTCAAGACACGCTTATATAGAAGGATTCCATATCTGATACGCTATAAACGTATTTGTTAAATAACTTCAAAAGTTTTTGTTCGATTTCCAAAATTTCTGAGATTATTGAAAGTTCCATTAAACATAATTATACAATTCAAAATGATAAAAAATAAAATGTCAAATTATATACACAGATTAATTGAATGTCAAATTATACATATAAGAATTCCACACCATAATAATATTACACATTGCGTTATTAATAATTTTATTCCAAATCACTACTACTGCAAAGAAATGTTTACTGTTTGAATTGAAATTTAAAAATAATTATCTTCAAATTATGGAACAGAATTTGGAAATTTCTTTATATTTTCATTCATCTCTTGGACTTGATACAAAATCGAACGTAATATGTAAAATTATAAGGAAAAATAATACTATAATTTGAAATAAAATTTTTGATCCATCGGGAGGAGAAAGAGTTCTGATTATTTAAGTTGAAAGTAGTGTGTATGTTGCCTCATATTTTCCATAATCAGATTGTACAGATCGTAACTATGGTGTTCTGGACAAATAATAAGATAGATAGACAAAATATTAAAAATGATTATAGGTGTCAACAGCAACATTAACAATGTTCAATTATTGTTTAAAAACCTTTTTACTTCAGCAGCTCAAGCATGTAAGTTTTGTTGTGTATAAACAGTGGGCAAAATGCAATTTCGGCCACTGCGTGAGATAGAGAAACTTTTTAATCTTTTCACATTTTTAGAATTTTGTTGATTTCTCAAAAATCACTTAGCCGATTTTGATAAAATTTATATGGGACCACCTCTGAAGTATGGTCTATCAAACAAAAGAGAATCATCAAAATCTGTTCATAAATGGCGGAGTACTCGCGTGACATACATACAATGAATAAAGAAATAAAAAACGTACTCGAATTGAGCACCTTTTATTGAAGTCGGAATTAATTTAAAATTCTTGGAAAAAAAATACATGAAACAAAAAAAATAACATCTCGATACCGGCACACGTTTAATAATAAATAATTTATCTATATTGAGGCGTTGAACAAACTGTCCGTCGGTATGGAGGTTGGGTGTAACAAACGCAAAAAAACTAAACTACAACTGAGGCATAAATAAAACGTTGTGCAACTACATTTTTCTTTGCGTTGCGTTTCCATTGTAACTAACGACACGATTTTGGTACGATCTCATTTAAATCCGAATCGTATACAGAGGGTTTATTCACAATTTGTAACATGCAACCCTCACAGGAATAAAGTTGCAGAGTTTAACGCTGTTTACGTTACACGTTTTTTGTAAAACTGGAATTTTCACCGAAATAGGGTAGTATAATAAACATTAGGGAAAGGTAAAGTAAAATACCACAATTTAACGGAAGCTAAATTAATGTTTAGTTTCTCATGCATTTTTGTTAGTGTATCTGAACAGGTGCGATCACAACGCCCCGTCGAAAATCCCCCGGCGGACGTCACTAATGACGTCATTAATTAGATTCGCCACGACCCATCTCAAGAGACGCGTCGTGGTGAGCGTTCCACTTGACGGTGGTGGACGTGATCGCTACTATCGTTCAATTGAACCCAATGAATGTCATTTAATGACAAGTAACAGAGATCTTACATGCAGTTTTATTTAAATAGGATTCTTTATGTCATGGACGTGTTCTTTTCCCGTTTCCCCTCATTATTAAGCCTGTATTAAAAGCTTGTGTTAGTTGTAATTGTTCAAATGTCACGGCGTCACGGCGTCGGGACTTGATCAAGGTTTTTCTTATAATCATATGTTTATTTGCCAGAATGTGGTACAAATGATGTTATAAGTAATTATTATTTTTTATATAAAGAATATTAGGAACACTTTTTAGGTTTGTCTAATATTCCCTTTTCCCCTCCTACTAAGCTTAAATTAAAAGCTTGTATTAGAAGTGGGTGCGACAATACCCCAACGACGGTGGGGTTTGAACCTGGTACCTTACGGATTTCAGTCCATACCTTATACCGTTGAGCTATTGAGGCCCTAATTAGATCCAATACATTCAACTATAATATAAGTGTGCAAATAGTTTATACAATTTTAATCTCTTCTTCCTAGCGTTGTCCCGGTTAAATACCAGAGTCCGCTTAGATTTTAGAGGATTTGGCTGTGGGGAGAGTTAAGATGACCGATTGCCATTTGACGTCATCCTCGGAACCCCCACGATTTTTACAACTATACAATTTAATATCACAAAGTGACATTAATCGGGTCCCACTGTTTTATATGCCTTTCCAAATGCCATGCCAAAATAAATTGACACTTAATCCAGACCGTTCATAAGCATCGACGCCCTCGAGGACACTTTCGCCTAATTTCAATTGGCAAATTCCTCACTCGACCCACCCTCGGAATGTTTGGGTCAAAGGATCTATTGAAGGTCCAAACTCACGCCTTGTAAGATGGTAAGATTTTTGGCATTCTTGGAAATCCTGTTTTATCTATTCATATATTAATACATGAAGAGAAAATTTTAGGAACCTTTTTACGACAATTGCGAGGACGGAGGGATATGAAATTTGGCACAATCATAGTCTATATAGAGGAAGGTGTGCGAATGCTATTATTTTGGTGAAATGCTCATTATAAACAATATATTAAGTTATTTATTTATTAATATGTTAAACGAAAACTTTAGGCTTACGAAAATTGCGAGGACGGAGGAATATGAAATTTGGCACAATCATAGTTTATATAGAGGAAGGTGTGCGAATGCTATTATTGTCATTAAATATTCTTTATAAATATATTAAATTATTATAGGAAAACCTCACGCACACCAATGCCCAACGATTTACACCAAGTTAAACACACATGTATACAACGATGTCAAAGCGTAATCGTGACAACCGTATGTTACATGAATTATCAAACCTTATTTGTCTGTGGATAGAACAATATAGGTCGTTGTGCTAAACACGTGATATACAAAAAAGGTTTGTGGTCGAATTTCGACCAGCCGGCGATCTCCAGCTTTCATAGCTTAAAGTCACCAAACATAAAAATATCGAAAACCCCGGGACGTAAAATGAGGAAATTTAGCAGATAGATAGTTTATAATTAGTTACGAAAGGATTTTTTGATAAGGCCAAATTAAGGAGGCCTAGGTGCTATGGCAATTTTTGCGAAAACCAGCTAGTTTTATATAAATTCTGTTACAAGTTTTAGTACAACCTTAACCTTCCTATTTTGTTTATTAATTTTTAAATGTTGTTCTATTGACTGTTTCTCTGTACGGAATTTTATATTTCAATGCCCGGTTGTCCCGCATCATATCGTGACATCTATTTAGCCTTCACTTAATCATTTATTCGTAACTAGCGGACCCGGCAGACTATGTTCTACATCTTATTACTTACTTATATCATCCCCGTTCCCGTTCCCGTTCCCGTTCCCGTCCCCGTATAAGTTCAAATTGACTCTACATTTTAGATATAAAACGTTTATATGGGGAAAAAAGGGCTGTTTTTAGGGTTTTCCCGGCAATTATTCCATTTTTTCTCGCCGTAAAAACCATCCTTGGACTTCAACGAATATTTTAAAAAAAGAATTGGTTAAATTGGTCCAGGCGTTGTTAAGTTATGCGCTTACCAACACATTTTGCGATTCATTTTTATATATATAGATATATAGATTTACTTACACACAATGGTGTATGAAGCCCAGTCAGGACATTGCAAATTATTATAGAAAACAAAAATATGGTAATAAATGTCAAACAGAGAAAATACTACGATTAGAATAAACAAGAGCGAATAATAAATAATTTAGGTCATTCTTTAGATATACAACCAAATTAAAACAGGCTTTACTCGGTTGTTAAAAATGTTTAATAAGACATAACAATGTGTAACATAATCATGCCTGAATAAGTCTCTGGAAGCGCTACCGCTAATGAGGTTACTGTCAACCAGAAAATTGATTTACCTGCAGATTTTATCCGATATAGACAAGACGTTAATCTCGTTTACATGAGCGAACTGACGATGACTATTTGGAGAATTTTTTTTTAATAATGACAGCCAAGGGATGCGGTTCATCGTATAAGTGATTATGGACATCTGTACTACCAAAAGGCTGGCAGATACGTTGCCAACCTTTAAAGAGGGGTTTAGGGTACAGCAAACTCTTAGGCTCCTCACCGAGACGCCATGGCGACGTCGTCGGCTACGTAGGAATAGATATCTGCGGTTGCCAAATGACTAGCCAGTAGCGGCTACGCTTCTAGTTTGGCGACGTCGCCAAACCGTCGCCAAGTAAGTTAACTGTCCTAAATTTCAACATGTATTATTTGGATACGTAGTCAGCCACGTCGCCATGGCATCTCGGTGACGTAGAGCTCTTACAAACCGAACGAAACGCGACAACAGTACCATCACTTGACGTGACAACAATACCATCACTTGACGTGACAACATCGCCATTACTACACGCCGATCTGTACTATTATCTATACTATTCCTGGATGACTCCGATTTGGGGTGTTTGTATGGTTTGGCTCCCCATAAAATGGAGCATCTTTTATCGTGTCCTTCCTGCCCTGCCACCTGTACGCGGGAGGACCTGATGCGAGCCACAGAGGTGAAAGTATTCAGAAGTAGCAAACAATTTTGTTAGTCAGAAGATTATTTAAATTTGCAATTTAAATAATCTTCTGACTTTTCCTTTCTTTATCTTCTTTTAAAACTTCTCAGAAATATGGGAAATCAAACAAAAGAAACCGAATTAAAAATGGTTCAGCGTTCCTGAATTTTAGCGAGACTAACGAACAACGTTTGATTTTATAATAATAATAATAATAAAAATCTTTATTACAGAAATTTCTTTCCATATCGCAAAAAACAAATAAAAACAGAAACATAAATTAAAGTATATGTATATAGATAAGTTTATATGGATGTCAAGTCGCATTGAAGCATCGTGGTGCAGTGCGAATATTGGCAAATGAATCGTTACGTTCGGTCCATGAATTTACCGCCATCATATTCATGAATATTCAGAATATCTAGACAGTGCCACTATGAAACTAAATATAATAATATTTTTAATGTAGTCATACGTAGAGAATTAATACCTGCCAAAGAGGCATGGAACGAAGTATGCTTAGCATTAAAAAAATTGGAAAAAATAAGAGCCATAACAAAAGCAACCAATGCCTTGAGTTATGCTCAGAAACTTAAATGGAAGTGGGCAGGTCATGTTACGAGACTACCAGACCAGCGTTGGTCCAAAACAGTTTGTCACATGTACATGTAAAAGTGTCACTATTCTAATACGACCGTTGACAACAAGCAACATCATAATTTTATCATCGTCATAAGGAAATACTCGATACATGCAGTTAGTTTTGGATAAAAGCCAGTGAGCTTTTCAGACCGATCAACGCTTATCCAAAAGCTCTGCCGGATATAAAAGCACATTACCAACAACAAAGGCGCGCTGTTAACAAAAGCTGTTTCACCGCAAAAGTTCGGTTTTGTAGAATAAACACGGTTAAAAATAACAAAAACAAACGCATCTAAAAGAAACCAGACTCGATACTATTGTGGTTTGGACATGACTATATACATTAATATTTTTTACTTTATTATTTTCTTTAGGAAGATATTTTTTGTGAATATAAACTATGGGGTTATAAGAGTTTTTAACCAAGAAATAATCTGATAGATCAACCCCGCATATCTTCTTGATATCTGGAACGTAAGCAATGTGTTATTTTAGACTATATAAAGTCTTACAACGGAGTAATTATTTATATTGGTTAAGTCAATGAAAAAAAAGCACGTGTAGCAATTTATTTTCTATAGCAATGAAACCAATGGTATTTTCCGCTCTAGTTAACAGCTTTGGAAAATAAGTTGCTCTGGGTATATCATCAGATGAAATAGTGCTTAAAACCACACGTGTAGCTAAGGTAAAAAAAGAATCACAACGCCCAAGATCCGTTATTGTCAAGTTTACTTCTTCTACGTTGCGTGATAATTTTTTGGCTGGTTTAATAAATTTTAATAAAAGTCACAGGGACGACAAACTAAATACATCTCATCTTGGCATCTCTGGAGAAAAGAAAGCCATTTATATCCCAGAGCACTTGTCTTCAGCTGCTAAGGACATATACGCTGCAACTCGCATCTTTGCCAAAGAAAAACAATACCGTTTCGTCTGGTCGCGTAACGGTAACATCTTCTTACGAAAAACGATATCAAGTGACGTAATACTGGTTAAATAAATTGGTAAAATGTATACTCGTATAGAGACGCGAAATTGGATTGACTTACATTGCGTTGGTAGAAAGTAGAGCTTTGTTGACTTTTGCGAGGAGAAATGTAAACATGGTCCAATTTTAATTAGACCAACGTTTGAACCGTTAACGATTACTTAAACTTCTATTGAAACAGCTGTATATAGCTTGGAATTCTGTTTACAGATAGAAAATATTACTGTGGCTGTTCGCCTTTAATTTCTAATTTCTAAAGTAAATATTACGTAAAAGTTACTTATTTAATTTTTCTTTGTTACAGACATTGGAGTGGAAGAATAATACTAATAATACATTTAAATGTCTCCCAGCTTTGGTTGAAATATAATAAAAAGCGTCAGTTAATGGAATTAATGAACGTCAGATCGGGGCGTCAACATGACACCGGCCAATTTTGTGGAAATCAAATTGTGGCGTCGCTAAAAACTTAAATCACAGAGCACTGACTTAATGTTCAATTAATTTTGGTTAAAGTTTTTTATCTAATAAAGGGCAAATGGTTAGCGACTGCCGACTACCAATAATTTATTTTTATATGACTTTGAAACTATAATAATAATAATAAATTCTTTATTCTTGTAACAAAATGGTGTGATACATTTGAATCGTGAGTCCCTGACCCCTGATAAGCAGTATAAAAAAATAAAAATAAGATAAAACATCATTTCATCGTTATATATTATTATAGCCTATTTTTTAATGAAAACGTGTCACATTAGAGAAACAAAGAAGGTGTAACACGTTTTTGTTTTTTAAAAAAGGGGCTATAAAGTGTATTTTTTTCTTATCAGAATTAAATTATTTTTAACTCTTTAGTTCATTTAAGTAACAAGTAATAAAAGCTTGTTTTAAAAAAATCTATTTTTCCTTTTTTTTTTAATTTTTAGTATTATTATGATTTTCCTTGATACACAAGAGTGTGTATGAATTCTATCGATATCTTGCCTAGTAGCGCATCTTAAAGTTTATTATTGATTAAAGTCAAAATGTTGAAACTGGGAAGATGGTATTGAAATGTCAAAAAATTTGCTTCACCGTTGTCTCAAAATTTTCGAATCAGTTTTAAAATATTTTATGAATAGAAGGAGCTTGTAATGGTCGTATTTAAAAAATCATTTAATATAATAATTATGAAAATAAACCTTTTCAATATTATAATTAATTTCATTAAGATTTACGTAAGATTAATTTTAAATTAACATTAATGTTAATAAAATGTTTTATCTGGCCGAAAGATTATAGCAAAATAAGTTACATTTTTAAAAATAATAGTAGTATTATAATATCAGCCTTAATAATAACGCGATAGATTTTCGATTGAGAAATTATTATTTCACAAAAAAATTAATAACGCATACAATACTCAATTTAATGGTTGAACCAATAAAACTTACATAAAATTTGTGGCAGATAGCATAAATCAACAATATAAGTATCGTAACAGTTTTTTTGTGCCAATTTAATTTCTCATAATAATAGCTGTTTTAATTAAAGATTCTGTATTCGAGTGATTATTTGTATCAATAATACGTTTTTTGGTTCATAAAAATCTTCACTTAATCAGCTTACTGTGTAACCTGAAAAGACCATACAACACTACAAATAAAAATGGCTCTTCATTAACGATGTCAGAGGATGCTTCCTCTACTCTAAGCACCTACTTTTTGCAGACGATTTAAAAGTTTACAAGGTTATAAACTCATGCGAAGATTCTGCAATGCTTCAATCTGATTTAGATCGCTTTTATAAGTGGTGTACAGTTAATGCAATGAATTTGAATATATTTAAATGCTTTGCAATGCGAGTTACAAAAAAAAAACCTCATCGGCATGTAGCTACAATTTAAATAAGTATCCTTTATCTACAGTTAGTGATATCCGCGATCTAGGAATTATATTTGATACACAGCTCCGCTTCCACTTGCACATTGATAGTATCTGTAATTATAAAATCTGAAAAAGTCTTACTCATTCTGAAAAACTCTTTATCTGACTAAAGAAAACAGACTATTTAGAAGGTTTCAAACTGTGAATTTTTATCACAAGCGTGCAATAACAACCTTTGCGTGTTATAATAGTGTGTCACATAAATTTGTCATAGATAAGAAAATACTTTCAAAGGAATTCTATGATAGCATCAAATAAAATAAACAGTGATAATAATCGGTTTTACTTGCAGCTAAACAGATTCATTGTTCAAATTATTAAAATATGCAATTTAGGAGATTCATAACGTATTGTTCAAATTAATTATAAAAATTAAAGTTTATAGTCTTGTATCCACACATGCAAAACGTTAATGCAAGTCCCTGTCAACGCCAGGAGACCTAGAGTTGTTATTTTAAATTTGTAACTACGATTTGTAATAAAACAGTGCACTATTAGACCTAGGATGAACAGCTGAAAGTCTGCTGCGATGTACCTGCAATTATATGCAAGTATTTAGTGCAATTTATTTAGTTGCAACAATTTCCTGGGTGCGAAACATTTATTATAGTATTACATACAAGCCTATACAAATGTAAACGTAAAACGTTTTAAACGTAGATACAAACAACTGTTATCCAGATGGTTGGTGATTTTTAAAGTACCTAGATGTTCAACGTCCATGCCCATACTGTAACAATAAAGTAATATTCAAATATTTTTGACGTGATAACGTCTTATAAACCGATGAAAGCCGGCAGCACGCACGAAAAAGCATGAATAATTGTCACGTTCCACCTGAACCGAGTGTGCACGATGACGATACCAAAGAAGAAGAAGAAACAAGCGGTAGAGACACACGATCGGCCTTCGTTCGGCGTTATCGACAACTTATTTTTAATAATAAGTTTTAAATTGTAGGAAATTATTTGTACTAATTATTGCCTTTTCTAATTTTTGATCCCGTATTGCATGATGTACTTGCTTTAATATGTTTGTACATATGAAAAGTGATATTGTATTTTTATTCAATTCTCTGAGTGTGTTGCCTTAAAGAGTGTTAGTACTAAGACTGTAGTTTTATGGTGATAATACTTTTATTTTTTTAATCTTTGGTAGGCTTTGGTTGGTCATTATGCACTGAACGGAAGAGCGGTGGAAATGGATGCATTGTGTAAGGGACTTAGGGTGGACATATGAAATTACAGTTTGTGTCGTTTACTCCGGCCTTTATGTTATCGAATCTAAGTTTAGATTGAAAAGTGATATTGTATTTTTATTCAATTCTCTGAGTGTGTTGCCTTAAAGAGTGTTAGTACTAAGACTGTAGTTTCTGCAACGCGATGGACCCGGCACCCGCACGGTGAATCCTTGGAACGCTAAGAAATTCGTCTCTCTATATATTATTTATATTAAAAATGCAGAGTCTAAATGAAAATCCCGTCGATTTAGTCGCAAAAACTTAACAAAGGAAGTTTATTGAGCAAGTTTAAGAGTAAACTCGAAGACAACAACAAAGTTCATCGCTTTTCCGGTTTTAAAGTGGATTGGAGTTAAATTTCTTATGAAATATTGACTTGAGAGACTATCGAGATAAAATATTCTCTTTCAAACAGTTTATTAAGAACGTAGTAATTTGACGCCACCTATTATTTTTGTATGCATGCTAACATATTATTTTCTTAATCTAATATATATATTAACTAATTTATATAAAAATTTCGATTCTAAACTTAAAGGCAGGGCCAAAAAAGATATACAATCAACAATGGTTAAGTTAATATTTAGGATATTCTTGAAGTGTGCCCTGAATGATTCATTCCGGACACATTCCAACAATACATGATACACATCTTCAATTTTATCACATTCCGCGCAGTTAGGTGTTTTACTTTTTTTAATTAAAAACGCAAATTTATTTGTTGGAAGATGCCCGGAACGAATTCTAAGCGCACTTATCAATTCATTACGACTAAGTTGACAATTATTAAATACTAATTCTTATAAACTATCAATGCCGTATTTCTTTTATTATAAGACAAATTTACAATACCTTTAAAAACTATTTCAGTATAAGAACTTATCTATAACATAGATTATACTTTATTACCTTAATATTTTATCTTAAACTTATACTATATAAACAATAAAATCTAAATGTGCTTTTATAATGCTGATACCTTATATTCTAAATACAATTTAATAATTGTTTACCTTTAATAATTTTTATTTTAACAATATATTCGTAAATGAACTGATAATTACTAAAATTAACTATTAATAATGTCTAAAATAAATGAAATAGAAATAGAACATAGTAACTATCATTTATTTATTATATCTTATTCTTAAATACATTTTTAAATATTATTACAAAAACAAAAACATTTAAAAATATATAAAAAAAATAGATTTCCGCCGGCAGCGGGGCAAGGACCCAAGCAACCGGTGGTTAGGGCTCTAGATTAATTATTATTTTAATTATTAGTATTACCACAAATATATAATAATAAGAATATTAAAATAAAAAACAAGGGAATATAGTCTCTACAGTATATATAACTTTAGATGGTTTTGTAATTTATGTTTTTTTGTTGTTATTGTTTAATTGTGTTGTTACATAACAAACTCAGTTGCGGTAATTTTTTGGATCGGGCGGTGAGGTACCCGGCCGAGAGCGGCTGGTGTCGGCGGCAGATGTCGTGCGGTGTCCCACAGGGGTCGGTCCTCGGGCCGCTCCTGTGGAACATCGGGTACGACTCCATACTGCGGGGGGTCAATCTCCGGGGCGTCGGCGTGACCTGTTACGCCGACGACACCCTGGTGACGGCCCGCGCCCGCAGCTTCAGGGAGGCGCGCGTGCTCGCGACGGCGGGAGTCGCCCAGGTGGTGGCCCGCATTCGGCGGTTGGGGCTGGAGGTCGCGCTCCACAAATCGGAGGCTCTGTGTTTTCACGGGCCTCGGATGCGACCTCCGCCTCGACTGTATTTAGGATGAAAATGTTCATGCAAGGTCCAGAGCTATGCTAATGCGAAGCGAGTTGACACTAAGAAGGGTCTTCGAAGATTTCGTACGAACATTTCGACTTCGAGCCGTTCGAAATGTTCGTGCTAGAGTATCTGCATTACCCAAGCTCGCAGACTTGGAGAGATGAATAAGCTCTTTTTTATTTTAGTGCAAGGCCCAAATTAGTAGAACATGTACTCACTTCCAACATTGATTTTCAGTAGACATATACTATATATGTGTATGAAAGTGAAAAGGCGACATACACAAATGCGTATACGTTATTTTTCTGTTCCGATTCCGATGTTGGTTCGGATATATCAAATATAAAACCTTTGGTTCCGATAGGTATACCGCTTCCGTGATATCCCTAGAAGTAATAGTAGATCTCGATCAAGTCAATTACTTATTGTACCATACATGCATAACATGCATACAGGACGGAGTGTTCTGTTAAAAGCCACATGAGTATCGATGCCTGTGTCCTGCCTGACGTGTATTGACCGCAAGTGTCGCGTAGTGTTTACACCCGACATGCTTACTGAATATCACTCGACACCCTGATTAGTCTTTTGAAGTATTCTGTAGTACGTGTTATAAAAAAATGTTAGAACTTCTTCTTCTTAGCGTTTCGTTGGCAAACACTACATTGTCACGCTCAGAACGTAGCTACATCAACTCCTCTATCCGAGGTAGCCATTGAACATTGAAAATGTTCTCTTAAACCTTACTTACTTTCTCCTCTGGCGCAGCGACCCATAGTGAGTCTTGGCCTCCGAAATATGAGAACGCCATCGTCTCCGATTTTGCGCCACCTCTTGCCAGTCTTTCAGAATAAAATCATGCGCAAGATTTTTGGTGAGAGTGAGAGAAGACGAGATCTGCCTATTAATTCATTGCCACCTTTTTGAATTACAGGGAACGTCAGATGACACGATAGCAGCGGTCCTAGCGACGTTAAACGAAGTGATCAAGAAGAGCGCGGAGTTCTCTCGCTCTCTTCTAGAAGCTGGTGGGGTAGAGAGGTTGCTCAACCTGACCAAGCAACGCCATCGTCACACGCCCAGAGTACTTAAATTCGCAGGTGCTTATTTTATATAATTTCATGCAATCTCCACCTTTTTTCATCCTGATGGTTAAATAAATAAATTAGACGTACAAAAGTGCTTATAAAAATGAATAATGTCTTTGATTCCAATGACGTCCAGTGGCCAGACCATCATCCATTCATGTTATAAAACTTTCATTAGAATGCTTTGTTTCTTTTTGCTTTGAAAATGTCCTCCGTTGGAAAATGTCTTTTTGATTAATTTGTACTAAATGTTTTCCTTAAATATTCAGTGACATTAGAATTGTCATATTTAATATTAATGGTCATAATTAATATCAATTTTATTAATTTCTTCTGACGTTGATGTTCACATTTTTTAAATAGGGATTATTTTCTTATCTTATGCAATATAGCTAATTATTTCAGTTAATCTACCAACGG
This sequence comes from Charaxes varanes, assembly GCA_024363005.1. Classification (NCBI taxonomy): domain Eukaryota; kingdom Metazoa; phylum Arthropoda; class Insecta; order Lepidoptera; family Nymphalidae; genus Charaxes; species Charaxes varanes. Next base: position 23,354,517 of record JANCMC010033613.1, on the reverse strand, counting down.
ACCAGCAGACGTCTTGTTCGATTGTCGGGTACAAACACCATATATAAGGTGTATTCCGGCCATGAGAACAACTCTGCATTTTTTAATATCTACAAAATATTTTTTCGTGATTTTTTTTAAAATCCAGAATAGACAGACAACCACAAAACATACAAGAGACCAGGCCCCAGTTGTTTTTGAGTTATAGTGAGAAACATACTTAATTTAGCTTACAAAACGACAGCAGCACCATATTACCGGATCCGATTTCTCTGCAAACCAATTGACATGAACACCGTGTGAATATACCTACAAAAGTTCCCAAATAAGTCCACCTCTATAGGAGGAGTAGGGTGACAAAGGCTTGTGTAAACGATTTGTATACGTAAAGACGAATGTTGCGTTCAGGCCAAGTGCTCATGACGATGTGGTCGCACGCGGAGCTGCGGGAGGTGTACCGCAAGCACGGCTGGCGCGAAGCCGACTTCCTGACGCCGGCGCGCGCCGCGCAGCCGCGGACCTCCTCCAACGCCAGCGGTGAGTGGCCAAGGGGGGTGAATAGGCCTTAAGTATGCGGGATACGGCATGTGGGGGTATGATTGGGTGTTTGATGTTGTTATCATAAAGGATCCAGCCTTCAAAAAAGTGGTGGGTTGTGCCCACTCAACTTTTGGCCAAATGCGAGTCGACGTATGAATTGGATTATGATCGATATATTGCTTCCCTACAAAGAATATGTTTGTAAAGCACAAGATTTTGATGATACAATCGTATTAGTAAGCTTCCAATCACTATATATCGTGAAAGTGTGACGTTATAAGTCTATTATACCCATCGTGCCCACCACGGATCCGCGGCTGCATGTGACATGTACACATCTTGTAAATTGAAAGAGTTTTTTGTTGTTGAGTCTACTCATATTGTCTGTACATATTGGGTGTATCGCGTTTCCATAGTCGTAATCGTTTGCCGATGCTCATAGTGTGCTTCGACCCTTACGCTACACTAACGTTTCAAATTTTTAATCACATTGTTTATATGAAAACAGCACATATTAAAACTTATTATTTAACATAATATATTAACTAAAATTTCGGTTTGAATAATTAAATTCTTAAAATTTTAAACCACTATAGTAATACAAGTTAATCCATTAAGTTAAAACTTCCATGTTCATACCATTGTGTAAATAACTAACTATATTCTAGTTATTAAATGAATTAATTTACCGTATAAAAATATTTACATTCGCTATATATAGTTACGAACTTTTTATCGTTATATTTCGCGTAAGAAAAATTCAACCGTTTCTCGCGTCCTATCGAAAAATACTTTCTTATACCGGAGCCAGGCTTAGCTCAAAGAGTTTGTACATTTTTGACCTTGAAGTCTATCAAGTTCTACATATCTGTGAAGTTACGCAAAGACCCCGTCCACACAACTAGATCATTGAATTTATCATTCAAATGAAGCTACGTCTGGCTTCGGCGTTAGACTTAAGTATAAAATAACTCCTTGCCAAATTTCATCTTTGTACGTTCCGCGATTATCGAGAAGTCGGCATAGGCGACTTTTGCTTTTATATACATAGATGTTCGAAATTAGCTTTCAATGTGAATATTAATAATGGAAACGATCGAGAAGCCATCAATAAATTGAAATATAAAGAAATAATCATACTACATCTACAAAATGTCAATATCAAGCAGCTGCTTCAAATCCAAAGTGAATGAGCCGACGGCGGGCCCAGCGCGTCGACCGACACCCACATGCTTCCCTCCTTTCCCCTGCCCCTCTGTAGCCCGATGGGACTAAACACCCATAGTATAAGTTAAATGTATGATTTTTATATTGTATGCATTGTAAAGTAATAAAAATAGACGTAAGACTTATACAAATAAAGACAATAAAGGCCTGTTCAACGGGGATGGGACCGCGCTAACAGGTAGCACGGGTACCTGCCCTCGACCGCACATAAAAGGGCCTCCGACCCTGGAGAAATCGTTCAGTCACCGACAAGCGGTCGAGGCATCAACATCTCCCGCGAACAGGCCGATATTTCTGAGTATCGTCGTAAATTAAAGTGGCTCCCAATCCGCCATCGCCGGAATATGCATTTATTGACTACTCTTTTTAATATCTTTAAAAATTCTTCTCCTGAGTATCTCTTGCAAAAATTTAATTCTTGCCCTCCTAATGTTAGGCCTCTCAGGTCTTGTGTCATTAAAAAAGAACTAGAAGAACCTTTGTATAACACTACATTTTACAAAAATTCTTTTGCTGTTGTTGCTGCGCAACTCTGGAATTCTCTTCCAGAGCATATAACAAATAAAAAACAATCTGTTAAAACATTTAAATTCAGACTTAAACAATATTATCTCTCTATACTGCTCTGCGCGTTCTTTCTTCTGTCGTCGCATATGCACCGCACTTGTCGGCCTCTTTATTGAGGAATTTGGCCATTATTACTAAATCGGCGAATTCCTTTTCCTCACTGGAATCGTTATAGTCGTACCACCGGAACTTAAGTATAGTCGGCATTTTCTCTATGATCTGATTTACTATCTCCGGACTGTGCAAATATTGAGGCCGTTTGAGCCCTTTTATGGCCGCGACGCTATTATCGATCTGGCTGGCGAACGTACAGATGTCACGAGGGTTATCACTGATTCTGGGCAACACCTTTATCTTATCTAATTCCGCCAGCACTAACGCACGTATTAATGATCTGGAACAAAGAGATTTGGATAGTAATATAGAAATAGCTGGAATTCCTTATGTTGATAACGAAAATCTATCCGAAATCACAACCAACCTAGCAAAAATATTAAAAAAAGATGTTACGGATATAAAAAGATCTAAACGTGTTCGAACATCACTTGGAAAACCTGCCTTATTGAAGTTGGAAATGAAGAACGAAGAAACAAAAGCTATTTGGTTAAAAGAAGCGCGAACTACACATATAACTACTGACAACATTATAACGCAAGTCGACACAAAAACTGCTAAAGAAATTGTTTATTTGAGGGAAGAGCTAACGCAATACACTAAACAAAGTTTGACTTTGACTTTATAGATTCTTTAATAAAACACTAGAATAATAAACAAAATTTATTACAAATCAATACAAATAATCGGAGACCCAGGGTGACATATCGCTGGTATATTTAACACTAAACAAAGTTTGACTTTGACTTTATAGATTCTTTAATAAAACACTAGAATAATAAACAAAATTTATTACAAATCAATATAAATAATCGGAGACCCAGGGTGACATATCGCTGGTATATTTAACACTAAACAAAGTTTGACTTTGACTTTATAGATTCTTTAATAAAACACTAGAATAATAAACAAAATTTATTACAAAAAATCCTTCTCTTATTAAACTGCAATGATTGCCCTATGATATCCATCCAAATCGTCCGCATAGGCTAGGAGCTGGGCCATACAATTGTAAATGGTCTTCTTCGTTTGCAAACCAGCGTCCCTCACTCTGCCTTCTCAAGAGCCAAATTAAACAATAGGCATGCCAGTGCATCGCCTTGGCGTAGCTCTTTTCTTGAGGAGAACTCTTCCGTTCTTTGTCCGAACTGTCCTACTTGCACTGTACACCTCACATCCCTCATAGTCAGCTTTATCAGGCATATCGGTTTATCAGGGATATTGAACCCTTCCAGGGCCTTGTACAGTCCTACTCGATATAAAAAGAAAATGTATATCAATATGCTCATAAAAAACGAGATTCAGATAATACACATGTATACATTAACGAGATTTGTACACCACATATCCTTAAAATCAGACGATATTGCGAGAAAAAATAAATACCAGTTAAAATAAATGAAGTACATACAAGGAAACACTCAAAAGCACCGATTTACCAAAGCAAATTAACGACCACAACAATTCCAATTTAAACAATAGGGCGTGATCAAATGTTGAATACCTTTGTTTTAAATCCTATCATCGGCAGTAACATGCAATTGGTAGTAACCGACATCGTTAGCTTCTCGTGTTTTCTTGTATGAGCTTGTTGGTGTTAAATTTTGTCATTGTACTTTACATTAATTCAAGGAAGTTACTTGATTGAATGAATGAATTAATTGTGAAAGAATAATTTTGTATTCTTGAAATTAATGAATTAATTTTAAATGGTAAATTAATTTTGAATACAACAGCAGAAAGTGGAGGTATGTGAGAATCCAGAAAAATGCAGCGGACAAAAGATTGTTTTATTCCATTTAGAAGACACTAACTGGAATGCTATCATGTTTACTGATATTTACTGAGTGGCGCTTCTGTCTGTTTAGTAATAGCAGAAATAAGCCACTTGAGAGTTTATAGCGAACATGGGATGAGGCAACATTTGCTTACATCCACAGGCTTCGCTGCATTACGGCAGGTTAGTACTACAAGCTAGATCATTGAGTGCTATTGACACCTATTAATTAATTTAAGGATAGAATAATGAAATATTTTTGCCTTGGCAATGCTTCGCTAGTTTTTCTTCAAACTTTCAAAAATGGAAGTTGTATAAACTCCGACTAACCTTCGAAAATCCGGACTAAATATTTATGGCACTCACATTTGTGTGTCCAATATTTTATGATTTCGTTTTAAAGGCCTTATTCATGTCTTGAATTTTTCGTATAAATAAGTTTGTAGTCCATGGTTACTCTAAAGCATTCGCCATTATGAGTCGAAATGATCTCATTACCAGAGCCCGCCCACCGCGGCCGCCTTTATTTACCTGTGCTATGTACTGTCCCTATTTACTCAGCACATAGCCCAGTATTTAACGTCCATGTAGAACGGATTTCAAAGGCAGCTATGAATAAGAATGGATCTCTGAATACATAATTATTACATATTATAATGTAGTTCTCTTTTTATTTTTACGTCGGTATATAATATGAAAATTTATTATATTTAAGATATTAAGTAAATTAATATTTTTTATTTAGAATATATAAAATATATTTTATTGTGTTGTTTAAGTAATTTTAAAAAAATAATTTTTAGTGTGCAAATCGGGCTCGTGGTCTCGCAGTAGACGGGATAGTTGGTACAACTGGAAATAATTATTCTAATTTAAGTTATGAATTATATGTAAATACATTTCTTATTCTTAAGTGCACTAAAGGTGAAATTAAATAAAAACAAAACAACAATATTATTTATATTTATGACGAGCTGTGCCCACGACTTCCGCGTAAAATAAGGTAAAAAAAAAAGATTAAATTTTAGCATGATGATATATAGCCTAGATAATAGAGCTTATAGTTTAAAAAAAAAATTAATAGAGAATAACAGCGTTCAGAAACTTACTTGAACTTGTAGAGCACTCATATCTGGTAGATACTGTTTCCGTATCCCTCTTCTGAACATCAGATGTCGTAACAGTATGAAAGCCTCCGCTTCTTCCATCTACAAACAGGTAAAGTTAAAATTTTATTTGTTTTAAGCACTCTATATAGCATATATCTTATTTACAGACAATAGGTGTAACAGATATATATGTACTCGCAACCCCCACTCTCTCTGACTCTCGCCTCTACAGTAATATACGAAATATAGCTAGCGCTCTCTCTCTCTCTCTCTCTTCCTATCCTAACTATATTATCTCCATGTGAACTTCCGTTCTCCTCGTACGATCACACTTCCATAACACTCTCGGCACGCATTCACCAGCTTTCTCCAGAAGTCAAGCGTGCAAAAAGAAATGTTACTTCAAAAAGAATATTCCCAAGACTATATTCATAGCTTTGTCATAGCGTAGGGTAAGATAATTTTCGAATTTCACCACTCACTTTCTAATAAATTTTGAAATATAAATATCTATACTCACATGCAACAACAATATTCCAGCCACAAAACTCAATCCCTGGCAGTAACCAACGTCTGGGTCCAACAAGGAGTAGGCCTTTAGGATATTGTACAGTGCCAATTGTCCGGGTCCTAGAGCTGACGCGAAGTACGAGTGCTTGGGAAATGTGCGCCCTAGAATAATAATTCACGTTTAAGAAAAATTTTACACGGATATTATCCTTTAGGAGATCATAGCTTAATCAGCATTTGAGTTAAACGCTAGCTAGTAAGCAGTCTTTACCACGGCCGGGTCATAGATGGCTGACCCATTCTAACACTGGTTTTCAAATATCCGATCTCCTCCGTGTTTCAGTAGGCACGTATAACAGTGGGTCCTCATTAATGTCACAGTGATATTAGTCGTGGGCTAATGGGGGTTTCGGGGATTGCGTCAATCGGCAGTTGGTCATCTTAACTCTCTCCACAGCCAAATCCTCTGAAATTCAGGCAGACCCCGGGTGGATTGAACCGGGATAACACTAGGGCCTTCCCAATTTATAAGTTTATATTTATAAGTTATCTTTCTCTTTTAGAATTCAAATTATATCACATATTGTGTTACTATGCTGGATATTCTAATAAATGGGTGAGATTACATCGATGATCGTGGAACTATTATACATTCGTGCGTTTTCAGAAGCTTCTAGACTGAATCCATATACTGCAATAATTAACCAAGTTCTTGAAACTTACCTAAGTCAATCAAAATCGCGTGTTGATGTTTCGTCAAGCCCGCCAACAATGTCTTGTAGGGTGTATTATAATGGGGGTACTGTTTTGGGTCCGGAGGCGGGATCCGAAGGCAAGCCTGTTCCGCAAGAAAACGCCACACACCACCACGCGACATACGGGGTACACCTGCATATTTTATTAAAATATTAAATTAGCAAGGGATCTGGATCTGGACGTTACCGGCTATTTTTTCATTTAATCTTAGGAGTCGTCCGTAGATCAAATTACACCAACTTTACGATTTTTTAACTCCTCCCTCGTCCTTGTCACAAGTTGTCACATTTTCGAAACCTTAGAATGAAATCACATAATTATATTATGTAAAATGTTAGACAACAAAAATTTTGGTATGTTACGTCACAAACCTTTTGTTTTGTAACACAATGTCACATTTGATGATACCTTCCCCCCACCCTATCGTGTGCTTTAATTTAAGGATGGACCCTTAGTGCCTGTTAATAGTTCAGAATAAAAAATTGTATAAACTTAGTTCCCCAAGCTCCGCCACATTAAAATCAAAGTTTGTGTTTGCAAATATAGTACTTACGTATATAAGCGTAAGTAAGAATATTGCGTGAGATTTTCCTCACCTTGCCTCACAGCTTGTGTGAGCATATGTCTGTCCACTTTCGCAACCGGCTGGGAGGGATCTCGCGCTAGCAGCGAGTCCCACATAACGCCCGCCTCACACGATCCCATCTCTGTGTACTCCAACTTTATGCGGCGGACAGCTGACGATTCTTCTCTCTCTGCAAGTAACAAATGCGCTAAGTTTTTTCCTACATACACAAAGTTCAATATTGCAAATACAGATTACTAGCTGTTTCCCACGACTTCGCCCGCGTGAAATTAAACTTGTCTTTAGACCTTACTCTGACCCTTAAAATGGTTAAATTTGAGACTTTGTATGTTCCAGATAATCTCCGGATTTACTGATTCTACTTTGATATATACTTGAGTTAGATGCTACTCTTTTGGGGTAAGTATACATTTTAACAACACCCGTATTAAGGGGAGCCGGTAGCTAGCATTAAATTACTGCATGAATAAGAACAAGAAAACATCTTTCGAAAGCACCAACTGAGCCATCTATTCTTATGGACGCATAAGTTAGTATCATCACTGAAGACAAACCTTTTAACCTGGCGTTTTCTTTCTCCATCCTGACCAATAATATAGTTTGGTCTATCGCCATTCTCCATAACTCTCTCAACTGTTCCTTAGAGCGTTTTCCGGGTGCTGCCAATGGATGACCCAGCAAATCTGTCTGGTTAAGTTCACCTAAAAAGTACAAATGAGAAACATGACGAACCAAATAATTTTCAACAAAGCTCTTTTTGTCGCACTATGAAGAATTTGGAAAACCCATACCTTCTTTATCTATTGCAGGCGTGTGTATGACCTTTTCATAAATAGCTTGACGCCAAGTTGCATCGGATTCAGTGCCGCTTTCCGTCGTCGTAGGCCGAGAATCGCTCATTTTAAGAAAACTGCACAAAAAAAATGTATGTATATATATATATCCATAATTTCTTAATAAGAAAGGACATTTAAAGCCGCACTAGTAGGGTATATTGGCGAGAGACAAACATTTTGTGACATCCGCTGGAGACGAGACATACATATGTTGTACATATCGCACTCTGATAAACTGGTTAGTTGATAGCTTCTGACAGAGATAAGCGTGTTTAACAGAATTTTACAAGTGCAATAACATTTATATTAATATTCAACAAATTTTATTTAATTGTTTTCAAGGTTTTAATTTTCACAGCAAAATTTAGTATTAATAAGTGAACGCTCGCCAGATGCATCCCCTAGTGACAGTATAGTCTCTACCCTGTACTGAACCCAAGAGCCTTCATGGGTTGTAGTGGTCCTTTTTTTTTTTATTTTTATTTTTTTTTTTTCATCTAGCTACCTCTTGAACCCTCATAATCCATCGAGCCTTCTAAAAAGAAAATAAACTTGTGGCTTTTAAATAACTTGGTTTTTGCATAAAAAATGATATTTATTTTAATTATTTTGGTAGATGTTAGCAAACCTAATAAAAAAGTTACTACCTTTAGTTCCTACTCTACCAGGAATATATTTAATGTATAATTCTGATAAGGAAATTATTTATATAGGTAAAGCTAAAAATTTAAAAAAACGTTTAAACTATTATAGTAAAAATAATTTGCGTGGCAGAATAGCTAGAATGGTGCATCAAGTTTATTTAGTTGAATATAAAGTTACTACTTCAGAAAGCGAAGCTTTTTTGATGGAGACGCAATTAATTAAGCAACATCAACCACGTTTTAATCCATAGGCTATTGAAAACTCGAGTTGAATTTACTATAACCACTTTATTATTAAGATTGTAAGATATTATATACAAAATCTTAAGTTATAATTGCCTTTTAACATTAATTACTTAGTATGTGATTAAGTTAGTTTACTTTTTTATCAATTTAGTTTACGTAAATTATAGTTTTAAATGTATATTTTATGGTTTTTATTTAAAGAAATTTTAGTAAAATTACAACTAAATGACTATATATAAAGAACTAAGAGACCCGGCTACGCGTTCCTGTGGCCGAGGGATTTAAGATGGATGAAAATACAAATTAAAAAGACACCGCCGATAATCGGAGATGTCAATGATATTCAAAAAAGCTATGCGAATTGGGGAATAAATAAAATAAATAGTGGAGGCCACTGAAGTCACCAACATATATTTGAAAATATCACAATCTACAACTATCACAAGCATAAGACGCCTTAAACCAGAGAATGGCTTTAATACAATTGTCCTAAAAGTGTAGATACACCCTAGAATCCCCAGATCTTAATCCAATCAAGAATACTCAAGCAATGTTAAAAATAAAAAAAAAATAAAAAAAAAAAGAAACTCAGGTAAGGGTAGAGGTAATCGATAGAAATCTATTTCCTTTTAAATCTAAACTGGTTTATTAAATTTATGAACCTGATGTAAACGATTTTAGGTCCTTGGTTTCAAAATCGGCTCAATCTAGTTTCCTAAAAATATTTCAGATTTTTAACTAAGTGACAGCGCCAACCATTTATGCTTGACTCTTCTTCAATGCTGCTTTGCTAGGATTATCATTGCATTAAGAACTTGTGGGAAATAAGGTACTTAGCAGTTATTATGTTATATTCAATCCAAACTAGGCCCGATTTTGTTAATGAAAACAAATTTTATTGCATTATCAACAATATTTCAAACCAAGTTTTTTCAATTCTGCAATTTTTAATTATGTTACATTGGATTTGGAAAAGCGATAAGAAAAATGAGGGTCCAGGTCGGTGCCCCATAAGGTGCCATCCTGTCAGGGGCAGGATGCTGGCGTACAATTGGCGGAATTGCGAGGAGGAGCCGTGGGCCGTCCGCAGTTTTCAGCAGGTTCGTCGACAGCGAGCTGAAGTGCTGGCTGAAGCGCCACCTGCTGTCGACTATAAGGCCCAGATATTTCATCTGGGCCTTCACCTCTATCCTGACGCCCTCCACGTGAATGTGGGCGTCAGGGGGAATGCGCTGCCGAGGACCGTGGAAGTACACGGCCTCGGTCTTATGGAGCGCCACCTTGAGGCCCAGGCGGCGGATCCTCCCCGCCACAAGAGAGACGCAGAAATGGTGCAGGAATCAAAGGATCTGCGTGAAGAAGCCGAAGCGGCACGCGCAGAGTACGAAAATCAAAAGAACGTAGCGGCTGAGAAAGTTAAAACCGCTGAAAACTTGAAGAACCAGATATCATCGACGCAAACGTCCTTACCGTCCGAAGCTGCAAGCATTTCTGCTGAAGCTGCCGCTCTTGCAGCTTAAGAGGCTGCCGCAGCTGAAGCTGCTGCTCAGGCCGCAGAAGTGCAAGCTCGCGAAGCTGCTGCTTCTTCCGGAACTACTTATTACCCACCAGGTCAATCGGTTGTTTCAGGGAGTGGTATTTTGAACCATCCATGCATGGGAAACCGAAGACTGTTCAGGAAAGGTACACCGAATTAACACCCGATGAATTTTTACCTTCCTTTAACCCCGTCGGTCAAAAGGCCGAGCATGTTTTCTCTTTTCTGTTCACAGAAATTCTAGGTGAACTGCACATGGACAGAAGGCCTGGCCTACACTGGACTTGAGTGTATCTAAGAAAACTTGTCACTCATCCTAGCTGTAATAGTAATAGTATTCTTTGCATTCATGATTATATTCCAACCTAAGTTTTAGGAAAAAAAAAATGGTAAACCGTAGAACTGAATCAACATTGTTTTTACAGACCTGCAGTAACCCTGGTTTCTTAAGGCACCTTGGGCATTTTTTGTACTTTTTGAGTGTATGTATGTTTGTACTTTTTGGGTGAACAAAAATCATGCAAATCGCATCATCCTCACCGAAGTTTTGGCTTAGACTTTAACGTCACCGTTAGCGGCACCTCTGACGACTCCCAGAGTGTCGGGGTTAGTGTTTTTTTTCATTTCCACCGTCCGTATAAGTTCAAGGAAGATACTTATGAAGAAAGAAATTAGGTTCCTTCAAACAAACTACTGGTGCGTTCAAAATTGTCGAAGAACTTAATATGTAGGGGAGGGCTATAAAAAGATCCGAGAAGAAGTTTGGAGTGGCATACCTTCTCTGATTTTTTATGAATGCGGCCCGTGACACCTCATTCTCACTTGTCGTGTGTGAAATACGGATTTTAATCGTGTGTCGGCGTTTCTGTTCACACTTACGATTTTTGTCGTCGTAAAAAGAAAATTTTTATACTAACTTTTGTCTTTACAAACTATATTTACGTTATTTTTTTATTTTTGTTCGATTTGATATGCTGATTTTTTATTTGAATAAATGTAGTTAATATTTTAATCGTTTAATAAATAGATATAAAATATTCATATTAGTATTAATCTATCTACAAATAGAATACGTTTAAAGTAGTTTAATCCGAATAAATAAAAAACACAGTACTATCCTGCGCTACGGGTTGCATATTTAACATACGATAATTTAGCCGGTATAAATGAATTAAGGGGCCGCCTCGAAGTCGAGCCGCGTGACGACGCCGGACACGACCTGCCTGGTCACCCGCAGCACCTTCAGCACGTCGTGCCGTTCGTGGGCGCCGCTGTCGCGCACGTACTTGTCGATGGCCACTTGCGCCAGCCGGCGGTACTCGGGCGAGTTTGGGTTCTGCGGCTGCTCGCCCCCCGGGGGCGTGCTCCTGCTCGCTCGCGGACTGAGACACGACACGTTGGTCTGTGACCAGTTCATCCAGGGCCGCTCCCACACCAGCGCCGTGCAGAAGAGACGCATTCTATTGTTCTCATCGACGCGACACTCGTCAGGGTGCTCGACGCCAGGAGGGCAGCGAGTCGGCGCGGCGTGGAACCGCAGCGTCGTGAGCGTACCGGCCACGAGCTGCGAGGTAACGGAGTCGATTTTCACGAGCCGGAACAGCTGCCCCTTGTCTTTTTTACGCATGACGCTCTGCAGCGCCTCCTCGGCCATCTTCCTGTACACGGGGTCGTCGGGGTTTTCCTCGGTGGGGCACGCGATGCAAGGCAGACGCGCTCTCGCGAACTGCTGCAACAGAGTTAAATCAATAAACGGTACGCTTTTACGGGCATATTAACTGGAGGCCGTGTTTGTTGGCATTTCTGCAGCCGCCCGCCAGCCTCCTTGTTTCTTTTTTTTTAAGACTGCATCTCTGTGGTATGTTTTCAAAACCTAAGTCTCCCTTCGAGCTCGGGAGCAACGACCGACTGCTGTGATCGAATATTGACATATTCAGCAGGTTCATTGTTTTATATTTACTATATATATATTGTATAACTACACGGCAGGGCGCGGAGTGCGGCGACCGATGCTCCATTACCAAATACCACTATTACACTACTAAAGCGGAGAGAAAACATTCAAATTATTCACGATCGATCGTAGCAATTTTACGTCCAAAATAGATGTGGACACAACGGGAAACACTAGAAGATCGGTCTTCACTATGGTATCGCGAACCAAAGAGCCATTTACCATGTGCATGATGGGAAAGGCGTATTCTTTACTCCAGGCAGAACACGAACTAACGAAAGACAAATTAATGATGATGATTTTCTTTTACTTTCAAATTTTAAAGATACGAAAATAATTCTAAGACAGTCCACGCCAATAGTTCTTACTCTGCCAGCTCCGACGCCATCCCAGGACAGGCCCACCAGCGCCAGCTGGACGAGCACGAACGAGCCGCAGAGCCACATGCTGGCAAGTGGCCGAAGCACTGCGCGCGCGCTTATATAACGCGCCTGCGCGCACTTATCGCAGCCGACGCGTGATTTCGTTAGTTCCACGCACGAGGCGTCAAAAAACATAATATTTTGTGGACTCTGTTGACGCTGAGGTTCCATTGCTATTAATTTCGACGGGCGGGACCCTTAATGGCGGTGGCAAATTTTAGGTATTACGGGTGTATAAAGTTATCGCGTCCGTCTGGAATTTTTATATTAAATATAGGTTTTTTGATTCAGAGATTGTTTTTGCCGAATTATCGGTCTATAAACGGTAATTTTAAAAAACTGTTGTGGTTTAGACCACAAGACTGAAGTAAAACTTCTTTAGCCCCATCTATATACAGATATGTACATATTAAGTCGCAGGTAGATAGCTTAATTAACCGTTCAAATAACAGCCTAGTCTCTATACTAAATGGCCGTTCAAGTAGCTTCCTGAATGACATTCAGCCCTTAGATCTAATATCTAGGCAAATGCCATGGATCGATGTTTCATTTTTTGTCTCTTTTTTGTTTTCTCTTGTCCTTTCATTCTGTTCAAAGTTAAATGAAAAATATCTATAGTACACTGGAAGAGAATAGTGACGATAAAAAAACTAACACTGCCACTCCGGGAGTCCTAACAGAAGTGAAAACGAATCGGCAGAGGTGTGGGTGACGGTGACTTCAGCCCAAATCAATAAAGTCGATAAACCGATGAAGTCTAAAGTCAACTTAACTTACTCAAGTAAACTACCGTTCTCCTCGTTTTTTCCGTTCTTGGCCTTGCCCGATCGCACTCTGCGTTACACTCTAGACCCGCATTCGCCAGCTTACGGCATTTTCTTCGTTGCTGATAGAAACCAGTACGAATCACACTCTCACATCCAGATCAGTCCATGAGGCCACAGCTTCTGTTGTAACCGAGTGCAGCTCCCATATGCCTCCAGAAAAAAATGTGACAGGGTTTGATCTGGCTCCGTAGTCGCATTATGCTAAATCTATTTATAAAGGTGATGGTTCAATTTTCCGTGGTTAGTCCGGAATCTGTTTAGAGTTGTCCACACCGTTCTGTCTGCAATAAACCCTAGCATTCTCTATTTGGGGTTAGATACCAGTTCCTTACTAGCGCTTTTAAAGTAGGGTCACTCAGATTGCCATACCTCTCTTAAATGAAACTTATATCGTATTTGATCCTTTCAAGTCTCATCTGTCCAGATTGAGGATTCAGAAATTTAACGGGACTGAGGAAGATCATCCGGTGTCTTCCTGAAGGGCATGTGTTTGGAGCGCTTTAATAGAAAACATTGTTGACGGAGGAATATTTGATAGCACGACATATGCACGACGTATTAACCACGCGCTGAAGGCCCGTGCCTTTGTTACTTTCCTATCTTCTTCATTTTATTTTATTGTCACTTTCGGTTTCATTATTCTTCTACAGTCTCAGTTTATTTTACTCAGTTTATTTTAGATGGTCGTTCTACGGTTGTATTCCACTGCAGTGTTGTTGCAGTGTCCGCTCGCGACAATTGCTTTCTTCACGAAGCGACCAACTGCGTCGTCCGCGTCATCGGTGTAGACGCACTCCTTCGTGTGACGGGAGATTGCGACTACCGCATGCGAATCTTCTTCTGCACGCAGCGGATAATGAGGATCCGTTCTAAACATAGACCCCGCGACTTGTGGATTGTAAGAATGCGAGGCTCTTCTCCCTTGCCGTACCCTCCGCTGGTCAGCTTCGCCTTTTCGGCCTGGGTGAATGTTAGATACAGTGTCTGGGTCAGGGAAGGGGTACCGAAATTCCGGTATAGCTCTCGAGTCGCAGAGACCGCATTACCTTGCTGGATAAGTAGATGCAGTCGTACACCTCTTGCAAGGCGTACGCTACGTCCACGGGGCATCTGTGCGTGCACAACAGAAAAATAGGGCAAAAAATTAAAGTTAGAGATTTAAAGCGTAAAATGTGGATTAGTGGCACTGTAACAAAAATACTTCGCAATAGGAGCTATGAAATAACGTTATGAAATGGTATAAGATTAGTTAGAAACCGACGTCATATTATCGTAGACTCATTGACAAGGCCAGAAACCGGTTTTGAATACAACGCGGACGATGACGTAGCAGGTTTTACATTGACTCCAGCTCCCGTAAACAATATTCCCCCCGCACCAGCCCCGCGATCGCAGTCATTTATGAATAGCGATAATAGTAACCCATATGTTTCACGTTTTGGCAGGACAGTGAGGCGCTTAGTTGAAAACTATCAAGGTGAAGAGCAGGTAAGACTTTATTCTCAGCTGATAGACCTATTCTCTTCACATTATCGTCGGGAGATGTTTGAGACGACACCTTTTGATATACGAATAGTGCTTGATGCGGGAATGAGTGGAAACTTGTGTTTGCTCGACTATATAGTTAGAGCAAAAGATCATATTATCAACGAGTGCGATTTTGAGGACAGGGAAAACGGGCTTTATTATAAATTTGAATCGCGCAAGGGTGAAATTTCGGGTGAAATAAGTAAGAGTTTAGTATTTACTTGCTTGATAGATGAGGTTAAAAAAATAGATCTCAGCTCGATATATATAGAAGTATTCTTATTATTCACAGTTATATATTTACTGTGAAAAACCTAAAAATAAATTTAAAAGTTTTCTCAATGCAATAGCATAGAATCGTACTGGATCTCAATGCAGACATGCTGACTTCCATCAATTGTGTAACCTTTGAATGCTTTAGAATTAAAATATTTTGATACGGTATTTTAAATGTAATTTTCGAAAAGGAGGTTAAAACTAACAATCTGATATATGACAAGCTCTGAAAGTATAGCTCTTAACGAATAATTACCCTATAGATACACCCACAACTTATATTGTATCTAGATATTCAGTTTTGTTTCAATCTAATGAACCTTCTTCTCGCAATTGGAAAAAAACGAAATGACGGCTACCACGATGCGACAACAGTCATGCATGCTCTGAGCCTACATGATGTTCTCCATGTTGATTACTATGCAGAAAGCGCCGGAGGGCTTGAGGTCGATGTGAGCTGCGCCGCACGTGAAACTCTCGACCCCTTCGAAATACTCTCTGATGAAAACCTTGCAACACAGGCGATTCGTTTTCTCGCAGAAAAACTTGGTCGCAGTTCTGACGAGCGGATTGTCATCCGAATCGAAAAACATATCCCTCTTCAAGCAGGGCTCGGTGGTGGATCCTCCGATGCAGCAGCCGCCAATTTATGTCGCCAAAATGCGAAGTAAGCCTTGAATGTGCTAAACGTAAAGCTACAAATATTTTATCGACAGAAAGAAGACGAAAGGCAAAGAGGCTCGTGAAATAAAGGAGCCAAGAATAAAAACGACATAAATCAAAGGAGAAGACGAAGGAGGAGGAGAAGGCTATTTGGCAATTACTCAGCTCGCGCCCTATCGCCAGCTTTGATAAAGGGTCGCTAAGAAAATGCTTTTAGCTTGATCAAGCGTTGTCGCCCCTAGCTTCGAGTTCTTCTTTTTCGCCATTTTTTTTCTATCCAGAGGAAACGATGCAGCCTGGATATCCTCGATAAATACTTCGTAGAATAATAGGAGGGAAAAAGACAGAGGATGGCTACATAAGAAGAACTAATGAAGAGGTCTACGAGGCCTACAAGAAACCGCAGATAGATTTTATCATTAAAGCAAGGAGATTGCAGTGGCTAGGTCACATGGAAAGAATGGACGAGAAAAGAATAGTCAAAAGGATAGCGTGGAAAACACCAGGTTATAAGAAAAGGAGAGGAAGACCGAGGAAAAGATGGCGAGAGGCAGTACTGGAAGACCTGGAGGAGATGGGAATAGCGGACTGGAAGAGGAAGGCTGCGGACAGGAAACAATGGAAAAATATAACGAAGCTCTTAAAACGAGTTTTAGATCTCGTTCCCAAAATAGAATTATACGAATTTGAAGATGCGAAGGAATTGCCTCAAGAAGTTGAATCCGATTCGGTGTGTATATTTGATGATGTCGCTATGGAAGATCAAGATATAATTAAACGGTACTTTAGTTATGGTCGTCATATGAATCTCGATTGCTTTTATTTAACTCAAAGTTATGTTTGTATCCCGAGACACCCTATCAGATGTAATATTAATTTTTTAATACTATTTCCTCAAGATGAATTAAATCTAAAACATATTTACGAGGAGCATGTAAGTACTCCAGATGTAAGTTTTACACTTTTTAAAGAATATTAAGTGTTCACAATTATTGGAATCAGTCAGCGGTGCTCCGAGTAGATGGAGAATATACAGATCAGTTTAAAATCTTAGGGGAGTGTGACAGGGGTGCATAATTTCACCACTGATATTCAATCTGTACTCAGAGCACATTTATGAAGAGGCTCTAAAAGATACTGATGAAGGCATCTCAATAAATGGAGTCAAGCTCAATAACCTGCGGTATGCAGATGATACAATAGTGTTTTCCAATACCATAGAAGGGCTGCAAAACTTAATAAACAAAATAACGGAATAAAGTAGAACATACGGACTGGATATAAACACCAGCAAAACCAAGAATAGAACTAAAATTATTAAGTAAAACAAAGTAAATTACGCAATATTAATGAAAAGTTTTACAACTCTAAACGTTTCACATTCAGGTACTTATACACCAGTAAAGCCGAGAAAAAAACTCGTCTTACACTAGGGGGCCTTATAACAAATGAGTTTAATACATTTGCATGTTAACTATAAAGTACATAGCTGGAAAAACTCAACTCCAACCAGTTATATCTTAATGGTATAGTCATTGACTGGATAATACGTCCTACAAATAAGCATTTTAACATGTTTTAACAGCTGTCCTTGAAGTTATTGAAAAGTTTATCAATTCTTTATCAAAAAACATAAACTATAAACCATTTGCAAAAGGCATGCACAATATAAGTCAGGGATTGCAGTATATCTCAAAATTCAAGAAATGTATCAGAAACTTCGAGACCGTTCCTCAAAGGCCGTGGTCGCATCTGCAGGCCTTTTGGTTGTGAAGTTGTCCATGGGGGTCGGTAGCAACTTATGCCCGTTTGCCCATTGTTATATATAAAAATCCAGTTTAAACATGTTAGAACTTTCAACAGATGTTCCCACTAAGAATTTATTAGGCGTTCAGTAAGAGTTTTGATATTTTTTTATGGTACAAGGGGCAACGAACATGTAGCAGGCAGCTAAGTGCCGAACGCTAAGGTCGAATGTCGTTTGCACGTCAATTAGTTCAAAGGCTTATTTTTGCTTGTTATGCATTACGTTAATTTCAAACAATAACCCTTAGCAAAGTTTTCTTTAACTAGGAACTGTCATCCAATATAGTAAAAGTAAAGCACTTTCTTGGTCGACTATACTTGTAATAGACAAAACAATTTATGTTTTTTTTTTTACTTCTCTGTTTGTTTTTCAAGGTATGTTAAGAACAAAAGTTTATTTAAAAAAATCTGTATTCTCGGACATGAAGAGGAGGAAGAGTCTACTCGTTCCTCAAAGGCCGGTAACGCATCTGCAAGTCCCTTGCAGTTATTCATGGGCGTCAGTAGACACTTACGAACCACCTGGCGTTTTCTCCTTATTATCCTCCTAATATATAAATATGATGTATCTGATTCGAATAAACGACCTGTCAACAAATCGATACATCCTACCTACTCCGCTATCATGACTTATTGCGGCGATGGATATTTTTTTTATCGGAAACTAGTTGAACGCTCAAAGGCCGGTCTCGCACCTGCCGCCTAGTTCCGCGTTTTAAAAATTTAATTATCTAACAGATGTTTTTTTAAGTCTTCGTCATTCGAGAAAAGTGATAATCTCACTTTGTGGATAGCAAGTGAACCGAATTATATGAATCTAACTGTAACCCGCAACTTCGCCCGCGTGTCATTGATTTTGTAAATTTAGCACAAAAATAAAAACCCTTTTTCGAGATTAATGCTGCTGTGGTGCCAATATTAATTTTAATATTATTTTTGAAATGATAACTTCTTACGCGAAGGTAAACCGCTGTGTTACGTAACCGCGCCAGTATGACTGGCAGCAGCAGCAACGCTGCTGCCAGTCATACTGGCAGACATACTAGCTGCTGCCGGTACGCAGTCTTCTTCTCTCTCACTCTACCGACTAGTTAAGGCGACCTTGTTAAGAAACCTTATTAGACCTCATTAAGGAAGTCTCACAAACCGAATGAAACGCGGCAACAATACCATCACTTGATGCGACAGTATTACCGCCACTTCAAGCCGATCTTAAGCTAAAAAGAGGTACTGGTACCCGGATAAGCCGGCCCAATACGGTAGCAGACCAAAAGGACTGTAAGCATAGCGTTACCAACTAAATTTTCAATCACTCTGTTTATTAGTGAAAACCGCATTCAAATCCAGTTCTATATAAAGATTTAAACATACAAAAACGGAAAGTGACTGCGTTTTATACTACGTATAAAATGAAGATTTCCTCACCAAATTATGCCACCAATTCATTTATAAGGCCAAAAATTAATATGCAAAAGCCACCGAAGTCGAAACGACCCATTTATTCGTTTGTTGGTCTAGTTAAGTGACCATGTATTAATTTCTTACATCGCTAGACGCGTTGGCAAACTACCACCTTGCGACAATGTTCGTACACAGTTTATACACCGCCCCACCGACTATAAATAGAATTGAAAATTACCTTAAAGACATCAATTTATGGTATATATCAATTCGTCGGGTTGATCCAGTTAAGCGAGCAGGTATTAATCTCTGTCATTGCAACACGCATTCGAAGAATACGCACCTTGTGATGTTTGTTCACATTTTAATAATTGCGAACGAACTGCAAATAGAAAAGTATCTATAAAGATAATGAATTATTTTATTATTCTGCGAATTACAGCATATGAAATTAGATGAACTTAGTTTCTTAAGTTAGAAGACCCCCTGCTCTGCACTGATAATGTAATAGTTTATTTTAAAAAACCAGTGGGCCTAGCACGAACATTTTCATCCAAAGTCAAGTCTACTCGACGCCTTACGTAGAATGAAAATGTTCGTGCTAGGCTCACAGAGCGCGACTGTGTCGTTAACCGCGTATTTTAAATATTTATAGGTAATATTATCAAAAATGTAAATTTAGTACGAAGCGTGCATCAACAGTTGAACTGTAACTTTAAGCTCAAAGCAATCTAACAGATGACCTTTGAAAATGGCTAAAGAGGTGTTCGCGTTAAAATTTAACATTTAACGTGTCAATTTTCGAAATTTAAAAGCCAAATAATACGTTTAATGTAACAATGTTGATCGTTGGGCGCGTCGTCTGTACAGTCAGTCGCATGGAAGGGCAAAACAAATGAATTAAAAGGTAAAAACGCAGGCAGCTGGTCGGAGCATCTGCCGTCCGCACGCGCACTTCGGCTAATGTAGCACGATACTTGATTGGGCTCGGCACGGCGTATTTATTTTGAACCAGTTCGTCCAATGGTCAGAAATTCGACCATAAAATTATTAAAATGGTCACTCGATTGCCGAAAATCAGGCATAAATATCATAAACGTTCGCCCAATGGTGGAAATTCGATCACAAACTTTATTAAAAATGTTCGCCCAATAGTGGAAATGCGACCATAAAATTATTAAAATGGTCACCAAACGATCGAATATCAAACATAAACGTTATTAAAAATGTTCGCTCATTGTGGAAATTCAACCATAAAAGTTATTACAATGGTGTCCCAATGGTGGAATTTTAACATTAACGGTATTAAAAATATTCACCAAATAGCGAAAATTCCACTAAAATTGCTTTTGACAATGTTCACGCAGTGCTAAAAATTCAACTATAATTAATAGTGAAAATATAATTAGTGTTAAAAATGGTCGAAAAAGAAACGAGCCGAAAAAGACAGACTTACATAAAATATCAGCTGATAAATAAAAAATAAGTATATATTATACATTGTATGTATTATTTATTCATTAAAAGTATACTAATTTAACTTACTTCGGCAAGCCTGAATCGTGAATATATCGTGAAATATTGTTTATGGCATAGAATTCAGGATTCACTCACACATACATTTAATTAGCATTAAAATGTCTTTCTAAATCGTTAATATTCCAGACAGTCTCAGACGAAAATGCTTTTTACGTAAAACTAATTAATTAATTCCTTGTAAAGGGTGTAGATTCACGTTAAAATTATGGATATTTGTTGGATTCCTTCAAAGTATCAATAACCTATATGGACGAATCCGAGGAGTATCTTCGCGAACTAGTAACATAAACAAATAACTATCTTCATAACGTATATGTAGAGTCACGTCAATACCAGAGGAGGCGATCGTCTCGTCGCCCCTATTCCCTCTTAAGGTTAGGGCTGTCTAAATGCGTACCTTGCCGCCCCTTATTTTTTTTTTTATATTAAAAGAGAAAATCGAAGTAAACCCCATTTTTCTTCCAATTTTAGTAACAAAATTTGAACGATGAAGAGACTTAAGAATAAATTGCTATAACCTTAACTAAACTATTGTGAAATAGTGATAACATGAAACATCTTCCTAGCTTACCCCGGTCAACTACTAGGGTCCGCTAAAATTGCTGAGGATGCGGCTGCGGGGCGAGTTAAGATGACCGATTGCCATCTGACGTCATCTCATCTTCACGACTAATATCACGAAGTGACATTAATCGGGCCCCACTGTTTTACGTGCCTACCGAAGCACGGAGGAAGTCGGATATCACATATAAACCAGTGTTAGAACGGGTCACTGATTTTGTTCAAAGCCCCTTTAAAACGGTACATTAACGATTCAATGTGTCGTGATTTTCCATTGCCTGATGGTGCTATAAATTGAACAAACCATTTCTGGTAATTGCCTCGAAATAGAATGGAAGCCTCGACACGAGTGGTGTCTAGTAATAAATCGAAATTGAATTCGTTGGAAATGATGAGCGAAGCAAATGCTGTATAAATTTCTTTTGTATATTTAAATCCAGACGGTTCTTCGTTGGTTCCAAAAGCTCCTGGAAGCCATTGATCACATTTGAAGGTATCATGTTTTGGATATGCGAAATTAAAATCATTATACTGTTACATAATAAAGTAAGTTTGTGTGTGTGTGTGTGTGTGTGTGTGTGCGCGCGTGCGTGTCTGTGCATACATTTATCTTCAGTCAGTTCCTTATCATACCTAATATAAGATCTTCTGTGTCCGAATATGTTAGTTTAGCCTATGGAACTTCCGTTAGATGACAAAAACTATAGATCTGTGTATAATTAAAATTGAATGGATTTTTTAGCCCAAATTTTTAACGCGGTCGTCATTGGTGTAAGTAAACGGTCATTCTGAAGCTAAAAAACGACCCCCAGGGTAGGCTACCCTCTACAAAGGGTCCATGTAGGCAAGAAATTAATATTTCGGATGCATAACGTTGGCAAAACCAATTTGCATAATGATGGCAGCCAATCAAGAATGTGTGAAAGGGGAAAAAGAGCTCGACGCAAGACGAGTCATCGCATCGTTGAGTTACATCTCAAAGACAACTTCAGTTAATGTTGTCTGGTGTTTTGAACACATGCACATGTATTCCTCATTCCGTCCCGATCAAGTTGTTTGAGCTCGTAATATTATAAATCAATTATATATAAGTGCCTTTTATGCTACTTTTCGCATGAAAATTATTAATGCGAAAATTACTACGTGCGAGGCTGCATGCACATTTAATTGTTATTGCACCCACTAATGGAATGTTGCGGTATGAACGATTTATTATTTTAGTTTTATTGTTTGTTTTTTCAATAATTTTATTAATTATTAGTCCTAACGCCTCTTCCTCAGCCTACTTGGTCGTGGGTGTTAAGATATTAGACTTAAAAACAGATATTACACTTAGCCCTGCTGAACAGTTCCCATAGAATCCAATTAAATGGTACAAAAACTGCATAGAAAACCATACACCTTAGGTTTCTGTGTGGCTTTAGTCTCATTTAATTGGATTCCATAGGAATTTTTCAACAGAGAATAGTTATAATTTTACAGCATATGATAGGGTGCGACGACTTGGACTCCTTTGCAGAAAAGTATTGGATACTGCAAGTGATCTAGAGGTGAAGTTGTCCCTGGGCGTTGGTAGCTATACCCATCACTTTTCTAACCACCTGTCCATTTGCCCCTTATATGAAAAAGAATAATAAATATATAAAAGGTACCAGATAATCAAACCAGACCAAACCAGAAATTTGCCTGGCACGTTGGCGCAGTGGGCAGTGACCCTGTTTACTGCTCCGGGGGTCGTGGGTTCCATTCCCACTTCGAATCTGGGTGTATTATCTATATGTGTGTATTTATATTTCTAAAAAAATATATTTGAGTACAACAGGCGGCTGTTACCTATAACACAGGCATTAAGATGTCTACCTACCTATTATATACTATCATAATCGTCTCAGTAAAATTGGTATTGATCGATATAATTCATAACTATTGTGTTCACATTAAGTTTGAAAAATATTTTTTTAACATTTAGTAATTTAAATTAATGTTAGAATTGAAAGTGAATTACTTTTCTGCTGTCGAAGAAAACGCATAGTCGATAGTAAAACTAGTTATAAAAACAATTAAATTTATTATAGTTTCTCCGTTTTACTGCTAATTTCGTAAAGATGAGAATCGCCTTAGTTTATGACGTCGTAACGTTAAAAAACCGTACTCAGTTGAATTTTATTTTAGGTGATACGTCTTAAAACTTTTCACCATCTTACTTACTTACTTCAGCGGCCCGACAACTCATCTCTGAGTCTTGGCCTCCTGCATCAGCCTTCGCCAGGTGTCTCTCTCCAGTGCAGCTGCCATCCAATCCCGAGCTCCTAGTAGGGTCCGAGCGTCCTTTGCCACACCGTCCCGCCATCTTAATCTAGGTCTTCCTCTCCTCCTTGCACCGAAGACTCTGCCCAGACACACCCTCCTGGGGATCATGTGAGCGTCCATCCTCATCAGATGACCAGCCCATCGCAGCCTGTTGAGTCGAACGTAGCGGGAAATGTCAGGCTCCCGGTATAGAGAATACAGCTCCTGGTTTGTGCCTATATGACTAAACGTCTCTCATAGACGTTGGCGGTCTTCGAAAAGAGTGTGTACTAGTCTCTTATAGTTATAATGGTACGGTAATTTTGATCAAAACTGCAGGCGGCAACTGGTTCTAAGGAGAAACTGAGTGAGGCAAAAAAAATTATGCATATACTAGCGGACCCGGCAAACGCTGTCCTGCTCGAACGTTGGGTTACTTACTATTTACTACATTCTATTGTCCTATAATATTGTTCCCCGTTGCCTTTACGTTTTCCTTTTCCATTCCATAGCGGTTCAC
The DNA here is from genome assembly GCA_024363005.1 of Charaxes varanes. Lineage (NCBI taxonomy): Eukaryota > Metazoa > Arthropoda > Insecta > Lepidoptera > Nymphalidae > Charaxes > Charaxes varanes. Next base: position 23,330,304 of record JANCMC010033613.1, on the reverse strand, counting down.
TATTTTGACGCGAATGGTTTGAACATGAAAAATAAATATATGCCCATCCAGTCTCCTTCTTCTGGTAAAGGGCACAAGTGCAGTTTTTGCAGGGTTTACTCCAAGGTTCTCCTTCCTGCACCACCCTTCTACCATCTTTAGTGCTCTTTGCATAAGTTCAGAGATTATGCTGGTGCTCTTACCTATGATGAGTATAACGACGTCATCAGCATATCCCTGTGTGTGGTAGCCTGCATTGTTTAGCAAGACGAGCAGCTCATCAATTACCATGTCCCACAACAGAGGAGATAGTACACCTCCCTGGGGGCACTCTCTGGAAACTGACACCTGCATCTTGTCTTCTGCCAGTTCTGCTTCTACCTGTCCATGACGCGCGCTTCTTGTTGCCTCGGTCATAAAGTGCGGTCTAACAGATTAAATCTCATTCTCAAATCCTTAGAAGTGTTAATTCTTATATTAATTTTTTCTTATAATAATTAATTGCTATAGTGTTGTCATAGTGACAAATAATAACATAATAAGAAAGAATTGATGTATGCATTTAAATAGATGATTGTTGCAAGTGGCAAATCTCTCAACACATGAAGCCCGCTCAGTAGACAGCATTGCTTTCCATAATGCGTGATTTCTTTAAAGCACTGCTGTATTATATCAATACAAGAAAAAGATGGTCACCTATTATTGATTCACTTACGAAGTCCTGGCCCTAGAAATGGCAGAATTAAACTGATTATGTCAGTGTATTCAACAAGTTCAATTGAAATTATTAACAATACAAAAATTTAGTTTCATTCTTCGTGTCACATAACGCCATTACTCGGATAGCTACGAAGCGTATGGTCAGTTTGGTCTCCGAAATCATATTGTACAATGTCGCAGTACACGTGTACCGTTCGCATAATCATTGTTAATAATATATATATATGCTATTTAAAGCAAAAAAGAATACTAGGAAGAAATTTTAGGTAATCTTCCAGTACCCAGCTTTATCCTGATCTAGTACCAGGATCCGCTTAGATTGCAGAGGTTGAGACTGTGGGGCGAAAATGATCGATAGCCGTCTGATGTAATCACCCGGACCTTCAAGATCTCTACAATCTCACGACTAATACCACTCTGTGACATTTATCGAGACTCACTGTTTTAAGCGACTTCTGAATCATGGAGGGGGTTGGATATATGAAAACCAATTTTAGAATTGGTCACCCAGGCTCAGTAAGATCTATACTTAACTTAGCTATCGACTCAAATGCCGCCCAGCGACTAAGCTATGACCTCATCAATACATTTATAGAATACATATTTTAGTTAATATTCCCATTTCTAATAAACCTGTGCTAGGAGTGTTGTATAACAATTGTTAACGTTATAAGCAATTTAAAATACAAAAATATGAAATAGCATATGAGAAAAAAGGCATGCGCCATTTTCTCGTCTTCCCTCTAATTAAACTTAAAATGTTGTTCTAGGAATGGGTACAACAATACTCTCGTGATGGCGGACCGACCAACTTTAAAACAAGTACCTTACGGATCAGATCATCCCTTCTGCCGTTGAGTTATTTATGTAGGCTCAAATTACTTATTTATATATTTGAAATGGTTATTGCCAGCGACTCATTCGATCAATGCGATCAACATCAATGCAGTAATTTCTTGTATCTAAGCTGCCCTTTTCTGTATTACTGACAAGGTGTAAGCGAAATTCCACAATTTAAAGTTCGCTTTATATTTAAATTTACTTTCATACCAGATCAGCCATATATGAATGCGATTTTAAATAGCAATTGATATTTTATAAAATAAAAACACTTTATAGTGTAATTTTTTTTTTGCTGACGCTACCACCGCAACTAGGGCGACAAAACGTATGCATTTATCATCATAAGAGTTCTATGAACATTGTCACAGCGTCCCGCAGTCGTATTGTGTTCCGCGACTCCGGTCACTCTCTAATGATACTTTATCTGTAACAATGGCAGGACTTGGACGGGTCTCTACACTTGATTAAAAAATATACTGACATACTTTAAAGATGGTTTCCATTACTTTAAGTGCATGAATTTAGAATCTCAACTGCTTAGCAGTGGAAAAGATAGACTAATAAAGATGTTCTATATATTTGCAGATATCAAAGTAATTTTACAAAGAATCTCCTAGACTACTCGAGATGATACATCAATCTTCAAAAATATTTCAGAAAATATTAAAGTGCCAGGAGTATCTGGGTCGGGAGTGATATCCATCACCGAGATGGTAATGCGCGGACAATTTGCTTGCTTTATCAGCGCGTAATTATCCGAAACGCGAACCCTAAAGAACGGTTGTAGGGCTTTATTGTGCAAGTGATAAGCGACGAGCGTGTACATCCGGAAATATGATATTTTATCGTAATATATATCCTAGCGGTAAAGGGAGATTTTTGCAGGCTTGTGTTTGGCCACGACAGGTGCACTAGGCTCTGAATGAAGAATTGATATTCCGTGGATGTCTGTTGTTAGGTTAGGTTAGGTTAGGTATGGAATACGTGTGAGAGTTTATGGGTCAGAATTAGTAGGAAGGTGTTATGAATCAGGGACCACGTCTCTGCTTTTAAAGACGATGTCTATTAGAGATTTAAATTTTTATAATACTGTATTATATTATATAATCGTAGTTGTATTGATATTTCAAACACATCATGAAGCAGGCCAACTCAATTTGACGTTGACAAAGCACTTTATACATTTTTAAGACAAGGAGGAAACAAGCAGTTCGTTGCAGCAGATGATTCTTCAGCAACTGTATTTTTTTGCATAGCGTATTTCAAGATCTGTATCTTTTATTAGTACGGTAACTTTACAATAAAATATCAAACAACTTACAAATTCTACACTAAAACGTTTCTTTCACGACACCTTTACACCACAATACACACAAACTACGGCGGTCATTCGCTTATGACTTGGACTATTCTTAAAGATATTACATTTGCGCATCCCAAAAGCGCGGCTGGTCTGAGAAGAGCGCATCCGCAGACGAGGCGGCGTGTTATTAAGCTGTGAGTTATGGCGTCGACACTTATTGCGGTGGCGCATACGACGAACTGAAGCGATAATTACCCGTCAAATTTCATTTCCCCGAAACGCGAGATCATTGGAAAGTTATGCCGAACATCTGTCCACAATGCTAGTAATTATGGTTACTTGAAATTTTTTAAATATATAACTCTTTTGATTCCGTTGGTGAATGTGTGAAACCGAACATAATCTGATCCTAATAAATATTGTAAGTTTAGGAATATTATTTTTATATATAAGGTTTATTTGAGTGACTACTGATACTCGTGGCATGGCACTTCTAGGCTGTTTACCGATGCTTTGCCGGCCTTCGAGAAAACAGTATGTTCTTTTTAAGGTTCTGTATTATTATAGGAAACCCTTACAGTTTCGTTCCATCCATCCGTCCACCTGTATACCCGCAAGGTGGCCCCCCCTCTAGAATTTCCATAGATGTAGAGACATGAAATTTTCCATGTTGATATGACATGCTAAAAACTCATTAGGAAAATTATTTTATGTGAAATCTGACAAGAACTTTTGAAGTTATTTAACACATACCTTCGATATGACAGGAAAGCCCCGTCTATATGTAATAAGCAAAAACATTTGGTACCATTTTACGAAAATTACGCGGACGGAGGAGTGTGACATATGTCACAATTATAGTTTATATAGTGAAGGGAGTGCAAATGCTAATATTTTTATGAAAATATGCATATAAATATATTGGATTGTTTAATAAAACGTCACGCACACCAATGCAACACACACATGTATACATTTTATTATTGGATAATGTCAAAGCGTCACATCATCACAACTAAGTTATATTAATTGTCAAATTGAACCCTATATATTGTATGGTAGAATTTCGACTGGCCGGCGATTCCTTGTGTACAATACATAGGTCTTATATTATTTGAAGAAACAACAGTTTGCCATTTTAGGCCTGCATCCCAAATATTTTTGATACTAGAATTGTACGTAGAATACGCTTATTACTATTTATTAGCCTACTTAAGCCCCGTTTGTAAGTAGCAGGTGTATTTTGCATGATGGTGAAGACTGTACACTAAGTAGAATATTCGAAAAGGCCGATATACTCATAGTTAGGCAGAAGAGAAAGACAACACTGTAGGTATGATACATCCAATAGCACTCACGTGGATTTAAGCGTGTTGCGGCTGAAATCGGATGGTGTGCAAAATTTCATACATCAATCTCACCTCGCGTCATCCTAGCGACTGACCTAGTGGCGCATTGACGTCTTACCTAGCGGCGCATTGACGTCTTACCTAGCGACGAATTAGCGTCTCACATAACGACGCATTAGCGTCTCGAGGTTGAGAAGGCTGAGAGCTATTACGTTAATCGTATTAACGATCAACTTGATCAGTATTAAGTTCATCGGCATTAAATTGAACGAAATTTAAGTCGAACTTATTTATAGTGATGTTCTGGAATTAGCCTTTTGAAAGAGACATTTATGATCTAGCATTAGCCATTTGCATTTCATTGCAATCTCTTATTTTTAGAGACATAGTTTTGACGCATGTTGTAGTTATTATGACCGTAAATGCGACTAAAACAATAGCAAAGGTGTTTAAGTGACTATTCGGTATTTGTTACGGCTCTTGTTACGGCGCGTTACATGGGGGGAGGGGGGTCTAAAGTCGTCAAAAATTGCGTTACCTAATACTTGAACGCCCCCTAATGTTATGAGACGTATGCCCAATAGTGGGTTATCATGGTATTGAAAATGATGATGATGAATGGTAAGAAGAAGAATTGAATTACTTAGTGGCCTAAAGTTGAATAGCAAAAACCATGTGGTGCTTTATGTTAGTTTTTACAGTTCAATTGGGTAAATAAAAGGTGACGTTAAGGGCCGGCAGCACATCTGCTTGTCTCCTGGTCGTGCAGATGTCCATGGGTGTCAAGTAGGCACTTAGGTGGAACCAACCAGGTGGAAGATTGTTTTTCGCAAAAATATTCATATTTTAGGTTTAGTGGACTGAAAGGCATAATGTTAACTAGTTTCTAAAATATAGTCAGCTAGCCTATTTTACCGCCAAAACGCTTTGACTGTCATGGGTGGCCTCATGAATGACGTAACGACATACTTGCAACTGTACTCGAGTGTGATTGGAGTATACTTTGGCAACGAGAATTTGTTTCGCACGATGTGACGTCATGCCTTCAAATTGCTGTGAGTTAATTTCTGAAATTAACATATTAGTGTAAGTAAAAGAACTAACCTTTGATTATAAGATTGCAATTCGTGAACGGATCGCCGCTGTAACTTGGCAGGTAGTTCATTATCTCTATGTAAGATATAAAAATGGTTCCTCTGGGTTATATTTTGGAAATAGACATATACCATCGGTGCCGTTATTATAGATCTTTTTAAAATATACAATTATTTTTTTTAATTAGAGGTAGCGCCATGCTTCTAGCCGAATTGGGCCGGCGCGTCCGGGTACCAGTGTACCTCTTTCTCACATGAGATCGGCGTGAAATGGGCCTATTTTTTAAACAAAACGCGGTCGTATCAAATCGTTGCGCTGTCACAACAAAATTATAGCTTAAATATTTAATTTGATTGATTATGTGCATTTGAGACATCTAATTGGATAAACCGATAATCTATTAATTAATTTAATTACCCGCACAACAGTCGAAGCGTATTAATTAATCGTCTAAAAAAACAGTGGCATTCAGGAAGTGCCGTCAGAAGGTGTCGGTTGCATTAATAGCGACACTGTAGCGGGTTCCAAGGATTTTTTTTCAAATCCCTCCTGTCTTTCTCATTAGAGGGAGCTCCTAGCTTGTAGCCCAATTTGATTATTCTGACTTATGTTAGTTATACAAGGACGATTCGACGAAACTTCTACTAATCATTCATCGAGACCTACAGTTCTACGAACCTATCCAAACACGGATTTCAGAAGTGAAAAAAAGACTCTCACAGACGTCTCGTCAAATCTCACACTGTCCTAAGGTCCAGGATACGCTAACACTGCAGAAGACCGACTGCCGTCTGACGTTATCCCCGCAACCCCCATCTCACGTCTAATCAATCAGTCAGTGACATTAATCGAAACCTACAAGTTCTACGAGCCTACCAAAACACGCATAATTCCCGTAGATTTCAGAATTAAAAAAAAACTCTCAAGACGTGTCGTCAAATCTCACATTAGTATTATGGCGGCACTTTGTTTCTTTACCGTAATTAGCCTATCGAAAGAATATTTTTTTTATGCTTGATCTATAACCCCTTAAATTGCAGAAAATGTGGCCATTGGCGAAGTTAAGATGATCGACTGCCATCTGACGTCATCTCCGGAACAATCATCCCTACAATATCACGACTAACATCACTTAGTGACATTAATCGAGACCCACAGTTTTACGTGCTTTCGAAAAATGAGGACATTGCATATTTGAAAGCCAGTGTTTTTTTTTTATTTACAAGGGGGGCGGCCGGCCAGCCACAAGCCCCCGAAGGCCCTACCGCGCCCCATGACAATCCGGCCCTTAATGACGTCTCACAAACCGAACGAAACGCGACAACAACACCAGACGGCTCACAGATGCATCGCCGGTATTTGAGAAACGAGTATACTCTTTTCTTGAAGGCCCCAAGTCGTATCCGTTCGGAAACATCGAGGTTGTTAACTGATTCCACAGATAAATTGTGCGAGGCAAGAGGTTTCTAGAAAATCGCACGGTAGTGGACTTTAGGACATCGAGGTGATGCGGGTGGAATTTCAAATTTTGTCGGGATGTCCTGTGGTGAAATTCAGCTGCCGGTATAAGTCCGAACATTCCCCATGATATATGCGATAAAAGATGCAGAGTTGTCTGCCCGTAAGGTGGTCCCCCCCCTAGCATTTCTAAACTATTAGACATAGAGACTTGAAATTTTCCATGTTGATTGAGCAAACAACTTTTGAAGTTGTTTAACAAATAAGTTCATAGCGTATCAGATACGGAACCCTTCTATGCGTGTCTTGACACGCTTTTGGCCATTTTATATATATAATATGGTGACATTTCACCTTACTTTCAACCTACACGGTTGGCATTTTAAAATGAAAATAAATGAGAAACTTTTTTTATTTATAACTTCAGTAAAAAAGCGACTTTAATTACCGCTAGCACGTATTCAAATAGGCGACATTTTTGAAATATAAATTGCTTTATTTTAAACGTTTTTTTGTTATGGCACGGCGCTGTGTGATGAATGCACGAGTATAATTGAGTTGTTTTTGTGAAAATTACTCTTTTAGAACGAGAAAATTTCTGGAAAAAAATTTAAAACACTATTTTGTACTTTATACTTGTAATTTATAGTTAACATAGATTTATAGTTAACACTATGTGGTATATGTGGCTAATTTCTTGCTGGTTCTTCGTAAGGAGATCAACTTGCTTTTAAAATATTTGACGATTTAAAAGGGCTTGTAAAAAGTGTACTTGAACAAAACATCATATTTTGATTAGATTTGATTTAAAAATTCACACATTTTTTTTTATAAATTGAATGCATATCATAGTTTTATTTGTCTCTCTAAATTAATTCTTATATCTGTTACTAGCTGTGTCCGCGTCTTCGAATGGGCAAAATTAGGCAAAAAAAAAGGTTCCGTTTTAGGGTGATGATTAACAGCCTATAATCTTCCACGATAGATGAACTATCTAATACTGAAAGAATTTTTCAAATCGGACCAACAGTTCCTGAGATTAACGCGTTCAAGCAAACAAATGAATTCTTCAGCTTTATTTATAAAATACTAGTTGTTATTAGCGACTTCGACGGCGTAAAATTCAGTGAAAAGTTAACGTGATGATATATAGCCTTCGTCGATAAATGGGCTATCGAACACTAAAAGAACCTTTCAAACTGGACCAGTTGTTCCTGAGATTAGCGCATTCAAGCAAACAAACAAACTTTCAGTTTTATATATTAAGTATAGGAGTATCTACGCTGGATGGCAAGCAGTTGCCTCCTTCAGTGAGAGCTGCATATCGCTGAAGGAGGCTTATGGAAGAGAGGGATAAAGAGTCTAAATCGATGGGCAGGATAAGGCTGGGTAGAAGAAGACGCCAATTCGGGCTGCTCTTCCCCCCGCCTTTAGATTGTAAGTTAAAACCATCAAGGACACCGGTTCGGAGTGTGTAAGCGAGCCTCCGGTGTCTTACCAAGGATGAAGAGGGCGCCGCTGGGTTTTGGTGGGTATTATGGCATTGCTAGCGAGTCCGCAGATGCCTCCGGAATACCGGTTCATCTGCGGATAGAGTTACGCGTAAAGGCATTTCCCAGAGAAAAAAAAAGTATAGAAGTATAAATATAGATTCTTTGACACTACATACATAAGAAGCAGTCGCTAATGTAGTATTAGGGGAGGTGCTTAAGCGGTGAATTGAAAGGATCTTGATTAAGAACATTCATACCCGTACGAGACGACCTTCGTTCGAAGTAACATCGTTTGGCCCACAAAGAGGGTAAATTATAATCATCAGGAAACGAAATGTGGGTATTTGTTTTTCTCATTGTACCCACCCCCGCAAGTTCGTTAAGCGATTACGCAAGTCTCTGATATTTTTCCAAGAAAACGTTCCGGAAAAATGTTTTCCCTAAATATAAAGAATATTAGCTAATCTATCATTTAAGTATCTATAGTAAAGAACCGTACAGGATTCGCGGTAAATAGGTCGGACTGCATTCCGTAAGGTATCCGGTTCCCTTAAAGGTTCTTAAATTTTTCCAAAAATTATACGCTTTTCGATAGGTAGATGTTATACGCTTATACTGCATATTTATTTATTTTAAATTAAAATATACCAAGAAGATTTTAGAGTACAAGTTGAGTTTATAGAGAACTAAGAAATTAGGCCAAATTAATTTACCTAATGACATAGTCCTATATCAATAAATCGGGCAAATTTGAGTCAGATTTGCGCATTAAGGGTTCCGTACCATGACGAAATACTTTATAGGTTTTTTTAATATTTATAATAATAATTTTCATAAGATTTCTTTTAATTTTATAAATTCACCGCAATTTTTTTGTGACGTAGCTATAAATTTAGGGTTTTTGGATTTTTTGTTATACTTGTGTTACAAGATATACTTTCTTGCCAAATATCATGATTCTAAGTCAAAGGGAAGTACCCTATAGATTTTTATTCCCATTACGAATGTACTAGTATGAAAAATGGGACATTTAATGATATATTTCGATTGCGTAGAATTAGGGGGTTGATTTTTACATAGCTTCAAGAAACCACAGACTTCAGTCCTTGGTATTAATTTCAACTCTATAGCTCTACGTGTTCCTGAGAAAAAAGGCCTTGACAGACAGACACAGGGTTCTTTTTTGCCTTAGGAGGTACGGAACCCTAAAAATGTAAAAGTGTGTCAAAGCATGCAAAATTCTGGTCAGCAGCTAGTTTCAAATAAAGTATACTCGACCAAGAAATTTGTTTGCCGCGCTAAGGACGAATGTGGTTTGCACGTCAATTAGTTATAAGGCGTATTTTTGCATTACGTTAATTTCTAACTGTAACCCTTATCAAAATTTCTTTAACTAGGAGCGGTCATCCAAAATGGTAAAGCACTTTCTTGGTCGCCTGTACAATTAAGATGCAAAGAGTTTCTCTAAAATAATAATTAATAGCAGTAAATATTAAAAAAAGTCGAAGCTCGTGCAAGATACAAAGGAACAAGTTTCAGATAGAGCTATAAACATGTTAATAGCCGTGTTGAAAGCATGCAAGGCCAGTAGGAATGTACTTTACTTCACCGTTTTAATACTACCAACAGTACTTTTATGAGCTAACCCGAAATGTTTGTATTGTACGAATATATGGGAAAAGTTCAAGACTTGTACTTAATGTGTGTACTGTTTATATGTACAGGAAAACTTTGCTAGATTCCTTTGAAGTCGTGAAGTCTGCGTTTGTTTCTTCCCTGGCATTCTTTGTAAGAACTGAGTTGAATCTATCTACATCCCGCCAAAATTTAAAATTCCACCCTCATCACCTCGATGTCCTAAAGTCCACAACTGTGCGCTTTTCCAGACATTTATTTCTGTATTATTTATAGTAGTATAGTTATCGTATAGTGTAATGCTCAAAAAATAAACGATTTCATTTCATTTTCATTTCATTTCATTAGAAAACCAGTGCTAGAATAGGTCACCCATCTATCACTCGGCCGCGGTAAGAACTGTTTAACCTAACGATCGACTCAAATGCCGGCCACCGATTAAGCTATCTACCTCCTCGAAGTTGATCAATGTTTGATGTTTGAAATTTGTTCGACTTTATAAAAGAATGTGGAACGCATTTTTGCATATTGTCTCGTTCTTTACAGCAATGGGATCCATACAAAATGGTTGCCATACAAAAAGTCCATTGAGTGGTTTTTTAAAAGGACACCACGCCTCCTTCCTTTTGAGCCAGCAATGTGACCCCAGCGGAAGTAAGGTGTGATCTAAGATAAAAAAAGCGACCATTAAAAGAATATTATACTGGTCTTTCAATAGAACCGTTGGCACGGTGGTAAAGACAACTCTAGGTTTTATATCAACCACGATTGAATTTGCGTTGTTAATCAAAAAGTTAGATAAAATGTTTCACGTATTTATGCTTTGATTTTGTTGTGTATCTTGTACAGTCGACCAAGAAAGTGCTTTGCCATTTTGGATGACAGTTCCTACTTAAAGAAAATACGTGTATAATATTTCCCGTTGTTAGAAATTAACGTAATGTGTAACAAGCAAAAATGACCCTTTTAACTAATTGACGTGCAAACGACATTCGACCTTAGCGTGGCAAACCAATTTCTTGGCATATTCTTGGCGACTGTACTTAGGACTGGCTCTGGCTGGAAATACAGTTCAATCTTGTTCGGAAGCCTGGCACTTATTTTTAAATGTGTCATACCATTTATATAGGAATACGTGTGGGTATGTTATCCAAAAATAAATAAATATTTCAATTAAAGAAAACTATTATTTTGTCTTACTCCCTAATCTTTTTTATTCTTCGTCTTCTCAATCCCTACCTCACTGCTGAGGAACTTGCTCTGTGAGTTTCTTGGTGAACTTTACAAAGTACCAACTTTTCGAACCGACGTAACTCGACGAGTCGACATTATTTACGATGAAAATGTTCGTGCTAGGCCCACACCGGACCCTTATAAGCGTCAACGCGGGTTCCATTAGCATTGATTAAAAGCGTGACACGAAAGAAAGACTTGAAGACTTTAAGACTTGCCTCCTGAGGACCTAGCAGAGCACTTTACCCTAAGTAAAGTGGACTCGTCGTCTTACTTCGGTTGGAAAGATCGTGCTAGGCCCTTTGTTCCGGTATGGCCAGACCTTTTAAACTATGCAACGGATTATAATGTAGTTTTCATCAATGAACAATGATTTAAGTGGAATGTTTATATGTATAATACACGGACACGTGTGGAGCCGGGGCCCGTGGCAAGTACATGAAAAATTCTTAAATAATATTCCTATTTTTATGTATTTAAGAACGTGTATTAATCCAATTTTATTAGCGAAGTTTCGGCTTGAGAAATATTTTACATATAATCCCGTTTTTTATTTTACGATGCATATTATATTTATTAGATAAAAGATATTTTAAAAGTAAAAACCGATTGCAGATAAGATTGGCAGTGCTTTATATTCCTAATAAAGTTTTCTTATTATTATATTATTATTATTGTAGCGCCATCTACCGGATTTAAATATGAGGCCTAATTATTAAATGTAATCTAGGCTCGAACGAACTAGGCATTCTTCGTTCAGATTTCAGATTTAATTCCGCCTTAGTATCTATTGATCTGACAAGGTCTATCCACAAATTTGACATAAAAATTCTATATTTTGCAAGGTATATAAGGATTTTTCAATATCTCAGACTTTTCATACATAGATAATTAAATGAGTCCATAATGACTAAACGTGTTGACGCAAATAAAGTCTAGTTTGATATGCTCTCACAATATTTCTCGAGCATAATAGAGAACATAAGAGCTTTATCAAAACCGGTATAATACGTTTTTTTGCGGCCACGCCCACCAAACTAGGAAGAGGGGTGTTTTGTTACCATTGAATACTTGTTATTGTGCTGGGGATTATGAGGATAAAGGTATTTGCAAGTTTTTTTGTATACATCGTCATGAATAGTTTTTTGCCCTGATAGTTTAGTGGTTAATATCTTAAAGGTCACCGGTTCGTTGTGGTTATTGCTTATTGTCTAATAGTGTCAGACTATTGCCATGGAAAAATGGAGGTTAGACCATAGAGAAAGGATGTAGAGTAATAATTTTTAGATATTTAAGTTTTTCGTTGGAAATTTGGAAAAGAGACCAAAATATGGCTTAATAAAAATTTATTTGAAAGCCTTTAATACGAAACGTAGTGAAAAAAAATCTGAAACTAAGTATACAAAATAAATAAATAAGTATTTGTCGGATAGAATCATTATTGTCACTGGCAGAGAAAAATGGAGGATAGACCATAGAGAAAGGATATACTGTAATAATTTTTAAATATTTCAGTTCTCCGCACGAATATTTGAAAAAAATACCAAATTATGGCTTAATACAAATTTATTTGAAAGCCTTTTAAAACGAAACGTAGTGAAAAAACAATCTGAAAACTAAGTGTATAAAATAAATAAATAAATAAGTAAGCATTTAAAACCGAATTCGACTTGACGTATTAAAGAAGAGAGCCCATCGTTTCCCATTAATTTTAAATAAAATTAATTCCAATTCCAAATTTGTCTTTTTATTTAATTATATATGATTTATTATCGCTTATTTAATTCATATTGACACGTG
>JANCMC010033613.1:23128092-23317296 GCA_024363005.1 Charaxes varanes | reverse complement strand
AGTACAGAGGGCGACACGCGCCAAAATACGATACGAAAATTGCTAGACGCCGATGTTTTGTTCATTTTGATTTTTAAAATAATAACTAGCTGTTACCAGTGACTTTGTTCTTGATTCGATTTAAAAAGTTTAATTTTTTGGTGCGAAAACTACATACATACACTAAATTCTTGAAGCGAAAATTTTCGGTACCGCTTTACCAAAAATTCGCAGACAAAAAAATATCAATATCAGTGTATAAAGCTGAAGAGATGTTTCTTTGTTTGGTTGCTTGGACGCAATAATCTCAGGAACTACGGATCCGATTTGAAAAATTATTTCAGTGTTAAATATCCCATTTATAGTGGAAGGCTATAGGCTATATATCATCATGCTAAATTTTTCACCTAATTCTATGCGGATAAAGTCGCGGGTAAACAAATAGTAGTTTATATAGAGGATGGCGTACGAATTCAAATATTTTTATTATAATATATAAAATATGCGTTATAAATATATTAAATTAATAAAATAAAACCTCACGCACACCAATGCCGTGGCATTTATACACACATGTATACATTTTACTACAGGATGGTGTCAAAGCGAAGTCGTGACGACCGTAAGTATATTAATTGTCAAATATAACAATGTCGTACAAATAATTAAAAGTTTGTATATAGCTTTAAAGAAATAGTAAATCTAGATATAGTTAATCTTTCAATTTTCTTTTAATTTCTTAAAGAGATTTGTGGGCGAATTTCCACCAGCCGGATATCTCTAGTACCAATAAAAATATATAAAATCTAAAAAGACACTCGGCTTGCTATATTCTAGCCAGGTCCTTATTCTAGGTACGTCACTGTATGTACAGACCATGATAAATAAATAAAGTGGCCAAGAGAGTGTCAAGATACGCTTACATAGAAGGGTTCCGTACCTGATACGCAAAAGTATTTGATAAATAAATTATTTTAAATAAAAAGAAAACCGACTTCAAAAACAAAGGGGCGAGGAACTAAAAAGCATAAAATAAGTAGTACTTTCACACGATTTAGTCGACACTTACTGATGTGCTGAAGTCGGTACCAATCCAAATAGGTTCTCCGCTAAATTGACGCAGTTGGCACTTAAACATAATTTAGAATTTCATTGTTTTCCAATCTAAACCTTCATCGGACCTAGATTAAACTAATTTGGGACCATTCGGGAAGCACCAGCTTTCATATGAAACAAGAATCATCAAGATCGGTGCAACCAGTCGACAGTTCTGCGGTAACAAACATAAAAAAAAAACTTCAAAACTTACTCGAAATAATTTTCGGAATGAGTTTTTAGCATGTTCCTTCTACATGGAAAATGTCAAGTCTCTACATCTAACGGTTTGGAAATCCTAGAGGGTGGTCTTATATGTGGATAGGTGGACGGATGGACAGACGGACAGAGCGAGACTATAAGTTCGTTATAGGAATGCGGAACCCTAAAAGGAGATAGTCGATAGCCATATCATATCGGTGCGGTCTCAAAGAAAAATCTTGATTTGCTTGATTTATAGCGTCGCAGGAATTAGAAGAAAAATCTCACCACTGAAGGTTGTCACGATTGCCAACCAAGAAATGTCGCTCCGTAGAACTGGGATAAGTGTTGCTACAGTAAAGGATTTTACCCTATTTTAGAGGAATTGATTTTCACGGAATCTGAAATTTTTTTACATAAACTTGCTCAATGTATGGTAATTAATATGTTATATATATGTAGATATTTTAAGAATTAACTAAGCTTTTAAATTCATATTTCTTTAAGTACTAACTTATCTTACAATTATTTGATTTTTTCTGTTATTGTTAGGTATAATCTCACCGACGAACGACAAAAACAAATGTATGTCTCACCGTTAGTCTCTATATCTGTTAATATTTTCAAAACAAAGAGGATTTACACATATGTACCAATAAAAATCCTAAACTTGTATTGAGGAATTGGATTTTAACAGCAATATACGATGTCAAAAATTACAAGCTAAATCAAAACAAAAAAATTGTTTACGTAACTGCTTACATATTCCGTGATTCGGAAGTTACGTAAAACAGTTAGACCCAATTGATGTCACTGAGCGATAGTAGTAGCGAGATTGTAGAGATTGTGGGGATGCCGGGGGTGACGTCAGACGGCAGTCGGTCTTTGTAACACGCCCTAAGTCACATCCTCTGTAATTTAAGCGAACCCTATTAGAACTAAGAGAGTTTGGGGATGATGTCAGACATCTTGATTCAGCAACCCAGTCACATCTTTTGCAATTTAAGCAGACCCTGGTTCTGGACCGGGATAACGCTAGGTAGAAGAAGACAGCCCTCAAAAACCTAGTCATTTAGACACCACAAGCAACATAGCTACATCTTACACTTACAGATGTAATCGTTCCCTAATAGCTTTTAAACAACTTTCTTGGAGATAAACATTTTATAAACACAAACATTACTGAAGTTAGATAAGTTATTACCGGGGAATGCCAATGAAAGTCCAAAGCTAGCGTTAATAATAGTATTTTAAACATAATTATAATATAATGTAATCTATCGAGTGTGCGGCAAAAAAGCGAATATGTCAAGAAATGCCCATACACCTATGTCTAATAACTTACGCTCAGGAATAGTTGACGCGACGCAAATTGTTGAATTGTCGCTAATATCATAAATTATATACCACAAGTTTATACAAACATAGAAACCAGTGAGCGATGCGTATATGCGAGCGGGAAACGAACGCAGATGTTATAAATTGTACGGGGATTGAGTTTAATATTCGCTTTTGATAATTCCAAAGACATTTTAAAGTTTTGCGATTACTTTATAGTTTTATAGTCGTGTCATATCGGGGTTTTAAATGTAGATACAATATTTAAAACTTTGACTTAATAGAAGTGTACTAGCTGTTACTGGCGACTTCGCCCGCGTGAATTCAGTGATTTTATTAAATTAAAATAAAAGCTATCCTACCTTCTACTTCATCGCTTATTCCTTTACTGATTACTCCTATCTATTTATCTAATTAAAGGTAGCGCCACGCTTGCAGTCCTTGGTCCGTAGCCGAAATGTGCCTGTGCGTACCAGTACCGATTTCTCATATGAGAACGGCGTGCAATGCTGTCACGTCAACGGATGGTATTGTTATCGTGTTTCGTTCGGTTTGTAAGAGTTCCTGGTGAACTACACCACTACTAAAGGCCGGCTACGCATCTGCGAGCCTTCTGGTAGTGCAGGTATCAATGGGTGTCGGTAGTCACTTGCCGACTGCTAGTTTGGACCTTGTAACATGTCCAAGTTGAACCAAATCACACATAAGTCCCAACTTTCACGAATATCGGTCGATTTGGCAAAAAGTTCACTGGTAAAAATCCAGTATACCCCATACTGGATTTTTACATATTAAGGTAAGATATAATAGCTAAAATCTTTTATTATGTTTCTCATAATAAAAGATTGACACGTATTAATCGAGGTCGTCCTGCCAACTTTAAGAAATAAATTATTTTTGTAGAATTAATCGGAAAATGGGAGTCGTCATTCTGTATCTGGCAATACCACGAAGGATTCAAAGCCTCATTTTGCATACCGTCTGCACAAATCAATTTGTCATTCTCGGTCGGGAATTCGAGCAGGAGTAAAGGTGTGTTTAGACATTACAAGTAGATGCGCTATTTATTATTATTATTTATTTAGAGCCTATTTTTTCCCACTGCAGGGAGGCCTCCTTACCCTGTTTCCGTAAGGTTCTGTCTAAGGCTATACGTTGCCAATCTCTATTATAACGATCCAAGTCATATGCCCAATAGTTTCGCTAAATAGAATGGTACCTTGTAAACTCGTTAACGATGTAATGTCAAAAATTCTTATCAATTTTTATTCTATTATATTATATTAAATTATTACAAGCAAAAAGCTGAGCTCTGTGAGGGCTCGGGTAGTATTTCATATGTATTTTTTTCTTTATATTGTTTTTTTTTTGACAGATAGATAACACATGTAGATGTAAAATTCAATAACTCTTTTAAAGGGCATATCTAGGTGTGTCAGTTTTTCAGTAAACTGTACCACAAACTGCTCAGATTTCGGGATAGTGTTAGAGCTTCCTTCGCTCGCCATAATTAAATATTTGAATGTGTTATTATCGCTTAAATATATGTTATTATTTTCAATATATGATTTCCTGCAATTCTTTTCCTCTAAGCTCTATGTATTGGATATTTTAATTTAATAAATCTAAAATATAATCTAAAATTAAAGAATTATATTATCATCATCATAGTGCTTAAGTTAGGTTTTTTTTTACAACATACTTTTACTTGTATAATTCGTAATTTGTGTAAAATATGGTCCAAACGAAAAGTTTAGTTAAACCTTTCTTATAACATGTGACAACTGAAAAGACGTCCCTTTTTGGGGCATCGCACTAATAGTTTAAGTTTAACTTAGTCAATTTGTTAAGTTTAATTTAGTTTGTATAATATAAGATTACTATTTTTTTTGTGTGATATAACAAATAAATATCTTTCATTCATTCGTTCAGTTAAATAAATTTAACTAATTAAAATCTCCTATCGTGTACGCTCGGCTTAACTATCATATTCAAATGAGGTATGGAGTTGGAACAGAATTCGAATACTTTTTTTTAAACGCAACTATCTTAGCGTAGCGAAGGTTTTTTTAATTACGCCCAAGAAAATTCTACACACTCCTCTTAAGCAACCCTTATATTGGCTTATACAGTTTATAAAAAAACAAACATTGTAAAAGAGCTATAAAGGGAGGAGTCAAAGCAAGGTACATTGCAAAAAATATGTATATACATTGTGTATAGATAGATTTTGGTCTGTTGCCAGATAGCGCCGGCGTGACCGAGTACCAGTACCTCTTTCTCACATAAGATCGGCGTGAAGTGACGGCTATGCTGTCACGTCAAGCGATGGTACTGTTGTTACGTTTCGTTTAGTTTGTAGAGTTCCCGGGGGCGTAAAACCCTCTTTGAAGGCCGGCAACACATCTGCGAGCCTTCTGGTGGTGTAGATCTCCATGGACGTTGGTAGCCACCCACGCTAAGGTTAAGGATGTCAGAATAGTGTGCTGTGGTGATCTAGATTGGGTTGGAGAAACCCTGGTCGTCCCATGGCTCAATGGGCGGATGATATGAGGAGAGTGACGGGACTTGGCTGAATGAGATTGGCAAGAAATAAGGAACAGCAAAAGGAGACTGGAACTGAGAACGGTAATGGAAACGGAAACTGGAA
This sequence comes from Charaxes varanes, assembly GCA_024363005.1. NCBI lineage: Eukaryota > Metazoa > Arthropoda > Insecta > Lepidoptera > Nymphalidae > Charaxes > Charaxes varanes. The sequence goes on along the minus strand of JANCMC010033613.1, from coordinate 23,312,033 downwards.
CAGGGAACGGGGATAATATTACAGGATAATAGAATGTAGTAAATAGTAAGTAGCCCAACGATCAGGCAGGACAACGTCTACCGGGTCCGCTAGTGGTCTATAATTATACTAGTACTACTAGAATCGGGGCATAATCCAGATGTTATATTGTGCTTGAAAGACAGTCTATTTAGATAAGAAAAGGACGGTGTTTTATTGCCCCGTCAATATAACCCAGTTACGGCACCGATCCCCAACATGGACTATCCATATAAGTCGTTAGTAAGATCGGTCAGCCGGTAGTTTTATACAAGCAGCTACTTGAATAAAAAGTCTCTGTTTATAATCGGTAATTTAATATTTTCTTGGCAAATACACGATAATGACTACAATTTATACGATCAGTATTAGCATTGTAATGTATACACGTTTACCAATGGTGTCCATTTGCTAAACGCCCATGAATATGCATTGCTTTGACACCCAATGATACTGTAATGTAGCCGGGGACTTTGTGTAGCTGCGCAAAGTTTTGTAGTACTTTGGCACCCTCCAATATTATAGGACAATAGAGAGATATATATAAATGCTCATATCAAAAATAATACTGCAGAGCAAAACTCTATTTATAAAAAAAACAGTGACGCCTATCAACGAAAATAATACACAGATGTGGAGTTATTTGGATGGTATAGAAATAACTTAAGTTAAAATAACTAAATACGGATACAAGTGAAAGGAGGGAAATTTGGCCGTTGAGTTTGACTCACTTTGACAACTTCCAGAATCTAACTCTATATGTGGAACGAGAGAAGGCGGAAATCGTACTTGTTACTCCAAATTATATAAGGCAGGGTCCCTGTCTACTGTGCTAACATGCAAGTACTATATTAATAATGCATATTTTTTAGAAATAGTAGCATTCGCACACTATCCACTATATAAGCTATAAATGTGCCAAATTTCATACACCTCCGTCCGCGCAATTTTTTAAAATTGATACTGAAAATTTTCGCTTCACGCATTAATATATAGCTGATGGGTATGGAACTTTTTCGCATACAATTTTTGCTTTGTTTAAATCCTTCAGGTAGTATACCTATTAAAAATTATACGGAATTTTATCACTACTGTTCAATTATTAGACCCCCACCTTGGGGGGGTCGACTCAGGGAGACCTTCAGTCTTCCCTGCGTTCGACGAGGTGCTACTAAAAAGGTCCCTTTCCGGGAGAGACCCTCTGTCTCCCCCCCACAACTACCAGTGACCGGTGTAAATAAAAATGTTTTGTAAATACAATCTGAAAAGAAGAAAGACAAGTTGGTATTATAATTGATCCCCATCAATAACACTATGAGAAGACACCAACGTGTCCGTTACAAATAATGTTACGTTACGTTATTATTAGAAAGTATATAAATGACGGATAAAAGTACAGAAGTAGAAAGACGTATTCGAGTCTTCTGCTCCGTCTTAGGTAAACGTACATTGCGTAAGAAAGAAAGTAATTGTATAAGCAAAGAATCGAAAATACAATAAAAAATTAACTCCACTCTCGGCTTTTTAATATAATCAAGAGAGCTTCACTTCCCAAATACAGCTAACAAAAACTTCAATATCTGGCCATAGCATATTTTATTAAGCAAGTATTCAATTGGGCAAGCAAAAAGAGGGGGCAATCTCGCCAGCTTGATGGTAGTAAGAAGAGAAATGCTAATGAGAGATAACAAGTGTTACCTTGTCAGGGTCCTCTGCCGCTTGCGGTAGGTCCGGTAAGATGGCACCGGGAGAGTGGCATGGCGGCCTAGCTCCGGGAAGAATTGTTGAAATGAACGATCGCCATCCGAACGCAGCGATAAGACTGTGCAGTTTAGTCAACGATGATATTTCATACACACGTATCGATAAAACTGCACCCGTCTCTTTCTAACAAGACGTGCCTATCTCGCTCGCTATGTTACGTACTAGTGGCAGCCAGGATCAGTCCATCCGACGGCGTCCACGATCGAAGACGGCGCCATACAGTTCTTGTATCATCTGTCCGTAACATAGACTAAATAGCTAATTTATTATCTGACCACCAGCATGAACATACACTGACAGGCAAAAGGCTGGTCAAAGTACTTGTTCGTTTCAACAACTTTTGGAGATATCACTCAGTGATATTAATGTGTATAATAAATATTAATATAAACCAGTGTTAGAATGGGTCACCCACCTGTCTCCCGGACCAACCTTCTTGGTTCGACCGAGTGATAGGTTCGTTCGCAAGACTGAATCTAGCGATCGACTCAAATGACGATTAGGCCACGACCTCCTTCTACAGGATTTGTATTTGTTTATTTTAAGTTAAAAATATTAAGGTACACGGAGGTAAAGCGAAAATCTGGAATAATTTAACCCACGCAGTAACAATCGTGATTGACCTCCGGTTATCGGATACTCCAGGAAGTAGGTCTCAGTCGTTACTAGCTGTGCCCTGCGAATTCATGCGCGTAAAATTAAGCTTGCAAGAGCCCCTAGGCTCCTTAATTTGACTGGACCAAAAAATCCGTTCTTAGCGGATCTCTACTAACTATAACCTATCTGAATGCCAAATTCCATGTTTGTACGTACCGCGGCTTTCGAGATTTCGTGATAGGTGTCCTTTCGCTTTGAACACACACAAACACATATGTGTTTGTGTGTGTGTGTGAGATTTAATGTACTTCTATATATCTTAATAATAGTGTCACCTGTGTCTAGTTTTCTTTTAAGTTTTGTATTGCAATCAATATAATAATTAATATATTAATTCGTTCGAACAATGCCTAGGAACACTCCCCGTGATATTTGCGGTAAAAGATGCAGAGTGAACTTACATTTCTCCGCAATGCCAGAGGATCGAGCCGATCGGAAAGAATTTGGTTGCCCACGATTCGGGCCGCTCTACGTTGAATGCGGTCAAATGAAAGCAGCTGATATCTACTTTAAGATCATTCCTAAAATATAGGAATTGGATACATTGTATGATATAAGTTATTGGATATGATAGTATCAGGCTTTCAATTTCTATAGACCGTGACAGTGTGACGTCACAAGTCTGTTAGGGTGGGCATACCCATCCTGCCCACGCTTTTAAATTATCAAAATTTAAAAAAGAAAAAAAAAAGTTAGAAAAAATCTGCTGTTTGCTTTTAACTATTATAACATGCATAAAATTTAAAAATATGCCATGTCACAGCCAGGGTTTCAGAAATGTGACTACGTGTGACAAGGATAGAAGGAAAGAGAAGTTAAACGATCAAAAAATTCGTGTTACGTTATTTATGAATAACCCATTATCAGCATAAACAACACGATAAGCGAATAATATACTTTGGCTGGCCTTTTTTTGTAAGCCATCCTTTTTCTCTTCCCCAGTTACCTTTATATCCTTTTTCTCCATCCCTTACCCCTACTCCTGTCTTTCTGATTAGAGGTAGTGCCACGCTTGAAGTCGAATTCAGCCCGCGCGTCCGGGTACCAGTACCTCTTTCTTACTTAAGATCGGCGTGAAGTGGCGGCAATGCTGTCACGTCAAATGACGGTATTGTAGTCGCGTTTCGTTCGGTTTGTCAGACTTCCAGGTGGCCTAAACTCGTCATTAAAGGCCAGCAACGCATATGCTAGCCTTCTGGTCGTGCAGATGTCCATGGGCATCTGTAGGCACTTAGGTGCCTGCTGCCTGCTCGTTTGCCTCTTGTAACATAGAAGAAAGCTTCGCAATTAAGGTGCAAGAAAAAATAATACACAAAAATTTATTATAAAGCTTCTTTATTTAACGTCATGTTTTGCAAAATAGACAAATATACATTTTACTCGTCGTACCGCTTAAAACTCCGCAACATTTAACAATTATATATTACATAGTTACACACGCGTTACGCTAATTACACTAACGAAACTATACAATTTATTTATACATATACATAATGTTACGTCATTACACATACAGATTCAATATTATTCACGATAAACTATAATTTTGTAATAAATAAATCGAAACTCCTAAATAAACCTACAAACGCTTTACAAATTACGATTCTAATTATTGTCGTGGAGCGCTTTTTTTTTAACTAAAAAGGGATAGTTCCACTTCCATACACAAGTAGAATCTGAAGGAGGATAACGATTATAATCAGCATAGATACAGTTGCTTTTAAATGATCTCTAACGCCATCATCATCATTTCAGCCTGGGTGCGTCCACTGCTGAACGTAGGTCTCCTCCATCAATTTCCACGAATGGCGGTGTTGCGCCGCTTGTATCCAACATAAATAAATACATAAGTAATAAAAATAAAAATAAAAAAATAAATACAAAAATAAATAAATACGCATGTTGTAAAAATAATTAGGGTGAACGAAGTCATAACACTATCCCACAACCTGAGCAGTTTTGTGGAAGGCTATGGGCTATATATCATGACGCTAAAATTGAATCTATTTTTTTACCTAATTTTAGCTAGTTAAATATATGTAAAATAGATACGCGATGATATAAAAATGTACATTTGAATAATAACTGGCCATTAAATCCTGGTTGAATAGCACGGATAGACTAGGAAGGCTTAATGGCCTTGTCAGGAACATACGGTCCCAATACGGATCTATGATATCAGCCACAAAGCCTAACCGCAGAATCCCAGCAATACTCAGCTCAATGATTCATTCTACATTCGCGGTTATAACTAAGCGGTCTCTGTCAACGACCTTTGCATGATTTTTATAGCTTTGACCTCCAACAGTACGAAACAAGTAATTATAAAAAAAAACTGCAAGTGCTGGCACTGTCTCTTTTGTGAGTGTTGCCATATTTGATTGCTAAATCAACCTTAAATCGCTTTACAAATCGGGTAAAATCTTCTTAATAGCTGTTTTTAAGGTTCCGAACTTCTACAAGAAACACCTTTAGTTTCGTTCTGTCCATCCGTCCGTCTGTCTGTCCGCCCGTAAGGTGGCCCTACCTTGGATTTCCAAAAAATTACGTGTAGAGATATGAAATTTTCAATGTCGATAGACCATACTAAAAACTAATTAGGAAAATTATTTTTAGTGACATGCGACAACTTTTGAAGTTACTTAACAAATTCTCGTATCGCCTATCAGACACGTAACCCTTCTATACAAGAACGTTTAGACACGCTATACGACACATCGATACCTACCACGTAAGTTGTTGTAACCTCAAATTCTCAGCTTTACACTAGACCGTTAGAAACAAATAAGTGGTAATATAACAGTGACTTTTAAATATATTATTGTATACAATAATGTAATCGTCTATATTGATACACAAATGTGTCATATAGTTGTATACACAAACTTGTCATATAATGAGATTTTATTTCGATTTACGTGTTTTTAAATCTCTACTGTGATGTTCGGAATTTGGGGCTGCAACAATTTACGTGGAATGTATCGATATACGCTCTTTTTATATTCTTTCCAATAAAAACCTTTACGCTTATTGAGGAGACAAGAGGAAAATGAAAATAACGTTAGTTGGACGATTTGATATCAAAAGTAAGATTTAATAAATTGCTCAGTCATATACAAATTTTATATTATTATATGAAAATAACAAAGAATTCATATTAACGTTTTCTATAAGAACGATTTCTATAGCACGATAGGGACGTGAAAATCTTTTCAATATATTTTTCAATACGTCCTTTAAGGACGGAATATTTTTCGATAAAGAACATATTTTTCATTTCAATAAATACGGTATCATTTTACTTTTATTGGCTTATGTTTCTTAACTAGTGTTAACCAGTGGCTTGTATCGTTTGCTTTTAAGATAGAATAAATCGTATTCTAGATTTATTATTTCGGCACTGTATATACACTCATTTCTACTGCGTAATAAAACCTTTGGCTTATATTAAACAGTTAAATGTTAAGATAAGTTGTAATGGTAAAGTATAAACGATAATTTTCGAAATTGCTAAGGGCAACGGCCTACATTTTGTCGAGAGCGTCCGGTAATACTTTTTTTTAGCTTTAGTCATTTTCCTCCTCGGCGCGAAATGAAGGAAAGGTGATATCTGAAGGTCGGTCGTCGCTGACCCGTCTCGTGAGATAAGAGCTCTCCATGGCTCCATCAAATTAGGCGCGCTTAAACCAAATGTGGTTTGAAGATAAGACGCTCTTAAAGTTCATCACGAAATTATTTATACCTGTAGCTGCCGCTACATTACGAGATGGCAATGATGTGGAGTGGGAAAAGGTTACTCCAAAGCAAACTAGATTCCTGCGATACTCCTAGTAGGACAGTTGTCCCTTGTTATGTATAAAACCTTCAGGATCGAAGCGACGCAACAAGCTCCATTATTAATAATTATTTATTTATTTTTCACACTTGTAGCTAATTAGAGGTAGCCGAATTGGATTAGCGCGTTCGGGTACCAGTACCTCTTTCTTACATAAGATCGGCGTGAAGTGGCGACAGATGAAATTCTTACAAAAATATTATCAGGGACACTATAACGACGGATACTGAAAGGATGGCTGCGTTCATGCAAAAAGATCGTACGATCTTCTAAATCTTATCAATTAAATGCGCTCAACAATATACCTCTTTGTACGTCTTGCGGTTTTCGAGATTAAGTGTTAGGAAAACTTTGGCTTTTATATATATACATAGATATCTACACTCTGCTTAAACTCGTCATTAAAGGCCCGCAACGCATCAGCTTGCCTCTTGGTCGTGCAGATGTCTATGGGTGTCAGTAGGCACTTAGCTGCTTGCTGCCTGCACGTTTTCCCCTTGTAACATAATAATAACCCTCTTATACACAAATATTTTTTTTAGAAATATATAAATACATACATATAGACAATACACCCAGATTCGAGGTGGGAATCGAACCCACGACCCCCAGAGTGGAAGGCAGGGTCACTACCCATTGCTTATTTTTTTTTATATTACAAGGGGGCAGACGAGCAGGCAGCAGACAACGAAGTGCCTACCGGCGCCCATGGACATCGCATTGTGTGTAAGTACAAATTATATTTTGCTTTTTGGTTCCTTTGTATTTTTGAAGGGCACAAATTGAATAAATGGTTTTATTATTATTAATTAAAAAAAAATCAGAACGAAACGCAACAACAATACCATCACGTTACGTAACAGCATTGCCGTCTCTTTATGTCGATTTTATGTGTGAGAGAGGTGCTGGTACTCGGACGTAACAAACCGATTCGGCTGCAGATCAAAAGAATTGCAGGCTACCTCTAATTAGATAGAGGTAGAGGAGTAAAGTACGGTATGAATTAAAAAGATATAAAGGTAGACGGGGACGGTACGGGGAAAAAGGGAGATCGGCATTATATTAAAATGTTATAGCCCGCGTAAGTTTTGAGTCCCGACTGAATCGGACCGTAGACATCGTTCTTATTAGTCCAACTTGAGAAATGTATTCAACTGGGGCCGGCGATAACGTAAAACAACTCGGCGTGCATCTTAAGGCAATAAACTTGAGTACAATAAAAGGTCCTGTAATTTCTCCACGATTATAAAGTAGCGCAATTCAATGGTGGAGTCCTGGAGATATGGATCGAGTGTTTCATCAGGGCGACAGGTGGCCACGATTATCGGCAACGAGGAAGCGATCGCGTCTCCCGATCTATCTAGTATGCCAATTAGCATAACGCTAGGAAGTAGAGAGATAGGACTGTATTAAACACGGACGTCTGTTCCTTAGGTAGATAACTTAATGCCTGTCTTATAACAGCCGCCTGTTACACACATATATATACATATTTTTTGGTAATATATAAATACATACATACGGATAATACAACCAGACTCGAGGCGGGAATCGAACCCACGATCCCCGAAACGGAAGGCAGGCCACTGCCCACTGCACCAACGGGCCAATCAAAATTAATGTGCACGATTGATTTATTCGTAAATAAATTTGATAGTTCTGGTGTAATGTACCAATGGCAGGGATTGGCAACCTTGGATAAATATTAGCGCTGGTTTCTAGTTTGCTACGAACGAAATAATTGAAAAGGAGTATGACGGTTGACCGTCTTTAGCAAAGAGTATTGGAGATTTATATTATGACAACTGTTGTCATTACAGAAGTTACAGCATATGCTCCGTTTTCTCCCTGCGGATTTTAAGTGCAGATGTTTTCAAGGCCAATCTCCAAATCTCAAATCTCCAATCTCAAAATTACATACACACAACACAAGAAACAAATATAAATTACAATTATCACTATGTAGAACAAATTATAAATTATTATTATTCTTAAGCAGGAAAACCAAGTTCGGCATCTATAAGTCGGTCATAAGACTTTCTACAATTTATTTACACTTGGAGAAGACGTGATGTATATCCACGTAGTAAAGGAATCCTCTTCACTAATAACTAGGTTAAAAGTCCAAGGTACTGCTCAAGTTAAGTTAAATACTTTAGGTACGTGATTGTTACTGTTATTGTAAACAGGAGAGACTTGATTCTTCTTTAGCATGGGTTCTGAAATAATTTGAAAAATTCTTTTCAGTTACAGGTAGTACCACGTCAGCAGTCCATTTGGCCAGCAGGCGAATTGGGCCGGTACGTCCGGGTTCTGGTACCTTTTTCTCATATCTAAGATCGGCGTGAAGTAGCGGCAATGCTGTCAGCATTCCTAACTCATTTTAGTATTTTTTTCCTTTAAATACAGAAATCCATGTTTATGTGTGTTTATAATATTAAAATTAACGTTGAAATGCTCCAAAATTCCTGTTTAGGCATTCATAAGTCGAAAAATTTTCAAAAACAAGTCCGCTTCCCCCGACGGAACATCACTCGGTAGAGTGCAAACGACAATTACCAAAAAAAAATCCAAACTGCATAATTACCGACGTTTTCACTTCAAAAATACAATAAAAGCTATATTTTAAATATTAGCCTACAACGGCTCACTGCTGGGCAGTCTTTCCCATTCTAAACCATCTCGGTACCTCCTACGGGTACAATAAGTCCCTCAAAACTTTTATTTTATCTTACAAGAGGCAAACGAGCCGTAGGTGACTATCGACGTCCATGGACATCTGTACTACCAGAAGGCTAGCAGATGCGTTGCCGGCCTTTCATGACGAGATTAAACCACCGGGAAGTGTTACAAACCGTACGAAACGCGACAACAATACCATCACTTGACGTGCCAGCATTGCCACCACTTCACGCCCATCTTATATGAGAAAGAGGTATTGGTACACTCTGCTCATTTCGGCTGCCGACCAAGAAGACTGCAAGCGTGGCGCCATGGAGACAAACCTCGGTGGTTTCACCTTGCTATTATAAAAATGGTGTATTTTTTGTAACGGCTGTATTCCGCGACTTTCTCCGCATACAATTGAATTTGCGATATCACTTGACATCCTTAATCAGGCCCTAATGATAAATCCGTTCTTAATGGATGTCTACTAACGCTAAACTACCTCTTAACCGACCTAACTCCAAATTTGTATCTTTGTTCAAAGATGTTTCGTCCCGCTGTTTTCGAGATTTCATGACAGGTGACCTTTTGCTAATATATAGAGATATTATATAGATATACTTAAGTCAGATTTGCCCCAATAATATTATGTACCATCACGCGACTTGATTTAAAATATTCAACTACCCAACATTGTACCGCTATATATGTTTTACGGGCATTGCTTGCTTAATATTGCTAGTATGAATGAAATTAGAACATGCACGGGTTTCAGACGCCCGGAAACTCTCACAAACCTAACGAAACACGACAGCAAAACCAATGTGGCAACATTGACGTCACTTAACACTAATCTTATTTGAGAAAGAGTGATGCATCGGTACAATTCGGCTGCTGACCGAACGCACTGCAAGCGTGGCGCTACCTCTAATTAGATGACCCCTTGTCTCAAAATACGTGGGCGCGGTCGTGGGGTCATTAATAACCATACCACTGCGCCGCTGGTCTACGATTAAAGGCTGCGCTGGACCGGATCTGTATCCGGCGACTCGTCTCCACTTCCCGCCGCACTTCAACTGAATTATTCATTGTTTGATCAGTACGCATTCATGTAGCCACATACAGAAACTAAAGACGTGAGGGTTTACATGCGTATGCACGGCTTTAACAAATTTAAGTCCAGTACTTATTAGTTTATCTTTATATGAAAAAGGAAAAACGGGCAGAAGTATAAATTGAGTACCGACGTGCCTGAATAGTTCCAATAAGAGAAGCTACTTTACCCCTTGTTGTCTTCTATGTATATTAAAATCAGTCGTTGTTTGTTTGCATCGCTAAAACTCGAAAACGGCTGAACCGTTTTGAATTCTGTTTGTTTGGTTTTATTCCTCTGAATTCCGGCAAGGTTTAAAAGAAAAGAAAGAAAGGAAAAGTCAAAAAATTATTTAATAATACTAAGAAATAAAGATTTCTTCAATTGCCAAATAGCCTTTGTACTTGACCTTTTGATTGAAATACCATGTAAAATTATTAGTACATTCTACCAATATCACGTCATATGTAAAAGACAAAGGAGATAAATTAATTGGCTAGTAAGAGATGAGCCTAAATTTCGAGTGAATATTTAAAGACGTCAGTCGGGTTCACGACTATATATTTAAAAAAGTTATTTTTCAATTTAGTTCCGTTGTTGATATAATACCATTTCGAATAATCCTCAGCAGTCGATGAATGACAATTTTTATATTCTCTTACATTTTAATGCGCATTTCTATTGCACTTTAAAACCACTCACATATTTCTCGTATAATATTCAGCTTTGTACTCCACAAAGGTCTACTTATAAGGACGCCTTTAATCTTTCACTTCATAATTTATCCACAATGTAGAAACTACGTTTATATTTGATTGTTACGAATACGTAACGTACTTAAGATAGCTATAAATTTCATTTTATTTAATTTTATCTTCTTAAGCAATTTAGTGACAATTTTTTTCTTAAAAAAGTGTATATCTTTTATTGATAATTATATGATTATTACTGTTATCCGTGCGTAACTGGGAGGGATCGCTAAAGCTGTATTTGGGTGCGGAACACAGCTTTTACTCTGTTCCAGTTCGTGCGGTAAGTGCCCTCATTACGGTAATTCAGATCTTGTAACTGAAATTGCACCCTCGATGTAGCTCGCACTAATTGGTTAAGCATTCATTCGTTTTGATGTAAGTACCTACTTCATTTCAAATTTGGCCTGGCAAGGGAGAGAACGCTGCCAGTGATGGCGCATAGTAAAGGGATCCCCCTGGTATCCCCTATGGTAAAGGGATACATCTGGGTCGCAACTGTCATGCACGTCTTGGGCTGTGTTAATTATTCTTTAATTTCTTCTGTATGGATCATTGTTATAAGAATAAATAAGTAAATTATTATAAAGCCTTTAAATACATGGAATATTTAAAAAATCACATCTTTCCTTGTACTTTTACCTTTATACGCGTCCTCTAACATCGAAAGTCATTTAACCACCACCACCAAATCAAGGTTTGTTATCGCGAATGCACTTACCCACGCTAATCCGACAGAACATCCACAATCCATTACCTTTATATAATGGATAATTTTTAAGCTACCCAAAGCTGTATTAAGTCCAAATAACAGGCAGAAAAATACATTATTTTGCATAAATCGACAAACGTAATTTCAATTTGTTTGGCTTTTATATATGTAGATTTACTCAAAGTTTCTATCAAGTGTTTAAACAACAGACACATTTTCGAAGAAAAAAGTCAATAATGTGCAGGTGCCATTATCTAGCAAAATACAGAGCGCTTTTGAGCGAAATAACTATCTTTAACGTCCGTTTAAATTTCAACAAACTACCGCAAAGAATAAAAGCGTACCGCCCACGGTTCTTCTGCAAATTGCGAAGCCGCGAATCGCATTGTCCGTAGGCGAGGCGTTTTTAGTTTCTGCAACTTGCATTTCACTCTATTTAAAATATAGCCTTTTTGACCCGCAATGAAAAAAAAGGGTGTTATAAGTTTAAAGCTGACGTGATCGCGATCGAAATTTTAAGGTACAAATTTATGACGATTTGCTCGTACGTATCGAGGTTATAATTTATTTGTTAGCTGAGACATATATACAAAGACATATATAAAAGCGAAAGGTATCACGAAATCTCGAAAACCGCGGGAAGTACGACGATCAAATTTGGCGGAGAGTTAGTAGACATCCGCTAAGAAAGGATTTTTCGTTTGGGCCAGATTAAGGAAGTCTCCGAGCTCTTGGGAGTTAAATTTTACAAAGAGTTGTTGTATCGGGGTTTTCCCAAAATTTGGTAATAGTAATGTTGGGTTTCGTGGCACATTTTTGCACAGACCAGATACCGTCGCAACAATGTGCGTGTATCATTAACATATATAATATGTACGTTTTGGCGCGTGTCCGGGCGCGTGACAGCGCTCTCCGGTTCTGATCTTGAATCGTTTGAAAAGCCCAACGGTTAAAGTTCTTCGCCCACTATCTAAGTAAATTTTAAATTATATTAAATGATAATAATATTATACTTATACGTTCATAGGCGCTTAAAAAAGTCTATATGAATTAACGTTTCTGACTTCAAATTTTAAGAATCACCACTTTCACTGATGTGAAATACGTCTATTATGTTTATGTGAATCTCGATCGAAAAAACTACTAAAAAAAATTAAATTGTGTGTGTGAATTTTTAAGGGGAAGCATGAGATGGTTATAAAGATTCCTGTCGCTGTGATGTATCTCCCAGGGGATAGGTCATATCTTTTTTATTAAAATACTGGGTGCGATAATACGATTCATGGCTGGGAATTTTGGAAAAAAATAGTTTTATACCTTAAAAGGGGCTTTAAAGGGCTCATAAGCCTTGCCTATGTATTTGTGTTTCAGCCATGATGACGATATCATCAGCAAACCGGAGGTGCGAGATGTACTCGCAATTGATATTTATACCGAGTCCGTTCCAGTCTAGAGTCTTGAAGACTTTCTCCAGTTCATTAGTCAACAGTTTCGGGGATATAATGTCCTCCTGCCTCACTCCCCGATGCAACTGGATTGGCCTTGTTAGATCGCCTTGGACACGGACAGACGTTGTGGCTGCGTTGTACAGACATCTCATCACCTCGATGTATCGTTAACTAAAATCACTCAGTGACATTAATGGGGTCCCACTGTTTTACGTGTCCTCGGAAACATGGAGGACGCCGAATATTCTAATTCAATTAAGAGATAAAAAAAAAATATTAGTTGAAGGGTCAAAAATTGAAAATAAACCACTTATCGATCTCCTCCCACGTAAATCGTAGTAACCCAAACTTCCCAACTGCACAGTAGAGCATTACAAGCATGTAAATTGAAATAAAATCGGAATTATATAACACATTTGTATATACAATTATATATTCAATAACAACGATTACATTATTGTATACAATAATATATTAAAAAGTGACTGTTATATTACAATTTAGTTGTTTGTAATGCTGCAGCAACTATCTTTATGACGCTTTAGTTCTATTTATTGTCATTATATATTTCACGGGGGTCTAAAGTCGACGGTCTCGAGGCGACTGGGGTGTCCCTACTGTGCGGGACCGGTCGGCTCCGGATTATACCGGATACGAGTCCGCGGCAGTGCGTGTGTGCAAAGCGAGGTCTTCGTGAACCAAGACCCCCGTCTTGGTTGAGTTGGTTGGTATGTGTCTGTATTTGAGTAGTCCCTACTCTGTCTTCGATGTCGGGGTCGTTGTCGATCGTCAGCTGGTCATCGGGGTCAGTGAGAAGATGTTTCTGGGCCTCCTGCGGAGGGCAGGGGCCTCGGGGTCGGGGATATAGCTACTGGCTGCCACAACTAGTTGGTTAGGGTGTCGGACATTAAAAAGAAAGTACTCCGACCAGGAGTTGATCTATTCACAGTTAAACTGTCACGTCAGCCATTCTCGATCAGTGATCCGTGATGAGCAGACGTGTCATTTGGACTATTGTACCAACTTACTATTGTTTTATTTGTGCCAATAATCAGTTGACACCACAATGAGTGTCTTCTATTTTCATCAGTCAAATAGAACATTCGGAAGAGACACATTTCATTCGTTCCAAGGATGCATCACCCAACCTCAACCCTGTTCACCGGACGTATCCTAAAAGCAATTGTACCAATCGAACGTATTCCGGCCAAGTGGCCAACATTAGTAGAGTCTGACATTACAGAGTACAGACCAATTAATTCCCAAGCGAAGCTTATTTCAGGTGCTACTTGATTAAAAATCCAGGATGGAGAACTGTTTGTTACGGGAGCTAACGATCAAATGGTCAAAGTAAGTTGTTATTAATTAAGATAACCTTTTACTAATCAGAAATTGTGCTTACTCTGTTGGTCTGAGTCGATCGCTAGGATAAGTAGATCTCACCCACCGCGGCCGGTTGCTGGATGGAGGACCAATTCTAACACTAGTTTTCAAATATCCGATCTCCTGCATGTTTCGGACGACCATTATAACATTGGGTCGCGACTACGGTAATTGAGATTGGCGGTTGCAGCAAGAGCAACTTAACCTAGCGATCGACTCAAATGCCGACCACTGATTAGGCTACGACCTCCTCAAAATAATAGGTATATATTGATACGTGAAGTTAAAATTTTCGGTACCATTTTGCGAAACTTTCGCGGACGGAGGAGTATGGAATTTAACATAACCATCGTTTACTAGTGGACCCGGCAGACATTGTCGTACCTGAACGTTGCCGTTGGGTTATTTACTATTTACTATTATCCTATAATTATCCCCGTTCCCATTTCCTTTCCTGTTCCCGTTCCATTCCTGTTCCCGTACCCGTTCCCATGCATATTTTATATAATTTTTGAGAAAAGCGGAAGCGATGTTATCTGGAATAACAGTTAGTTGTATTTATCTAGAAAACAATGGCTTATTATTATAATGTATAAAAACAGCTTTATAAAAGACCGTGTATACTCCGTTTTGATTAGAGAACGAACCGACGTTATGGAAGTCAATGAATGTAATCAGTGAGATGGGTTTATTGATTTGTCCCCATGTATCTCTGTAAATGTTCATTAAAGCCGCATTCAGCTGCAACCGTTCCAATTTGAATAGTCTGCATTTGTAAGAGCGTAATTATTTTAACTCTACTTTTTACGTAAAATGTAGAGTCATTTTAGTAAGTTTCCTTATAACAGTGGCAGAAAGGGACATGTGTACCAACAACCCGAATTCAACTTTATTTACTTTCTCATACAACTGTAATTAGAAGGGCGAAATTAATCTTGGCAGAAAACTCAAAAGGCGTTAGAGAGGAGTGGGTTTAAGCGTATACAGCCACATGTCGAAACATTTAGGTTTAATTTACATTGCAGACATTGCATTGCTGCTACTCCTTCAATGTACACTGACTTTTACGTGGCAAGGTGAGATCAACGAAAATCTTTCTTTAAAAATGTTTGTTTACATAAAACATCAGTAGCAATTCTTTTGGTATATACAGGTGGAAGTAAAATACATTACTGTTTTCCGCAAGACTCAGACAATTGTTATTATATATACTATATATATATAATCATAAGGTCACCTATCACAAAATCTCGAAAACCGTGGGACGCACAAGGATGACATTTGCAAGGAGGTAGTTTATAGTTTGTAGACATCCGCTAAGAACGGATTCCGATAGGGTTAGAGTAAGGAAGTCTAGGGACTCTCGTAGGTTGAATTAGTAAATCTGTCCTTTGTTCCTTCCTTCCTTCAGCGCGCTGATGTTCACTGCTGAACATATGTGTTTTTCTTGGAATGTGTTGATCTCGCGCCCTGCTGTTAAATGAAGGTACGGATACCTTATCATACACCCAGGCTCGAGGTGGGAATCGAACCCACGACCCCCGGAGCAGAAGGCACGGTCACTGTCCACTACGCCAACGGGCCAGCCAGCCAGCCAGCCAGCCAGTATGCACTGATACATAGTAAATATTATAAACATAGTGTTTATAATATTTACTATATATCTCCACACTAGTTTATGCACGCATCGTATTCACAACGAACACAATAGATTCGAAATTTAGATTAAACAAAAAAAAACAAGAAAATTTCCTAACGATGAGAGTGTGTGTACAATTTTTATTAATATTTTTCATTTTGAAATGTGACGTCACAAAACCTTTGACCTCCCCCCCCATGACCCCTTGAGCGGAAGGCAGGTCACTGCGCACTGCGCTAACGGGCCAGTCAATTTGGATTTTGCAAACTATTTCACCCATTTTACGGATTCATGTTTTGTTCTGTGTGACCTATGTTTTCTTTGATGCTTGCAAAGAGGTTACTCTTCGAAAAGTAACATTTCTAAGTATTATGCCATACGTAACATAAATGTATATTATTCGGCTTTGCCTTAATGAGATTTCTTACTTTCAAAACAGCCCACGTGCAACGAAACAAAGGCACTCGGCATACATTACAGAAACCTTACTAATCCGTTTATTTAGACTTGTACCGCCCTAACCCTCCTGAATATAAAATAGATCTGCGCTGAACGTTTGTTTTTGTGTAAAAATATCGTCAAGGTCAACTAACATTTACTTCGCTTTTACTCAGAAATCAAGCCTATTTTTATATATATATATATTAGGTTTAAATTTAGTTGAGGAGGTGTTTAATGATCAATTCCGCAATTCACAGTCAAATTTTATAATCACTTGTAAAACTGCGTTAGTCTATGCGCATGAATGCTACGTTACATTACTTTGTATTACCACACGCAAGCAAAATGACTTACTAATTTAAGAACAGTTTAAGGGCAATATTTGAAAGTATACGCGTATAATATATTATTTTTAGGGTTCCGTAGTCCTACAAACAGACCATACAGTTTCGCTCTGCCTGTCCGTCTATTTATTCAATCATATTGAACCAAGCTGGAAGGGTATTACATCAATGATAATTAATTTATAATTTCTAGTTACGTAGGAAGACCGATGCTTTTACATAGTTAAATTTAAAATATTCGTCTAGATTGTAAAAGGAATTGTCAAGTAAATATTTTTTTAATTCTCGAATAAATATATTCAGGTCATTTATATTATGTACATATTTTGGCAGGTGATTGTAAATTTTAATTGATTTGACATATTGGCTCTCACTGTGCAATTTAAGTTTTGATATAGGTAAATTCAATTTATTAACTTTTCTGGTAGGGATATCCGTATCCGCCCACAAGGTGATCCCATCTCCCTAGGATTTCTAAAATGTGGATTTTAATTTTTAAAAACTTATTTCGAAAATTATTTTGAAGGATATCGGGCCAGAACTTTTGAAATATTTAACAAATATCTTTATCGCGTATCATTGAGGGAACTCTTTTATTTAAGCGTGACTTGACCAGCGCGTGGCTTCCATAACCATGCCTTGACCAGCGCGTGGCTACCATAAACGTGTCTTGACCAGCGCGTGGCTACTATAAACGTGTCTTGACCGGCTTGTAGCTTCCTTTTATTTGAAGTAAAATCTATGTAACTTTAATATTAAATACAGTTTCCGTAGATTCTTGACTTCACTTTAGCGTTATATTTGAAAATATATTTGTTACCACCTTCTCTCTACATATCTTCTCAATAAGAAATGTCTACGCTAGTTACATTTGATACAACTTATTTCAAACATCGTCTTTAACAATGCTGTAGAATTGCTCCCACCATATCACTTTCAGTCTCCTAAATATTAACAATAAGAATAAATCTTCATTTCAAAATGAGATTAAGTGTTATTAATATAAAAATTCAATATTTAACCTATTCGAAATGAAGTGTACTTACAATTTGTGACAGGGATTTAATTCTATAATACCGCTCAATCCCTCACCGCAGATGAAATGTGCCGATATGTGTAATCAACGGTTTGCGCGAAACGTGCTGTCTAACCGCTGAGTGCGCATCGCATTTGAGCCTGTTGTGATTCAATGGTTTAATTCATTAATTCAAATAGAGATCGCGACATTCGTCTGTATAGTAATTTGTAGTGTTTAGCATTTAATAAAGGGCCATCCTTACTGATGCGATGATGCGATACTGCGAGATTTGTCTCAGTGTCAGAGAAGTATTGTATTAAGAATTTTTATTAGATCTGTAGTATGTTCCACTGGGGTAACTTAACTTTCCATGGGTGATACTTTTTTAAAGTAAGGTGTTAGTTTTGCATATGACCTTCCTAATAATGAGGAGCCACCACGGCCTTACCATGCTTGCAAATAAAGTGGGAGATTCTATTGCGTTTCTGAGTTTTTTTTCTTTCTTCACCAAAGAGGTCTGTTAAGCTAACTCATCAAGAAATCGCAGCTACTGCGGGAATATATTCTTAATAATATTCTTTAGTGTCCGTATTATGATTGAGAAATCGGGTTATGGCATCTTGCTTTATTTTTATAGTTTAATTATTTAAAGGATCTATTACAAAAAAATAAATACATTTTTTTTTCTTATACACGATGTGTTTGAAGTAAGCGACGTTTGAATCAATTTCATGTTTTTGCCATACAAGAAGATTTCCAAGTAAACTATTGCCGGTTTAGGGATATTCCACGTTTCAGCCGTGAATGGTACGTGATCGCACTCCTCAATGCACCACGATTCGTATGACTTGACTGTAATGGCTGCTATAAACTCAATGTGTTTTCTCGTAAACGGTGACAATTCAATAGAAGTCCAACTTCTTGAAAGTGTAACTACTGTGGCTGAGACTCCTATACACAGTTCTCAAGAGGATGATTCCAGGAATAATATTGACATGAATATCTATTATTCTATATGTAGTGAACTAATAGTTTGATTCGTCGACTAAAACATTTTTTATATATTAAGATTGCTCTGCATCACATTGATTAAGACAACGACTGAGTTATTTGCTAGCTCTTCTCTGTGCGAGGCACGAGGTACCTTTGTAAACTTACCTTTTAAGTTGTCAATTTTATCAGCAAATTATTAAATAACCAAAAAATTAATAATATATTGCGTATACGTATGTCGTTCATAAGAGCATAAAAAATGTCTATATAGAGTATTTTTAAGCTCATTCATATATTTATAATTCATTCATATGAATAAAATGTTTTAACTTTGACTTTGATTTTGATTGCTACGTACCACACCGTGCCGCACTAATCCACACAAGCCTGCTCCGTACCACACTGATCCGAAACACTACGCACCGCGCCGTAACGCGCCGCTCCGCACTGCTCTGAACCAATTCACAGCACCCCGCAACACATCGCTCAGTAGTTCACTATAACAATACTTCTTTAATCATTCTAACTTTAATGGTACTTATAACGATTAAAAATCCTTTGAACTACCGTAATGGAATCTATATTAACACGGAGAAATTCACTGACAAAAGCTGGTAGACTAATAACTACGGGTACGCGACCCCGGAGTACCCTAGCTGCTATTGTCACTCCCCCTATACCGTCCGTGCCAGTAGTATTCGCATCATTTCTCTTCTCCCCATCTACCTTTATATCTCTTTAATCCATCCCTTTTCCTTACTCCTATCGTTCTAATTAGAGGTAGCGCCACGCTTTTAGACGAGTGGGGCCGGCGCATCCGGGTACCAGTACCTCTTTCTCACATGAGATCGGCGTGAAGTGGCGGTAATGCTGTCACTTTAAGTAATGGTATTGTTGACGCGGTTCGTTCACTTTGTGATATTACCTGGTGGCCGAAACTCGCCTCAAAAATATCGGATAGGGGAGAGTAGCAGAAGGAAAGGGAGGTCTATGCCCAGCCGTGGGTTATCCAGGGCTGAAAATGATGATGATAAGGAAGTAAATAAGTAGAAGAATTTGTCTTTGAAGACACAATTGAGATACTCGAGAAGATCTTTAAGGATTTTTGTTTCCCATAGATATTTCTAGAATGTTTTTTTTTTTTAATTTTATAGCTGTAATGTCATGCAGTCTGTACTATATATGTAGTATCGGAGGTGAATACGAACCCTTTACTGCTCTGTCATAGGTGTAATTATACGAAGGCAGGGGAGGGTAGATCTGTTATGAGGTACGGCATCTGCGTGCTGTACTTCTTCGCGGGCTGCGTTTTCCGCATTTAGTCGTTATAGGGCGACCATTGTGCGGGGGGGGGGGAGATATAGCGTTTACTCCATTCAGCCCAACTGTTGCCAGAAGTCGAGAATCCGCTGAGGCTTATTTAATTCATATATATTATTTTATAACATATACACAATATATTATGCGCATTCGGGACAGTACAAGCGCGTTATACGAGAATAATCGTACAACGCGTTTTCGTATAATGTGGAATAAGCCTACCGTGTTACAGGGGTATTACAGTATAATACATAATAAGTTCCCAAACAAGCTTCGTGGACATATTATCTTTAACCATTCCAATACATGTGTGTGTAGATGGTGCAAATCGTTTGATATCGATGTGCGTGTGGTTTTTTTTTATATGATCAACCTGTGCAGTTTTGTGGTATACTTTAGTAAAAAACTATTACGCCTATATATTTGTGCTTCAACCCTTAACTTCATATCTTGAAGTGTTAACTGTCAAAAAATAATTTAATGAAAAAAAATTGTATGGAACGCTTTTTGCTAGTTAATTTCAACCATACCCATATAAGAACAATATGTATATATAACTTAATGGAAGAACTCGAAGAAGAAGGACCTTTATTTGACAAAACTATTTTACAAATAAAAAAGGTAAGTGTTACATTAAAGCAAACTAGATGGCGCTGTACAGGCAGGTCGGCGGAAGTGGTACAAACGCTGTCGCGTACTATACAATATCCAAATCACGCTAGCGAAGTTTGTACGTACGATCACTGTATATAGACCTCCCAAGGAATATCTGTCGGAGAGTCGCAGCCGCCTCGGGCAACTCCACCTAGCCCGGACTGAAGATCTTTTTTGTGGCGGTTGAGCATATCTTCTACCTTCACTCCCACCTAATCATCCCTCGCCGAACACATTCCGCCTTAGTGTGCTTTCCACACTTTCTTGCTTTAGTCATGCAGGAGGCAAAGTACCCCGAATTCGGTTCGATTACCGCGTCGAGTCTAGGTGTATTATCTATATGTATATATTTATGCAAAACAAATATTTGTGTATAACGGGCGTCTGTTACCAATAACACAGGCATTAAGTAGTCAACCTTAGGCACAGACGTCCGTGAGTCATAGTTCTGTATACATATATTCATTTATATTTTATTTGAGTACTAAACTTTTTTCTCATATTGGTAGTCTTTAAAAAACCTTTCTCTATTAATATAATTTAGTATATCTATACGTGAAGAAAAACTTTCGGTACCTGTTATTTCACGAAAATTCCGCGGAGGGAAGAGTATGAAATTAGGCACAATTGTATTCCGAATACTTTTAAGGCCTTTTTTTACATTATCATTTCTTATGGCCCCCCCCCCCTCCCCATACATAATTTTTATCCTTGAAAAATTGTTTTGTTCTCAAGAAATATAAATGATAAATTTTAGGAAGTTGATATTTTGGTAAGTTGAAATGGAATTATACTTAGTAATAATTTACAGTATATTTTTTAACAATTTGCCTTTTTCGTTAAATTTGTTAAATGACCCAAAGCGAAAGGTTTAAAGTCGTGTCGAGTCCATTTTGAAATTGCCTGTTTCGAGACACGTTATTTTTGTCTTTAATTGATATGATTTATATTTTTAAAATATTTATCATTACATAATAATTTTTTTCTTAGCTTATTCGTTTTGTTGTGGTTTTTTACCTTTCGGCGTAGCCGTAGCAGTAATCATAGCCATAGCACAGCCAAAACCCCAGCCACAGCCACAGCTATAGCCATAGCAATAATTACTTACATATTAATTTAATGGTAAGCAGTATAAAAAGATGTTACATTGTGTTTTGAGCGTAACTAAAATCAATAAAATACAATTTCTATGAGCCCTCTAGTAGTGTCCAGACCATGATGTTGGAACAGATTAAGAGTGATTAACTTTGCCATATACCATGCGGAAAACCTCAGACTTTGCAACGTTGCAACCGTCCGTGACAGTAGTATCCGCATCCTTTCTCTCCTCCCCATCTACCTTTCTATCATTTATTCTCCATCCCTTTCCCCTACTCCTGTCTTTCTAATTAGAGGTAGGGCCACGCTTATAGCCGAATTGGGCCGGCGCGTTCGGGTATCAGTACTTCTTTCTCACTTGAGATCGGCGTGAAGTGGCGGCAATGCTGTCACGTCAAGTGATGGTATTGCTGTCACGTTTCGTCCGATTTGTGAGACTTGTCGGTGGCCTGAACTCGTCATTTAATCACCTCTAACCATTTGCTTCCGGACTCCCGGAGTGCCATTGTTTATTTCCTTAAATAGCATATATTTAATGTCATAAATAACGTGCATATAGACACAACACCTTACGAAAAACAGAAAAAATAATTCTAAAACTTAGTGTTAACTTTCTTTGACTCTCCTATTAGTTTGACATTATTAGAAGATTAGAACATTGTCTTTGTCGAGATTCGACTCTGATGCCGGAGCCAGACATAGCTACATTTGAATGAACATTTCAATGCTCATGTAGTGTGGCCGTGGACTTTGTGGGACTTCACAAAGTTTTGTAGAAATGACCATAGAGTACTTGAATGTCAATTCGTTTACACAGACGAAGTCGCGAGAAACATTGTCTCTTTCTATAAAAGCCTTACCTAAGTCAAAGACACGTTAGCAACGTTGTTCCAACAACATCTTTCGCGGCGAAATACTTAATTATTAGGGGCCTCTACAATCTAAGTGGACCCTGGTAGAAGAAGGAGAAGATACTTACCATTGCCACAATTCCATAGATTCTGTATTTATCCATAGGAATAAATAAAGTTGAAATGTTCGTTTATCGGATGTCAGAATAAAATTCTTCCATCAATAGACGCAGATCCCAGGGCCGTAAGACATAACTTATTTCTGAAGAATGAATGATATAATATGTTAAGCATGTTTGGTCATTACAATACAGAAAATACTGTTTAAATTTAACTTTATAATAGTTGGTTCAGTAATCTGAAGCTCAAACCGTAAAGAGTGGCACAAACGGAAAAGGTTTGTGCCACTCTTTACGGTCTCAGCGATGGTAGCGAATGGTCTGTGGATGATGAGGATGAATAGTTGAATATAATGCCGGAGCCAGACATAGCTGCATTTGAATGATCATGTAGTGTGGCCGAAGATTTTGTGTAGATGCAAAGTTTTGCTATGCCTGGCTATGTCTGGCTCCGACATAATTACATATGTAAAAATCTGACAGAAAAATAAGTAAGATTTATTTATTGTTTGGGGAGCTTTAAAAGCTCTGACTAAAGTTCTTAACAATGCAATGGTAAGAGTCTGAAACTTTTCCTATTAGATCAGAGTAATATAAGCTATAAAATATATAAAATCGGCCATTTAAGAATAGGTTAAGTAGCTCTTATTTAAGTCACTTTTCTTGTCTGGTACCTCAAAATGGGTCTCAGTTATCACTTTACATGTATGCAACTTACAAATATGTTAATAAGTACATGAGACTCTACACTGAACCTAAAGTTTCATCTTTTGGAAAGTAAGTAATGTATTACGACCCAGGGATCTCGGGCCATAAGTAAATTGTTAATACTTCTACATATCTACTTCCTATTATTATTTGGGAACTGTTATTGGTTTAATTAATTTTATAATCTTTGAAAATTAATAAATTTAGTTGCACTGTACTTTGTTTATATAAAAAAATAAGCTATTTAGTTACTATTTAAAGATACTCGTAAGTTTTAGCTATAACAAACATATATCCGTGTACCCTTCTACTTATTGAATTATGAAGCCTCAGTCACATAAAAAAGAGGAAGTAGTTTCGATGTGCGAAAACGATCAACGTTTAAAAGTCAATCTGCATTCGTTGGTGAAATAGGAAGGCGGGAAATGACAGTTCTTCCGTAGGGTCCCGCTCAGAGGAAGCTACAATGACAGGAAAGCTGTTCAATTGTGGGTTGGGTGATATTATATCTTTATACATATGATTCTTCTATAGATGGGCTCATAAAATAAGGTTTAGTCTGCGAATACAGTATCACAACCAATCTGCATTCGTTGGTGAAATTAATAAATATGTACAGGACTAGGATACACAGACGTCTATTCCTAAGGTAGACAACTTAATGCCTGTGTTTTAGGTAACAGACGTCTGTTAAACACATTTTTTTTTTTTGTAGAAATATGTAAATATAGACAATACACTCAGACACGATCTTCGCAGCGGTAGGCAGGGTCGCTGCCCACTGCGCCAACAGACCATTTGAAAGTAAATTGTCTTACAGAGTTTTAAACGAAATGAAGTGAAAGTCTATAGTAATTTCTACTAAGAACAAATTAAATAAAGATGCTTATCCAAGATTTTTGTATCCTAAACAAATAAAGAAGTACGCGTGCGTCTTGCAATATCATTGTAACTGTTTTAATCGTGCGCTATGTTGTAACAAACAATACAAAACCTCGACAGCTGAATAGAGCTCTTATCGACTCTCCATCTTAATCTCGGTGCTGCGGCCGACAAAATAAACAAACAAACAGACAAGCCCGCGATTCCCACGGTGTCACGACTTCGGTGATTGTTCGACATTCAGCGTGACCGTTTTGCCGATTCGCGCCGTGTTAAAAACGTCCAACGCCAAGCTCCTTAGTGATTTTGAGATGATACTCTCTTTTATATTGACTTTCAAAAACAGGACGAGTGATTTTAACTCACGTTTTTGTAACATCATATTTTTGATAACTCTTTTACTGGTAAACGCGAGAAGTCAACTAAGCTGAAATCTTGAAAACCATGGGACTTACAACGAAGTTGAGAAGTAGGCTTCTTCTATATTCCGTGTTAATCATTTAAAACTTAACGTGACCGTTTTGCTGATTTAAACAATGTACACTCGTATTTTTTACACATATTCTAGAATATTAGTAATATTCTTAAATATTTGCTTTTTATTATGTATAAAAAGGTTCGGGAAGGCATAAAATATCCGAAAATGAGCAACTACAGAATTTAATACGCGCTTAGTTCTTAAGTATTTGAGGGCTTTAAAATTCCCACGGTGTCACGATTCCGGTAATCGTTCAAGATTTAGCGTGACCGTTCTGTCGATTCCAAGTGTATTAAAGACGGCAACGACCGCAGTCATTTTTCACTTTTGCCCTTTTAGTTGTTATGTCTTCAAGAATAAGTTGAGATTTCTCATCTGATTTTTTTGTGTGTATTTTAGATAAACGATATATTATACGAGCCGTGAAAAAATGAGGTTTACTCATGAATTCGGAGTACCTCGTGAATTCATGAGTTCCTCAATGGTTAAATAACATATATCCGTAGTGAGATATCAGCTCCGCGTCTAGCGGCCCAATAAAAATAACAGCAACACTACACCTCGCAGCGCAAAGTGCACTGAACTGCGTAATGTTGCCCGCAATTAAGTATGTAAACTCGTGTGACCATGGCTTTATAAAACAAATATAAAGCATTTTGTTTTGGGTGAAAGAAAGAAGGAAAAATTTTATTCAAAGCTGACTAAAATAGTTGCAGGCAATTAATTTAAATTAAAAAATAATAAAAAATTAAGTACTTGCTAAGGCAAACGAAACAGCAAAGTTTAGTAATGCCGCGTGTCATAAGTAATTGTAATACGCAGCGCTTATTTTCAGCTTCAGCTATTAAGTGACCGCACGAATGCACGACGTTATAAAAAAAATAAAATTAATTTAAACACGAATTTATAATATTTGATTATAAGCGTGCTAATTTGAACCACAGTAGCTCAACGGTACAAGTGATGTACTGATATCCGCAAGGTGTCGCAACCACTCCTAACAGAAGCTTTTGATTTAGGCTTAGAAGGAGGGAGAACAAATATTTTGACTACAGTGCCTATAAGTTAGTTTTTCTTATGAAAAAGGTAGATTCACTCAATTTTTTGACATGTGGGGTAGAAGATTTGCAACACCTACCTATTAATGGAATAGACACAGAATAGTCATTAAAAAAAAGGTTTTATACAACTACATTGTGTAAATATATTGGATAGACTCCTCTTATCTTTGTCCCCTATAAATGTTAGAAACGGAACTAGAATGGAATAAAAATGGTACAATAAACAGAGAGTTAATGAAACTATAAGAAACAGAAGGTAGTGTGGCCAGGGACTTTGTGTAGCTACGCAATGTTTTGTAGAACTTTGTGGTCTATGTCTCCAATTGGACCAATTGAAAATTGACAACTCCTTACCAAGTTAACCGATATTAATGGTTGACTTGGAACTTATAAAGTGACACTGTATTTATATAGACCATAAATATCAAAATGCGGCTTACGACCCTCTGCCTCCACCAGACACTTGAGTTATTCGGTCACATTGCCAGGAAACAAGGTAATGATCTCGAAAAACTTATCGTCTCGGGCAATATAGAGGGTTAAAGTCCGCGTGAACGAGTTCCAGGACGTTGGACAGGCCAGATGAGGGAAGCCACGACCCTAAAGCATTGAAAAATAGACTTGGGACTTGTGACCCAAGTGTGACTCAAATGCCGACCACTGACTAGGCCACGACCTCCTCGTTACTCGGATGTAGTGTATGGATTAGAATTGGTTAGTCTATTTTTATATTCCACCTCCTACAAGTCGGTGACACATCAAGCATAGGTGCTAAAAAAAAGTCTACTTCGGAATCTAACCGATAAGGTAATATTTATAACAAAAATATTTGAATAAAAAAATTGCGTAAAGACTAGTTTCGTGGAAGCAAAACTTTAAATGATTATTTCAGTAGTCAGCGTACGTCTTGTCTGGTAGGCAAGTATATACATAAATGTTTTTTTTTTAATATGTTACAAGGGGGCAGACGAGCGGTCGACCCGGATTTCTCAAACCCAATCCAGCCCACCACTCAGTAGTTTGAGTACACCACCTGCCATCACCGCGTCTAGCCATATGCCCAGCTTTCTCCTCCTACTAAGCTTACATTAAGAGCTTGTGTTAAGAGTGGGTGCCATAATACCCCAGCGGCGTCGTGGTTTGAACCGGGTACCTTGCGGATTTCAATCCATTCATTCTATTGTTGAGCTATTAAGGCTCTCTCATGTAATAAAACCATTTTACTCTATATTCATTCGCGTCGTCCTTCACATAAAGGTTTCGTCATCGCAGACACGATAATTTATGAATCGGGGTCAAGTTCACCGATCCGATGTCACTTTGTGATATTAGTCGTAAGGTTGTAGAGATCGTGGGGGTTCCGAGGATAGCGACAGATGGCAATCGCTCATCTTGACTCGCCCCACAGCTAAATCCTCTGCAATCCAAGCGGACCCTGGTATTTAACCGGAATAACGATGGGAAGAAGAGGAAGATAAAACCTAAAGGTCAACTAATACGAAATCTCGAAAGTCGCCTGACATACAAAGATTTAACAGGGAGGTATTTTATAGTTAGGAGATATTCACTAACAATGGACTTTTTGATAGGACCAAATATAGGAGGTCCGAGTGCTCTCGCAACTTTAATTTTAGACGTCTGTTCCTAAGGTAGACAACTTAATGTCCGTGTAACTGTAAACCTGTTATACACATTTTTATTTTCTAGAAATATAAAAATACACCAAGACCCGAGGCGAGAATCGAAACCACGACCCCCGGAGCGGAAGGCAGGGTCAGTGCCTACTGCGCTAACTGGCCAGTCAAATTTATTTATTATTAAATTATAATTGTTAATACAGTCAATACTTTGTATCTCTTTCTCACATGAGATTAGCGTGAAGTGGCGGCAATGCTGTCACGTCAAGTGATGGTATTGTTGTCGCGTTTCATTCGGTTTGTGAGACTTCTCGATGGTCTAAACTGCATGAAATGAAACGTGTACTGCCTCTATCCCCCCTCATAACGCGGTAGGTTAATGCCGCGTTATATGAAAACACGTTGTAGGAGTATTCTCATATAACGCGCTTGTACGGACCTGACTGCGCATAATATAATATTATATATAGTATGACTTTATATATTATAGAATAATATTAATGCGTTATAAGAGCACCGTGTTATAGGGGGGATCACAGTAGTATTTTAATAGAAATTTTGTACAAAATTAAGTTTTTAACTTATGTTTTGCAACTTTTGTTATTAGCGTGCGTTTAGAAAGTTTGATGTCCAAAAACTATAAACATAACAATCGTCACACACACACACACACACACACGAACACGCGCGCACGTAGACACGTGTGTGTATTTCTTTGTTATGTATATACCCCTAACCGATAGAGGTTTGGAATTAAACTAAGTACCTTGCGGACTGAAACTTTAAATGAATATGAAATATTGTTTATTCTCCAACTAAATGAACATGACGGTAGTAAACGAGGTTGGACCCTTCTAGTAAGTGTATTAAAAAACTCGTGTTAGAAGGACCAGCCCGTCCATAACATTTTAAATTTAAAGTACATTTACCAAAGAATAAAAATGCGGTATATGTCAGTATACTATACAAATAAATGATTATTTACTATTATAAAAGAATCGTGGGTATATAGTGGTTTTGTAAAATTGAGAAAGTCGAAATAAAAAAATTTTCGTGGAGAGAGGTAGTCAGTAGGCTGTTTTTTTAAATTAAGTTTGCAACAGGGCCGGATTAATGAGGCCTAAGGGCTCTTGCTTGTTTAACATTATTGCGGACGAAGGCGCGGGAAATAGCTAGTCTAAAGTACAGCAGCCAGAATTAATGGTGACTCACCCTTTTCGATAAGGTAGATACCTTGAATTTGCGGAGAGATTTCTGATCTCTTTCATCAGCGCTGCAAAATAACCTCTAAGAAGTAATAATAAATCGTTGCGCATCGAGTCTGGGTGTATTATCCCCCTTTCAGGAGGTCGTGGCCTAATCAGTGGTCAGCATTTGAATCGATCGCGAAGTTAAGTTGCTCTGGCTCCAACCGGGTGATAGATGGGTGACCCATTTTAGCACTGGTTTATATTTAATATCCGATCTCCTCCGTTTTTCGGAAGGCACGTAAAACTGCCCACAGTTTTAATTACAAAGTGACATTAACAATCAACATCACTGTGATATTAGTCGTAAGGTTGTAGAGATCGTGGGGGTCCGAGGATGCCGTCTAGTGATGGTGTTGTTGTCGCGTTTCGTTCGGTTTGTGAGACTTCCCGGTGGCCAGTGTTTGTACTGCGGTCGTCGTCATCCGTACAGCGCCATCTAGTTTGCTTTGGTGTAACCTTTTTCCACTCGACATAATTGCCATCTCGTTATGTAGCGGCAGCTACACTTTTAACTGTTTCTATGAATGAGGAGGTCGCAGCACAATGGGCATTTGAGACGAGCGCTAGCTTAAGCAGTTGTTACCGCAACCGATAAATGTGTGAACTATTTTAATACTCGTTTTTAAAATACCCGACCTCCTCCGTATTTCGGAAGGCACCTAAAATAGTGGGCCCCGGTTAACCTCACTAATCGATATTAGCCTGAGATTGTAGAGATTGTGGGGGTTTCAGGGATGACGTCAGATGTCTGCAGTCACTCATCTTAACTCGCCTCACAGCCAAATTTTCTACAATTTAAGCGGAACCTGGTACTAGACTTCGCTAGAAAGAAGATTGTTTCTATTAATGTAGAAGTAAAGATTGAAAAGTCGTAAAAATGAGTTCCACGATACTTAAGTAACAACATACTTAAGCCTTTTCTAAGAAGATGAATTCATTAATAAGAAGAAGGTGTATTGAACTCCTTTCTGTAAGGAGGAATTTTTAAAGGAGGGGCTAACCAGTTCCTTGCTAACTCTTTTATGGCTAAATTTTCCCAAACATTGGTGGCTTTTTTAATATTTGACGATACAAAGGAATTTGTATAAGCTTACTTGATTACAGTATATTTACATAATTATTTTATTATACACGTTAAAACATAAAGAAGATACAAAGAGTTAAATTAAAGCCAAATCTTTAAAAAAAAAATTTTTTTTGATAAGAATGATACATGCAGCGCGAGAGGAGTCGCAGCTAGTCTATAGGATAAACGCCTGACCATAGACAGAATAATTGCCCCATAATGAATCGTGGGTTATCAAGGAGGCCGTTAAACCTTACCCCATACAGAGGCCATATCTTCGGAACTAATGCGTGAAGTAACGACGTCTTATCTAAGACGTGTCGAGATGCTAAGGGTTTTGCCCTATTTCTACGAACAAGGGCAGAAACATTCAGATGTAGATTAGAAGATGAACGAGTAGGAAGGAGAAAAAAAATGTTCTCTTGTGTACTGACATTTTAAGTTTCTTCTTCTTCCTAGCTAGCGTTATTCCGGTCTAGTACCAGGGTCCGATTAGATTGCAGAGGATTGGCTGTGGGGCGAGTTAAGATGACCGATTGGCATCTGACGTTATCCTCGGATGCCACACGATCTCTGCAATCTCACGACTAATATCACTCAGTGACATTAATCGGGAGCCACTGCCTTAGGTGTCTTCCGAAATACGGAGAAGGTCGGATATCAAACATGAACCAGTGTTAGAATGGGTCACCCATTTATCACCTTGTCGCAGCAATAGTAACTTAACCTAGCGATTGACTCAAATTTAAAAACATAGACGTAAAATAAGGCTATGGTTTAGGAATATTACTTAATTAACGGCCCTCCCCGGCTTCGCACGGGTTATTAAATTATTGACATTTGCATATGGATGCCTAACTTTCTTTAAAAATATTCTTGATTCCATGTTCACCAGGGTTAATGTAGGATTCTAACGGTGAAAGAGTTTTTCAAATCAGTCCCTAAGTTTCAGAGCCTATTTAATTCAGACAAACAATGAATTCTTTCCTCTTTATAATATTATTATACATAGAATAGAGTTTATTTTACTCAATAGTCTTACAATATTAAAATAATTTTCTAATCAAATGTACCATATATCACCACCATAAGGCAAGATTAATGAGATGAATTTACCAACGTAACTATTGATAGATATAATGTAAGGTCCTTTATAAAAAAATGATTGTCTGTAAAATAGGTTTACGGACGATAAATTTACGTGATAACTACCATTTGCTCGCTCGGCCCTGGCGGAACGTGACAATGAGTCACGATTTTTCGCGCGGGCAGCGGCATTCATATATTTATGCCTTTATAATACGTTATCACGTCAAAATTATTAGAAATACATTCAGTTACATCTGTCTATTAGTCTAAACCTAGCAGAACTAAAACTAGATAATAATGTCTTTTAACCTTTTATGTCTGTAGGAAAAAGTTACAAATATAAAGAACAAATATTACAATTGAATTTAGTTAGTGTCTGTAAGTTACAATGTACTTTTAATCAGTAAAAATTAACAGAAATTAACGCATTAAAATATAATAAAATGCATCTTTTTAATTACAGACGCGTTAATCACTGATGGCGACGTTTAAAATTTTAATATCTTGATAGAAATGGACTCATTATACCGAATATCTGGGCGCGTCTCGTTAATTTTAATAAAAGCTTTAAATCCACCTTCATTTCGTTACTATATAATTAATAGTGAGGTTTAGCACTTTGCGAACCAATTTTTTATTTAATTAAAAAATTATTTTATTTTACAACTGTCTAGGTGGAAAATTTTTATTTCTCTGTTAATGGAACCAATATATGGAGTAGTACGCAAAAAGTTTTGGGCGAATTTTCGTCCAGTCGGCGATCTTTACTACTAATAAATTAGATGAAAATGGCGAAGAGCGTGCCAAGACACGCTTATATAGAAGAGTTCCGTATCTGATACGCTATAAACGTATTTGTTAAATAACCTCAAAAGTTGTTGTCCGATTTTGTTCAGAATAATTTTCCTAGTGAGTTTTTAGCATGTTCTGTCAACAAAGACAATTAAAGTCTCTACGTCTAATAGTTTTGAAATGCAAGGCGGGACGACCTTACGGGCAGACAGACGGACGGACAGAGTGGAATTTTAAGGGTTCCTTGTAGTACTAGGGAACCCTAAAAAGTGTCAAAACGACTTAAAGAAAGATTCAATAATACAATAAAAGACCTTTTAAGTCCTTACTTAATAAGTAAATTACATATGCATAGAATTCAAAGGTCGTGTCTTAAGATTTTGAAGTGAAAATGTTTCTTATTAAGACGAGACGTCTTAAGCTCTTTTAAGTCAGTCTTATTAACATGATCTTGGTATAGTGCGCAAATATAAGACTTAATCTGTCCACCAGTTAGTTCTTAACGACGATACGACCTAAAGCCGCGTTTATAATGAATATTTTATTTGTACTACTACTTCCTAGGCGTTATCCCGGTTAAGTACCAGGGTCCGCTTAGAATGCAGAGGATTTGGCTGTGGGGCGAGTTAAGACGACCGATTGCCATCTGACGTCATCCTCGGAACCCCCACGATCTCCATCCGGAATTTTGTTAAAGAATCGTATATTTGCGCCCACAAACGATTTTTGTACCCTACCCAGACGCAGGAACGGAGTCACAAGTTTATTCCTGCTACTGGTTTGCCTATTGTGCATAGCACAATTTTTTTATAAAGATGAATATTTTTTCTAAACAAAATGCATTTTTTTTTAGATAGTTTAATAACAGACAAACAGTTGAAAATTTTAGTTTATTTTTGCATTAAGCTTCAGTTATGGTATTGCAAATTAATGTCCTCTTCTTCTTCCTAGCGTTATCCCGGTCCAGTGTCAGGGTCCGCTTAGATTGCAGAGGATGTGGCTATGGGACACACACACACGCCTTATAGACTGTCACTTAACACTTACCCAATACACAGCATGGTAAACTAAATTGTATAATAATGTAAAAATAACTTTTTACTACTTCCTAGCGTTATTCTGATTACGTACCAGGGTCCGCTTAGATTGCAGAGGATTTGGCTGCGGGGCGAGTTAAGATGACCGATTGCCATCTGACGTCATTCTCGGTATCCCCACAATCTCTACAACCTTACGATTAATATCACAAAGTAACATTAATCGGGTCCAAAAACCACTACTTTCATTGTTTCATTACTTACTCGGTTGGGCGGAAGCGGTGCGCGGTCGATTATATCTGTTTCAATAATTACTATAAATGGTATTAAAATAGATGGGGTTCCTTGAGGAATTATGTGAATAAATACCCCTTAATTTGAATTCTAATTCAAATTCATTTATTGAAGTGACATTTTCTATAGGCATTTTTTTAAATGAGAAAATATCACGGATCTGGTGTCATCGTCACGTCACTTCACCGAGCGCTATCAATGAGCTATAAGTGGTAGTACAGCGTGACTCGCTACACAATTCCCGTTATAGTAATTTTATTTGACTGGCCCGTTGGCGCAGTGAGCAAAAGAAACAAATGTCTATCCACCCAATGATTCGTATTCCTGCATATTGTTGCCTTCCCCGTGGAAGATTTTGCAGATATGAAATGATAACAAAATAAATACCCGACTGAGTTCGATGTGGGCTTTTCTCAGTGCAGAGCGCGAGGAACTCTCGAAAATTTATCTTTTAAATCGTAAATTTGATCACCAAAATATTAAATGATTTAAAAATATCACATATGGGCCACTCAAGTGTTTATAAAAAAAATGACTGACTTGAACTCGTAATAAAAGTACGACTCGTAATAAAAGTACTTGCAAATCAGCCTATGGATGACTACAGTTAAACATAGACCTTAGACCATAAACTTGGATGAATTATAAAAACATATATCATCGGTATTTGCCAAACGTTTATACGATAAATGTTTTTGTACGTACTTGCAAATACACGTAGTAGTCATAAGGCTGATGCAAAGGCCAACATCTTTGAGGTGGTACTGGATAGAGTGGAGGCACTGGATACAGCGCACCGCCCAGCTTGTTGCGAAGAATTCTACTAATGCTGGAGACGGATGGAACGTTGTATTTGTCGCATACTCCGTCTGCTAGTAACCTATCACGTATCTCCCACGCGAAGATGCCAGGGTCTTTCGCTTTTAACTGCTTTATATAGGATACCACCTGTAGAATGAATTTTCTATCAAATATACCTACTTGAAAAATTTCAATGATGTGAGAAGTTTTCAACGAGAGATGTAATTTTTATTACTTCTATTTTAACCAATAGGAGTAATCAAAGAAATAAAACCTTATAAATATTATCCCGTCTGTTAATATTATTTATATAATAAAACATAATCATATTCAACAAATATTCCCGCTAACTCTCGCTAAAAATATCTCGAAAAATGAAACAAAGTACTGTCCAAAAAATTACAGCCTGTCAAAACCAGGATGCAAGTGATAATCAGCAAAAGTAGGTCGAATACTTAAAATTCTTCGCCTTCTGTCACAGTAAAAGTGTGGAAATGTTCCAGCATACTATGATCTGTCGAGAGAGTTTCGGAAGGCGCCTAAAACAGTGGGTCCCGATGTAGAAAGCTGGTATAACTGGCTTTACATTAAAAAAAAACGTAATGACGTCACGAATTCCCAGTGCTCAAGAATAATAGTGAGATTTAAATTTCCGCCGTCGCCCAGTTTCCACAGAAAGTCATCGATAACAGAGTTTTCTATTACATGATATAAGTAACCTAAGAAAAAATCTGATTTAGTGTATGTCGGCCCTCAATAAGAATTGTTAGATTTGATATTTTGATCGAGCGATATTGAAAAATTTCTGTATATATACATATAGACGTATACGAATAATATGTATAACTGTACATAAACTGGTATAATATGCATATTTATACCAGTTTATCTTGAACTTCTCACACTAATATTCCACATTTTTCACATTTACCGAGCTGCGTCAGACTCCGACCACATTTTACACATCCCTAATTCATTCAAGGATCGCAATTTATGGAAACCTGTTAAAAACAATAACACTGAAAATAATTTTAAAAAATAGTGGATTTATTACACTTACCATTCGGTTCCGTCTCGGCCATACTCCTGATAAACAGTTTCACGAACCACTCGAGCGAGTACTGGTACATGGGATCCACGGTCGCCATCCCGGAGAGGCAGAAGAACAAGATCTGACCGCTATTCCGGCGGGAGGCGCTTGGGTGCCCCCCGCCCGCTGGTCTCCCCCCATATAAAAAAAAAAAAAAAAAAAAAAAAAAAAAAAAAAAACAGGCGGCTGTTATCTAAAACACAGGCATTAAATTATCTACCTTAAGGACAGACGTCCATGTGTCATATAGTCCTATATATGTATAGATAAATCAGAACTCCGTAGTCGACACACTCATGATTCGACATTAACGGAATATATATCTTCGCAGAAAAGTATGTCAGTTATACTATACTACTACTATACTAGAATACTAGACGGTTAACGCAATTGATACTGACTCAGACTTCTATTCTGGAGTTGCGGGATCTCTTTTACAAACGGGTGAAATAGCTGACGGGTAAGGTAAGCTTTTTTCGGCCGGACCTGTAATTTAATTTTCATTTAATACTGATATTTGCTGACTAGTACCATATAATATAACGATAGTATATATTAGTCATATTAGTACGAGTTAGAAAATGGCAATGCCTTTTCCTAATCTAGTACTCTTCTTCTCAATCGCTCCATCTCTGCTGAGGATCGTGACTCCAGAGTTTTTGGGTAAGTTACTTCCATCGGTCACGTTTCGTCGCTTGAGGGAGGGCGGCGCTGACAGTTATTTCTAGGTGTTCAGAAATTTGGTCCGGCCACCTTTTGGGACTTCGGCCTCGGGGTCTTTTGCCGTCCATTTTTCCGGTCACTATCAGGCGTTCAAGGTTGTCCGTAGTTCTTCGAGCGACATAAGGATAAGCGCTCTATCCAATCTAGTACTCTAGTACCGTTTGAATTTTATGAGACCCATGAAGTAGTACACTACAAGGAGGTTCGCAAATGAGTAGCCAGCCTTTGAGTGAAGAGTATGTTCAGTACGTCTATAGTAAGCAAATGCATCGCAGCATATTAAGATAATTATGATTAAGTTATTATAAAAGTATTCGACATGAGTATTCGTTAGTTTTTATTAAAGTGATGTGATGTGATGATATCAAACCAAATAAAACATATTATAATGTGGTCATGCTTCGCTAGTCTTGTATTTGATTTTATAATGTGTAAGCTGGTCAACATAAATGTAACATTTCTGACAAAATAATTACTGGCACAGCATTTTCACCTCTATTCGTAGTTGCTCGAAGTTAAAAATTGCTTGATGTGATTTCTCATATTTATGAAATCTATGTATCTCCCTATCTTGTTTTGATATCAGTAATTAGGTAGACATTTTAACGCACCTCACGTTTTAAATTTACATTAACGTCTGCCATACAGTCTGTATGTTTTATAAGATTAAGGGTATGTTTGAGTAACGCAGATTAAATATCGTTGTAAATTTTATTCATTCTAATATTCGAATTAAATTATCTTTATATGGATTTTTTTTAAACATTTAATAACGCTGTAATATTTTTGTGAATTACAACACAAGAAACCGGGCAAGTGCGAGTCAGATTAGCACACTGAGGGTTTCGTAACAT
Organism: Charaxes varanes; assembly: GCA_024363005.1. Lineage (NCBI taxonomy): Eukaryota > Metazoa > Arthropoda > Insecta > Lepidoptera > Nymphalidae > Charaxes > Charaxes varanes. Next base: position 23,275,468 of record JANCMC010033613.1, on the reverse strand, counting down.
CACGTAATGTCACCAGGTTACTTTAAGATTTATCATAAGATTTCTTTGAATTTAATAGTCATAGAATCTTTTTTCACAAATATATGGCTTTCGGAATTTTTCCTATAATTGTACTTCTAGATCTTGAAAAATTTCATGATTCTAAGTCAACGTGAAGTAGTACACTATAGCTTTTGGTTCCCTTTGCAAATGTATGGAAAATAAGACATTCTTTGGAGGTACGAAATCGTAATAACAAGAATTTCTCCAGAAATTTCCAGAAACTGTATTAGTGTTGCCCAATAGCAAAAATGATAATTGTTTCATATTCCTTTTGTATTGTCGTTAGTAAAAAAAAATCAGCTAAACCTATTAAAATATTAATTTAATTCATATTTAAGTAGTCTATTAAGAGATGTCGTAACGTTGTAGTAAAATACTACTTTAATAGTGAAATCTTTGTAGGCCTGATTAAATATTTAACATAATTAAGTATTTATTCAAATTAATTTTAAAATGAACATAGCCGCTGGACGATCAGTGGGCGGCGGCTGATAGAAAATTTAGATAAATTTTTAATGCGATCGGTGTCATATTTCATTGTTGTAAATTATAAAGGGTATGAACTAGATCTTTGAAATAGAACTAATTTCATTAGACAATATTTATATGTTATAAAGAAACACACGTATTTAAAATTCTTGATGTATGCATGATTTAAATGTTATGAATGGCATGTAATGTAGTCCATGAGGAAAAATCCATCGACATACACTAAACAATAGAATATTGTAAGGCGTATTTGATATTTCTCATTCCGCCAAACGAAGCTGTAATATTCGGACTCACGACTACTGCCAGTACACGACACGTGTACTGGCAGGAGTCGTGAGACCTGTCATGACTACAGCAAATAGATGCATTGACAATATTAATTAATTATACACACAAATATATTAAGAATATGGATTCTCGTGGGTGTGTTGCCTTAACGGACGTGATATTAGAGACCGCCCGCGGTTCTCCCCATGTCACGGTTTTTAATTAATAGTTGAATTATTGATGAGATCCACTTTTCTGGCGTACGACATTTCGCGACATGAATGACACTTTTTTATTGTGCTCCATCTTATTTATGACGCCGTCGCGTCGAATTCGATCAATTAATGTTGTATGTTGGTTGGCTAATATTTATTTACGTCTCCACTTACCATTATTTAACATATTATTATTATATAGAATATATTATACATCAATATGGAAGTTATTCACGGGGATTCATCATCATTCGTACTCACATATAGATCAGGTTTTCCACTTATGAGTAATCAAACGTGATACCAGTTTGAAGGTTTGGTTTGGTTAGGTTAATACAACAATTAAGATCTTTTATTTTTCTCACAGGAACACACACACACATACACACACTCACACACACACACACACACACACACAAACACACACACACTCACACACAAACACACACATACACATACACATACAATAACGCGTACACAACACGCACACTTACACAGAAACATAAGTACATGCATTTACATAGACTAACATATATTTTTTTTTATTTGGGATAAATGTATCTACTTATAAGCAAGTTGTGGAAGACCTGGTCTTTCTGACACGTGTTTTTTTATGTAGACTCACTAGAAGAACCCAACCTTGTTAACACTAAGTCTGTCATTTTGCTGAAGAATAAACTATTTCATTTCATTATTGATCGAATAGTTAATAACATTAAGATTTCATTAAAAATCTTGTAACCTTTATTAGCATGTATATCGCTTATCTGTTATCAGATGTGCTCACGACTTCATCCACGTAAAATGAAGCTATGTAACACTGAAAAAAATTTTCAAATAGGTCTAGTAGTTCCTGGGATTAGCGCGTTCAAGCAAACAAACAAACAAACTTCTCAGCTTTATATGCTAGTGTAGATAAAGATTTGAAGTACGAAGTGAAACCACAGATTTACGTAGCGTAATATGACTAGCATTTGTGTCTTTTGGCTGTAAATCTCACTGGACTGAATTAAATAAAGAAACTGCACTAACAGAAAATTCGCAAATGCGTTGCCCATTTATGTATGGCGCACTAAGAGTGAAACTACTTAAAGAGCGCCTCTTTTCTCTTCTTTTTTTTTATGTTACAAGGGGCTGACCAGTTATTGTGGTTTGTGGTTTTGTCGACTCGGTGTTTCATTTAAACGGTTACATTACATTTTTGATATGTATGGCGCACTAAGAGTGAAACTACTTAAAGAGCGCCTCTTTTCTCTTCTTTTTTTTTATGTTACAAGGGGCAAACGAGAAGGTGGATCACATAAGTGACTACCGATGCTCATGGACATATGAACTACCAGGAGGCGAATTGGGCAGGCGCTCCTGGTACCAGTACCTCTTTCTCACATAAGAAGTTCAGAATAAATCTTATTTGATTTATTCCTCATCTATATTAATACGTGAAGCGAAAACTTTTCACGAAAATTGCGCGGATGGTAGAGTACGAAATTTGGCACAATTAAAGTTTATGTACCGGATGGTGTGCTATTGCTAACATTTTTTATAATATATATATTATAAATATATTAAAATAAAAACTCACGCACACCAATGCAAAACGAATTACGCACGCATGTATACATTTTATTATAGGATGACGTCAAAGCGTAGTCATGCCACAACAAAATTTCTTATAATTATATATTTTTTTTTTTTTTTTTTTATGTTACAAGGGGGCAGAGGCCCACACCTTCACCCATCCTCTGCAATCTAAGCGGACCCTGGTACTTAAATGGGATAACGCTAGGAAGAAGTAGAATGGTGAATGTTTATATTGTTAAATATATTTATAAAATAATTTATTTTATTATGGTCTGCAATCTAAGTGGACCCTGGTACTTAACCGGGATAATGCTTGGAAGTTATTTAAAGCCTTAATAGCTAAACAGTCGAATTCGACAGGAATCCGCAAGTATACCGACACCGCACCTCTGGAGTATTATCGCACCCACTTCTAATGCCGGAGACAAACATAGCTTCATTTGAATGATCATGTGGAGTGGCCGGGGACACTCTAGTAATTGATAATAACTTCAACTTTATACGTCAAAGTGTTATTGAGATATAGGGCCTTGACAGACAACAGGATAACGATGACGACGAAGCGATCCTACAAGGGTTCTATTTTCCATTAGAGGAATGGAACCCTAGAAAAAGGGTAATATAAATTAAACCTCCCAAATGTATTGCTGGTTTTTGAGAAATGAGCACTTTTCTTTTAAGTTCATAATTTGTATGACTTCAGAAACATCGATGCCCGCATCGATTTCCTCAGCAGGCACTGTGTGTGTGCAAAATCTGTTATGATCCTGCAAGTGCTGTTTTAAATTACCTTTCCTATCCTGCGGTTTTCAAGATTTCATGTTAGGTGGCCTCTCGCTTGTATACATAAAGATTTATTTTATAATAAACATACATCAAATGATAATTCGAAAATAGTTTAAAAAAAATCTTATCCTCGGTCGAGGAACAACAAAATGCGTTTTTTACCCCGCGGGTTGACAAAGACGTTAATTCCAATCGGCCGTTTAAAATTCACAACAACGGCAGAGAAAGAAAGGACAATGGATTTCAGATAGCGCTTAACCACCCGTCCGTTAACACCTTATAACAACTTTGTAGTTTTGTATCAGACGCGCAATATAGATACAGGACTATATGACACACGGACCAAGGAGGAGGGGGGCTTTTGTCCAGCTCTGGGACATTACAGGCTAATTTAAAAAAAAGTTAATAATACCAATCTAAGCGGTACTAGACCGGGATAACGCTAGGTAGAAGATCCCGAAGTATTCTGATAAAACCGTTTGCCCCTTGTTATATACAAAACAGGATTGTTTTGTTCTTCAACGACGAAGATGTCATCGTACAAGTACTATGTATGTCAGATGACAAAACAAAAAATGACGTCACAAGATGGCTAGTCGAGGACATTCAAGTTAAAAAGTTCGTTGCGGCTGTCGGTTGGCAGACGTCCAAAAGAGTGAATGACATTCACAATGCTGGGTATAGTCTATATTTATATTATTATACTCAACATGGTAAGTATAACATAGGAATACCTCATTTCCATGCTTACCTGAATGACCCGGCACCCAAAAAATAGTTACCGAATTTTGGCTTCCTAGTTCATTCAGTCCCTTTATGCAATCCAATACCAGGGTTGAGTTAACAGCGGCTGCATCTAAGGCCTTGATCACTGCCTGGCTGTCCTTGCAGATGTGGATTACCTTACCTTTGGCTTTTTGATTTAGCAATTCATGAGTACAGGCAATTATGCCAAAGGTTTCTGCCTGGAAAACTGTGGCGTACTGTCCTAAACTATGGCTGCCACCCGGTTGCAATCAGAGCAACTTAACTTAGTGATCGACTCAAATGCCAACCACTGATTAGGCCACGACCTCCTCAATATCCTCATATAGACTCTACAGTACTTATGAGCGTCATGTGCATTACAATAATGGTTATTTTTTAAAATTATTATTATAACATTTGGTGAGGATGGGCGGGAGTCTGCGGTGCAAAAGTGTCCCTTGCTAAGCTATGAAATGGGGCTGCCGTATTTTTCTTAAGCTGAACTATTGACGCCATTACAGCTGACCATTAACAACTGTTTTACGTCATGATTATCATGGTGGCAACACTAGTAGATATTTAACACCTGGTTAAACGTATCAAGATTGTGAATCAGTGTTAATTTCCCATAGGACGCAATGTCACATCACGTTTTACAATCTAATTAGTTTAAAAATTAAGTAGCTGAAATAACCAGGCATTTTTTATTTATCAGTTAGAGGTGGTTGTAGTTTAATCAGTGGCGGGCATTCGAATCGATCGCTACTTTATGTGGCTCTTACCTCGGCAGGGTGATAGATGGGTGAACCAATATAGCTCTTCTTTTCAAATCAACTCCTCTGTGATTCGGAAGGCACGTAAAACAGTGGGCTCCGTTTAATACCACAGAGATATATTAGTGGTGAGATTGTGGGGGATTTGTTGCAGCGGTTTAGGGGGAGTGGGTTGATAATGATTTATATGTATAAATATGATTTACACTCAATATAAAATAATACACTGCGAAGAAAAATAGAGGCGAGCTCAATATTATTTTGCTTTGCGTTATTTGTAAAGTTCACCAAATGAAGGGAAAGTCTTTTTGGACTATATTGGTTATCTTTTGAATGTACATAAGCCTTCATTAAATTATCTTTTAATTGGTATTCAATTTATCTTCATTTCGTAAAAGAAGTGTAAGAAAGTCTCAGATGCAGGAAACATTATAGTGTCATGAAAAAATTATGCTCTACCTTATAGTGGGCAAGCTTAAGTTACAAATGTAGCTGTGGGGTGAGTTAAGATGACCGACTGCCCTCTGAAGTCATCCCCATAACTCTCAACATCTCTTCAATCTCAGGATTAAAATTACTCAATGACATTAATCGGGCCTCACTGTTTTACGTGCCTTTCGAAGCACATAGGAGGTCGGATGTTTGAAAACCAGTGTTAGAATGGGTCACCCGACTATCAGGCCTCGGTGAGAACTGCTTTACAGAGCGGTCAACTCAAACTCCGGCTACTGATTAAGCTATGACCCCCTCTATAGTTGTTACATGATAATTATGTTGGAATATAGTTCATTAATTCCAGAAGAGATAGAAAAACAGAGTTGGTTACTAAAACACATTTTCTACCAAATTTCAGATTACCAGATTCTATGTCAACTGGAGGTACTCTATAGGTTTTGGGTCCCATTGCAAATGTATGGAACAGACAGATTGACAACGAAGCTATCCTAAATGGGTTTTTTTTTTCATATTTCGGAGGTACGGAACACTAAAAAAGAGTATATATAGACGTATTAGTGACTAGTCCGATCCACATTTATGAGTCGTCATTCGAATAATAAAGAGTTACATTATTTAGAATGTTGATTATTGACCTTTTGATTGGGATGGTTCGGGGTACTTTGCCTCGTTATCGTTCTAAATACATTTTTAAATATTAGTATAAAAATAAAAACATTTAAAAATATATAAAAATAGATGTCCGCCGGCAGCGGGGTAAGACCTCACGCCACCGGTGGTCAGGGGTCCAGAGTGAGGAACCTGCTCACTATACGTGCCGCCTCAAGCAATACCGCCTTCTGTATCCGACTTTTGATCCAACCATCAAGCGAGAGCCTCTTAAGATGACGATTTAAAAATAATTATTATAACTGACACTATATAATTAAATTCGCGTTAAGTTCGCGTCTTGTCCCAATCCACTGACCGCCTTGCAGCGCATACATAATCGTAACTCTATACGCAGGCCGTTAATTGTTCCTCTCGGTACCACACCAATAGTATCATATGACACAACAGATAAGGTCGCGATAGTTCATTGGTTAGAGCATAGACTCAAATCCCTATGCTTTATTCATTAGGATCCTTAATTCGTATCGCTTCGGAAAGGCCGAAACTGATTTCACAGAGATTTTTTACTAATTTACTTATTTGAAAAAAAAAATTGGTTGTCTGTCGGTTTACGGATAATAACTTTACACGATAACACGAACGCTTATGCCGACCTATCAATGAAGATAAAAAACATAATCTTAAAGGCATTATTATAACTAAAAATCAAATTATCTCGTGATAATTAGCCCAACGGCGGTGGGGTTTGAACCGGGTACCTTGCGGATTTCAGTCCATACCTTATACAGTTGAGCTATTGAGGCTACTCGAATGCGATTTACCTCTTCGTAATCGGCCCTTAATTTCTCGTCCTCTGCGACCAACTTCTCGTTTTCCTTCGTCAGCCTCTCCAGAGATTTCCTCAGGGATGACACTCGGGTGTTCCTCTCCAAATAGTATCCGACGAACTCCACCGAGAAAGCGGGCGGCACGTGCCAACGTCGGGACACGTCTTTCAGTGCTGCCATCTGTTACACGGAACATGTGTTTATTTGTCAAAATTTTAACCGATAAAATTGTCCAATTAGGAAGATCCAACTTCGAGAAAGAGTAAAATCGACGAATCCAACTCGGATGCGTATAGCGTTCGGGAAACTTCGTAATATCTTCTCGTCCACAATACCTCAATGCTTAAAATCTAAGTTATTCGACCAATGTGTGTTGCCAGTAACGACTTATGGAACTGAGACGTGGTCCTTCACTCTTGGCCTCATACGCAAAATGAAGCAACGAGCAATGGAGAGAGTGATGCTTGGTGTTTCGCTGCGTAATAGGATCCGTAATGAGGAGATACGCAGGCGAACCAAAATGACCGACATCGCTCTCAAAATGTCCAAGTTGAAGTGATCACAGAGAAAACGATTGCTATAAACACAAAAATGCATTTTTTATTAAGAATATATCAAATACCTTTTGATACATTTATTTTTTACGTTATTTTTTATTCTACTACCCATTACAGTTAAGCGCTTTTAAATACTTTTTCCTTTCGTAGCATGTAAACCTTCCACAATAAGAATCCAAAATTTATTTAATATTTGTATGAACTGCTTCCAATGCGTTCGGTTCAGACCTCCTTTTAATGTGGTCTTATCGAATAATCCGCCCTTGGCGGACCTCCTTGCCAAATAACATCGCTCTAAATTGCCATATTTCGTCCCGGGGTTTTCAAAATTTAATACGGCGCGAAACCGAAATTCCGTGACGCTGCTTTGTTTTAAAGGCAAATATGCTGTAAACTTAGTGTAGTGACATACTCGCCATATGAGCCGCCGAAACTTGTGGCTGAATGTTTATACTACGAACATTGTCTAATTTTCTTTTTAGTGCTATCCCGGTCAAGTACCAAGATCCGCTACAGACTGCCTTCTGACGTCATCCCCCAAAACCTCTACAATCTTTCGACTAATGTCATTCAGTGACATTAATCGGGACCCACTGTTTTAAGTGTCTTCTGAAACACGTGGAAGGTTGGATATTTGAAAACCAGGGTTAGAAAGGGTCACTCCATACGCCTGTGCCTTTGCTTCTGGAATACCTAGTTCATGTGATACTACAAGTCGCTTCTCTAGACATACCAGTGCTTGTTGCAGATTACCATGTACGCAACGCATGAACATGGGTGGAGGCGCGCGAGAGGCGGGTGCTTCTTTAATTGCGTGAGCGATTCAACACTATAACAGTCGGTAACGTAAAGCCACACTTCATCTAATTTTAAGGGAATTTGGTCAATAATTAAGTACCTATTTTAATTACATAATTATAACGAGAGTCGAGTACCGAGTGCTCTCCTTAAGTATTCTAAGTGTCTCACCAGTCACCCGTATATTTACTATTTGAAGTGTAACTGTGTAAATCATTTTTGATATCCTCTCTTGAAATAAATAATACATTGGACCCTTATTTATAATTTTCTCGCTGTAAGCATTCATTTTTTAGACCTTGCGGAAGTCAGGACTTACTGGTGCGAATACTGCGGCATTGAATCAGTGTTTACTTTCTTTCCTTTATTACATTGTAAATACATTAATGGAAAAATAAATGGGTATAGGCAATACGTCATGTTATACGATTTAGCATAAATGACGTCACATGAATTTTACGATTATTTTCCTAGTGCTATCCCGGTTAGGTCCGCTTAGATTGTAGAGGATGTGGCTGTGGGGTTCATAATTAGCACAAATACCAGCTATAAATATAGTCAAACCAGATAATAATAAAAGAACTTTTAAAAATATTATATGGTATTAAAAAAATCTTTATTTCAGGAGCGCGATTCACTTCACGTACTATGGCAAACTTCCCAAAAAACCATTGATGCTTTAGACGTGGAACTCAAAACATACCAAACCTACGACAATAGAAGGACAAACAATGTAATTAGCAGTTCTTCAGTCTATTTTACAGTTTAAAAGGAAAAACTTTATAAATTAAACGTTTCTAAAAATATAAACCCAAACTAATTTTATTTTAGAAATCAACGTATGACAATAGAGACATGGAGCTTAAACTGGAAACCGCCGTCGCTGATTACGTAGAACTAGAATCGAAATATAGGAAATTAAACAATGAATATAATTCCTTAGAAGCGGAATTAAAAAGTAAAGAAAAAGAAATAGCATCTTATAAGGAAAGAGGCAAAGAGCTGGAACGGGAACTGGATGAAGTAAAAATAACTTTGAATGAACATAAAGTGAATTTATCAGCAGAAATAAAGAGTCATGACGACATTAAATCTCAATTACTTTTATCTCAAAAAGAGTGTGTTGATATAATCAAGAAAGAAACGGAAGCCAAAGCTAAGGTAAAGAATAAAAAGTCTCTGAAATTAAAAGATTAGTGTCATATTCTCTACATTTTTGAAATCTTTATGTCATAGTTATGTAATGTTTCTTACAGGTTGCAGAAGCTTTGCAATTGTTTGATTTAGTTACAGGACAAAAAAACGAAGCCTATAAAAAGATCGCAGAAGTAACAAGTAGGTATATTTATGCATACTTGAGATCGCCGGCTGGTCTAAATTCGGCCACAAATCTTTAAATTTGCGTACAATGTGTTTATTTAAAACTAACAATTAATATGCATGCGGTCGTAATGGATGCGCTTTAACACAATGTTATAGTAAAAATAATACATGTGTGTGTAAATCATTTGGCGTTGGTGTGCGTAAGGTTATATTTTAATAATTGAATACACTCGTTAGTAGTATGACATTCTATTGTACCTAAATATTAATAATTTCTACAATTTACAATTTTATTTAATATTCCAGCTGAATTGACTACTCTAAAACAAACATTAACTAATGCCCAGCGTGCGATGGAAACCAGCTATCGGAAGGAATTAGATGAAGTTAAAGAAAAGTATAATTTGAAGGTATCTGATATGCTGGAGCACATTAGAAATCTCGATGGCGAGCTGGTTGAAAAGGGCCTGTTATTAAATAAAATGTTAAGGTATTTTTCTTTCAAAGTGGTAATTGGCTTTAAATAGAGCCATAGACATTGATTTTTGTAATATTTTGATATTTACAAATGGATTATTATTTATTTAGAAATGGAAGATATTATTTAGTTTAAATTGAAGACAAATCATCATAGCCTTCTTGGTAGTTGTAACAATCAAGAAAATTTATCAATCACATGTACATTACTCGAGAATTTTTGTAACTGAATTTATTATACCCACAGAGAAAATAAAATACTGCAGGCTGCAAACGAAAAGTGCCTAAAAAAGGAGCAAGACAAACTAAATACCGTGGACCCGAAACTGGCTCTCGCTGAACAAAGACTTGAGGCTATGTTTCAAGAATTGGTTTGTTGGTTTTATTGTTTCAATCAATAATCATTTATTGCATAAACTGTTATACATAATATTAGGGTATTAAAAGGAGAAAAGTCTTTACAGCCATCTTAGGCATGCAACAATTTTAAAATTAATTATTATACAGTCAATTAATTATTACTATACGTTTTTTTTATCTTTGTATATTTCTAATAAATATTTAACATATGAGATCCCAATATAGCACCTTGAGCAACTCCTCTAAAATGTTCATTTCGTATTTTTATTTTTGGACCCCTGAGGCAAAGGTGTTATAAGTTTGAAGTGTCTGTGTGTGTGTGTGTGTCTGTCTATGGCATTGTAGTTTCTAAACGAATGGGGCGATTTTGATGCTGTTATTTTTATTTGTAAGCTCACAGTATCGAAATGGTTCTTGGCTAGAATTTACAAAGATTTATTCGAATTTAATTCAGAAATTTGTCGGTATTTGAGCCGATCGCTAGGGTGAGTACCTCTTATCGCGGCCAGGTGATAGATAGGTGACCAATTCTAACACTGGCATTCAAATAACCGTGTTTCAGAAGATTTGTAAAACAGTGGGTCCCGATTAATGTCACTTTATGATTTTAGTCGTAAGGTTGTAGAGACCGTGGAGGTTCCGGGGATGACGTCAGACGGCAATCGGTCATCTTAACTCGCCCCACAGCCATATCCACTCCAATTTCAGCGGACCCTGGTCCTAGACCGGGATGAAACTAGGAAGAAGTTATATGAATTCATTATTTCTCTCAACTTCGAAGGTGGCATCAGAACGTCGCAATATACAACTTGTCTGTGAAAAACAATGCTTAGCTATGGACCTTCAGAGATCGCAAGATGTTCACACGAGAGATCGGAAACGACGTGACTGGGAGGAAAGCCTTATGAAGACCCAAATCAGTGAATTGAAGTAAAGTTCAATGGAAATTTATAACTTTAAATTAATAACGTTAATAAATGAATATAGAAAATCGTTAGAAAGTCTGATGTGGAAAATCGAAAACCGAATTTAAACCATCAATTATCTAGACCAAGAAATTGGTTTGCCACGCCAAGCTCGAATGTTGTTTGCACGTCAATTAGTTAAAAGGCTCATTTTTGCTTGTTATGCATTACGTAATTTCTAACAATAACCCATACCAAAATTTTCTTTAAGTAGGAACTGTCATCCAAAATGATAAAGCACTTTCTTGGTCGATAGTCGACGCATAATTATAAATTATTGACATAGTCGTGTTCAAAATGAAGTGACGCAAATTGTAGGTTAAATAAAAAATGCGTTAAAACACACAAAGTCATACAAAATCGTTAAAGAAATATCGCACCAATATCAATAGATTGAACAAATTAATATGAACAACTCAAAAATCGATGTTCCATATTACAGACTGCAGGTTGAACATCTCCAGAAATCACTCGAAGAAACACACGAAATGATCAATAAATTGCAATCGATGTTGTCATCGAGGACAGAGTTAAGTCAAAAGTAGGTATATTAAAGGTAGTAATTAATTTTAAAAATTTAAGAAATTAAGATTTAGTAATATAAAAATTAATAACTAATTTTGTGCAGCAGTTTCCCGCGACTTTCCGCCTGAATTTGCGAGAGCCCTCAGCCCTCGTTAATCTGGCGCTATCAATAAAATCCTTCCTTAGCGGATGTCTTAATAACTATAAACCGCCACCTTGTCAAATTTCACCATTGTACGTCCCGCGGTTTTCGAGATTTCGTGTCAGGTGACCTCTTATTTTTTTTGTACATATAATAAATAAGCATATATGACAGACGGACGTCTGTTCCTAAGGCAGACAACTTTAATAATGTCTGTGCACACAACAACCTGGGTAACAAACGCCTGTTGTACGCATATATATTTTTTGTAAAAAATATATAAATACATATTTATACCTTAATACCGTCTCTACAAATTCAAATTCAAATGATATTTTATTCAAGTAGACTTTTGCAAGCTTGAATCGTCAAATAGTTTAAAAGCTACCACCGATTCTGAAGAGTAATCGGAGTACAGTCTTGAGAAGATCGTAGCTTAATCAGTGGCTGGCATTTGAGTCGATTGCTAGGTTGAGCAACCCTTGCTGTGTCCGGGTCGTCCGGTTGTCCGGTGGAACAACGGATGTATACAAGCGGCCTTAAAACTGTATCAGTAGACACCACATTGACAGTCCGTTATCCGGTGAAAACAACGGACGTATACAAACGGCCTTAAAACGCAGAGATACATTTATAAGAGATCATTACATATTTTAAATTTCTTGAATGTATTATGAATAACTGATAGAATCAGGCTACAGTCCTATATATTAATTAATTTATAGTTGGCATGCCCTTCACTCTTACTGCAGCATATAAATTAAACATGTAAACTTCTTTTCCCTTACCTCTTTTATGAGATGGAAGTGAATGTTACTTTAAACAAATTCGAATTAGTTCTAGTAGAGTTGTAATATGGATATAAGAAAACGTATCAATTTTCAGAGAACCAAGACAACTGCAGTACCAGCAGCGAGATATCAGAACCGCGCACCTTGTTGGATGATGAGATATTAGTTGTAAGGTTGAAGAAATCGTGGGGGTTCCGAGGATGACGTCAGATGGCAATCGGTTATCCTAACTCGCCCCACACCCACATCCTCTACAGTCTAAGCAGACCCTGGTATTTAACCGGGATAACGCTATGAAGAAGAAGTTTAATAATTAAGTAGTTTATATAAGTATGTATTAGGTAATGTGATGTGTAGAATTTGCAATAAGTTACTATAGGATTGTCATATAGGATTTGTATAAAAATCCCTTAATAAAGATTAAAAAAATAAATAAAATTATGTATGGTATTTCGGTAAATGTTTTTACCGTTACAATTACTAACTACGGGAAAATTTTCCAAATAACCGCTGTTTGTCGAACCAAATGTATTGGAGTATGTGGTCAGTACATAATAAAAACCGGGCAAGTGCGAGTTAGACTCGCGCACTGAGAATGGTTCCTTACCATCACGTCATACTTTACAAGGCTATTTCAAGATTTATACCTTTCATAGAATTTCTTTTAATTTGACAAAATCACCGACATTTCTTGTATATATTATTCGTGGTGATAGTAAAAATTTACCGTTTTCAGAATTTTTGCCTATATTTGTATTTCAAGACACATTTTTTTGCCAAATTATATGATTCTCGGTCTTCGGGAAGTACCCTATAGGTGGAAAATTATATCTGGCGAAAGGAAACCATTGTACTTGATAGAGTCGTGATAGCTCAGTGGTAGAAGGGATGTACTGATATCTATAAGGTCTCAGGTTCAAACCATACACAAGCTCAAAAAAACTGTTATTGTAGCGAGTACATACTTAAAAAAACCTTAGAAATTTAACTGAAGGTCCCTAATTCACATCGGTTCCACAACACCAAAATGGCAATACGAAAATGGCAGCTGTGTCGTGACATTTTGTTGGAGGCAGGAATTTCCTTGCATATATATCTATACATATACATAAAATCGATTGGTCTGTTTATAACGTCGAAATTATTTTCCTCCGGCTTCATAAGGTCAATAGTCTAGACCCATGAGCTTCGCAAAGTGTTATACCACGCGTTTTGGTTATCATATTTCTGTATTATAAAATTAACTTCTAACTAAAATGGATCTGGGACCACCGCAATGACACCGCCATGAGGGAAGCGAAACGCGAGAGCACTACTTAAGGACCTTTTCTCTAAATGTTTCATTCAACGTTTTTTTTTAACTTTCGTAACTTGGGATTGGGTTATGCCAGATAAACAAAACTTTCGGGATATGATGCTAGTAGTGAACTTATTAAACAAATAAATTGCTATTGCATAGCTCTCATAGTTTAGATTTCCGCTGTTCTGAGCCTTGAAGAGACATCCTCATTTCGCCCCCCACTTTAGAAACACTAAAGGTTTCTCCCCCTCCGACTTCTATACCCAAAATTGATCGTTCCTTTCCAAATGAGGGTATACCTGTCGCTGGTCTCTGCGGTGAAGAGGCGGTTGCTGACGGAGCCGACGAGCGCGGGCACGCAGAAGGGGTCGGCGGTGAGCGCGGCCTGCAGCGCCACGCACAGGTTCTCTATGGCTGCGTCGCGCAGCTTCTCGAAGGGGGTGTATAAACTATTGTGTTCTTATTTGCACAATATAAAATAATATTTGGTTATAAAATTATTATTGTTAGACTCCATGGGAGTCTCAGTGAGATACGGCTCTTAGGCCCCCCTAAATCTGGCCCTATCGAAAAATCTTTTCGTTCCGGATTCCAACTGTCTATAAAGTTACACTCCTGTCAAATTTCATCTTTGCATCATCTTGCGATTTTCTAAATTTCGTGTTAGATGAACTTTGATTTATATATATTTGTTATTTATGACACACTCTATTTACATGTGGATTTATAAATTAACTCTGTGAATGGCCAAGAGCGTGTCAAGACACGCTCTTGGCCATAGAAGGCCAGGATGCAAAAATTGAATATAGACGCTTACGTTAAGTCGGGTTAACGTTAAACAGGTAGAAGGGACGAAAAGAACATAATCATTATAAATATATACAGGACTATATGACAAACGGACGTCTGTTCCTAACGTAGACAACTTAATGCCTGTGTTATAAGTAACAGACGCCTGTAATAAACAAATATTTTTTTTTAGAAATATATAAATACATACATATGGATAATACATCCAGACTCGACGTGGAAACCGAATCCACGACCCCCCGAGCTGAAGGTAGGGTCACTGCCCACTGCGCCAACAGGCCAGCCAAAATCATTCAGCAGTTCATATGAAGTATGAACGCCTACACTTTACTCCCTTGTTTTTCTTCTTGCCAGCGTTATATTTCATTTTAAAAATTAAGTGATATAATTTAGCTGTGTTCAGTTATGAGGGAAAAAATGAATTAATTAAATGGCGGGAAGTTTGGGGCGACCGAAGCTCAGCCGTTCACGAAGCCCCGGGTGGGGCTCTCGATCGAGAGTCGGTACTCCGCGGATACCGTGTGTGGAGGAGTTATGGGACGTAAGTAGGTTGACGCCTCCGAACGCTGGAGCGCGTGGAGGTCGTCGCGAATCGGGGACCACGTCCCCGCCGTCGGGGAAAAGACTCATGAGTAGAAAAGTTTGCTCTAAATAAATATTGAAACCAGCATGTTATGATGATCCATAACGATAATAGCCTTTTTTTGGTGAAATTTCTTTGACGGGATATTCTCTAGAATGTAATTGGTTTAGACATCTACATATGCACTGTGTCAAAATATATCTTTATTTGCAAGGCTTGCAAACACCGGAGCCGACGGAAATTGTAAAATTGCCAGGAAAATATTTTTTTATTTTCGTTCGCAACGACCCATACGTGAGCGTAATTACTGCGATCGCCTTATGGTACGCACTCTGTGGACGCATTGACTTGATGAGTATTAATGTTTCACAGATTAAATATTCATATTCACAAATTGTTCTGTGACATTTGCAATAGGTTTTCTATGGTTGCAAAATTGATCAATTGATCAGTAGTTACTAGTTAATAATTTAACGCTAAAAGATATTCACACAATTTCAAAATTTTTATTTAAAAGTGATGTGTTATAAATGTAGCCTTTCTGTTACACTTACGGGTTAGTATAATGAAATTGTTTAAGTTAAAACGTATTTTATCAATTAATTACAGAGTTGGATAATTTTGTGAATACATTGATTTGATGAATAAATTATTCTATGTCCTATTACTAACTAGAGACAAAGAAATTATGAAAATTTACTTTTCCTATTAAGAAAGGTTCTAGTGAACTTTTTAGTACCCGCCCATATAAAATCAGTGTTATCACTTCCTTACAATAAATAGTGCCAGAATTGCGAAAATTTGTTGCGGAAATTTTATAAAAATTTTGTTTCAAATTTATATTAAAGATATACTTTATATTAATTGATGTGATTTTATACATAAAACATAGTTTCATATAGATATAGTTAAAAAAAATTAAATTGGTCCTCTAAGAGTACTATTATTGAGAAATATATTTCAAGTTTGGTTTGGAGTCGAAATTTTATATAGATAAGTTTTTTATTTATGAAAGTATCTTAAAATGAGTTGCAGTGAGTTTTTTTCCTATTGTTAAGACAAAATGCATGTATTGGGTTCATGTTCAGGATTTACTTTCACAAATATTTGTTGCTGATATGAGATAATGATGTCTTAATTTCTAATGGAAAACATCGCTTGTGCAATGCAAATCTTTAAAGTCAAAGGTTTTAGACTGATTCTAGAAGTAATCAGATGTAATATTTTCAGTTGTCAAGAGAAATATTATACCTAAGTCTGCAATTAACTATCAATACACCAGTATGTAGATACCAAAATAGATAATTGAGTTTGGCAGGAACTCTCTGTCTCTAGAATATACAATATACCTTCAAATATACAAAGACTGAGACAAGAACTATGTGTTATGTAGAAGATATTGCATGAATAACCTTTAAAAAAAAAAATTATGGTGTAGTTTTGGCATAAAGACAACCCATTACGTATATGTCTAACGAAAATTGTTTTGATGAAATATTGACCATGAAACATGCAGCAAGTGATTGGAAAACTGTTGAAGATTATATCACACCTCACCAGGAAACGTCAAAAAATGAATCATTTATTGACAACATTGATACTGATGAGAAAATTTTGTCTATATTTTATAAAGATAATTCCCTAGATTCATGTTCATTGCCTGACATTAACGATTTTGATGAAAACTTTATCATAGAAAATGAAACACTCGATATTGATACATTTTCTACTGAGGGTGATAAAAGTCTTAAGGAGGAAATATTTCAAACAGAATCATTCGATAATTCAGCCAGAGAGAGTGAAACTGATCTTTTGTTAAAAAAAGATATTTGTGAAAACACAAAAAAGACACCTGAAAATATTTTCATTAAAAATGAATCATCATATGAGAGTAAGTGTAAAGAAAAACATAAAAAAGAAGTAAAAAATGAACCATTTATTTTTAACAGTGACCAAGATGATCTTCATTTCTCTATATTAAATAAAGATTATTTTTCTGATGATAGTTTGGAAGCAAAAATATTTTTTGAAGAACATGAAACTGAAATACATACAAGTCACAAACTAACAAATTATGAATTGACTGAAGATTTCACTTTTAAATATAGCGATAAGGAGATAATAGGTGATAATCGATTTATAAGAGGACATATCACAGTAAGTTCACAGTTATATATAATTCCAGTATAGATATCATTATAATTAAGATAATTTATCTGCACCATCATATGGTGAATAAAAGTTGTTATTCAGAAATCTCTGTAATAAACATGTATCTATGTTAATATAAACTTAATCACTCTACTTAAGTGTATAAAAAAATAATATTCTAACATTATAATTCCTATTTCAGACTAATCATACTCGAACAAATGTGAAGAAATCAGTTGGCCAAAAACATGGTAAGCACTACTAATTATAAGAATATACTGCAATGGTCCCTATGTACAAAGCAACATGGCAAAAATGTAGGTTTACAGCTGCGCCAAATAAAAATTACTATGCAATAGTGAAAATTAATATTTTATTATACCAGACATAGCTCAAAGTGTTTATACATTTTTGTCCTTGAAGTCTACAAAGTACTGCAAAACTTAGTGCAGATACACAAAATCTCCAGCCACATTACATGATTATTGAAATGATCATTGAAATGAAGCTATGTCGGGCTCATGCATTATGCAATATTATAACAAATTCAGAGAGTTTACTTTGCTATACAGTGACTTAAACCTTTTATACATTTTCTATTGGCAACTTTCAAATGACAGTCTTACTTCTTTATTTAAATAATTCGAAAACAGTTGTACCTAACATGTTTGCTTATTACTTACATAGTGAAGAAAAGAACATTATTGTATGATAGAAATTTTGCTAATATTAAGGGGTTATTGTAATTGATTGTTTTTTAAAACAAATCTTAACCTGATGAAATTATTAAAGGTAAATAAAACTTAACAAATAAACAGACTAGAATCAAGGCAAGTAGGATATGACATTAGATTCGGCCAGTGTCACGTTTTATGGAACATAGAAAGGAGATTGGTTGATTCTCTAATAAGAGACGAACCTTTGGGCAAGACAGCGTCTGACGGATCCGCTAGTAATACATGTATTACTCAAAAATGCTATATAAAGGTAGTTACATTGATTTTTATAGCGATAACAAAAAAGATATAATTTCTGTCATTACGACGAGATAAACGACCACAAAATCACAGAATAACAAAAAGCAACTAAGTGTAACTGTCCGTGACAGCTCGTCAAAATGGACGAATCATTTTAATCGGTTTTTAAAAAATAGTTAGTTACATACATGCGCAAAAAGAATACGCTCTGGTGATTGCGATGCACTCTGCTTGGTAGACAGAGGTTGTCGATCCCAGAGCAGTAGATATCCTGATGTTTAATTCTTGCGAGTAGACACCAGCACCTGTACTCACTCGCGATTTAGATCCGTTAGTGTATATTCGTAATTCATTGATTGCTGAGTAATCTTTTGTTTGCTCATGTAGTTCTACCTTGTAATTTTTTACTAGAACGTATTCACGAGGTATGCGGTCGCACTTCGCTTGTATAATGGGATTTTCCCGAATAGTATCTACCAGTATGCTTGAGTGCTTTGTATTTGTGTTGTGTTCCCACAGGTGCAGTGTGCTAAGAATGCGTGTATATTAAAAATGGCTGACTTTTTTCCCACATCCAGTACTCCAGTGATGGAACCAGAAGTTCTTCCAGCCGTTGTCAATACGTGTCTCAATCTCTTTTGACTGCCTGTTATTAAACGAGACGATCTGGCCCAAGTATGTATACCCATCTACATAATATATAACCTGCCCGTCTACCTCGACCATATGCTTCGTGCTATTGGACATTATTTGAGTTTTGTTCATGTTCATAGAAAGTCCAACCTAGCTAGCGTTCATGTTCCCGTTACGTATATCATTATAGATAAATAACCTAGATACTGACTGCAGCGCCATCAGCTAGGCTTTAATATAGCCCCATCTATCATCCGATCGCAGCAAGAGCAACTTAACCTAGCGATCGACTAAAATGCCGACCACTGATTAGGCCACGACCTCCTCAATTGCGAACTACATATATGCTTATTTGAAGCTATATATAGTTTGCGTGAGGTTTTATATTAATAATTTAATGTACTAATGAAGCATATTTAATTAAATTATTAGCATTCGCACATTATCCTCCATATAAATTACAATTGTGCCAAATTTCATACTCCTCTGTCCGCGCAATTTTTGTAAAATGGTACCGAAAGTTTTCGCTTCACATAATTAACATTAATATATATATTTATAATCAATCATTGTTATTTTATGTTTCCTTTTAACAATGGCACTCAAAACTGTATTCACAATCGAACGGTAAATAGTTGGAGGCTTTATAAATTCAACCAACTAATACGCTTTTCAAATACCTTTATTACGAGTATAAGTCACATTTCGTGAGGATAATAATTTGTATCTGATTGAAGTTATTTTGTTATGATTAAAAATATTTACTTTTTTAATTACAATGTCATTTTATCGTTAGACGAGTTAATATGTAAAAAGTACTTGCAAACTGGATAAACATTACTTAGTGCAAATCTATTACTTTGACTGGCCCGTTGGCCCAGTGGGCAGTGGGGAAGGTCCCTTACCGGGAGAGACCCCTCTATCCCCCCCCCTCCCTCCCCCTCAACTACCGGTGACGCTGGCGAGGCCGGTAGGGCCAACAGCAGAAAAAACACAAAACAAGGAAAAAGATAGTTTTTAAAGTTGATATGCAGGATTGTGGTTGGCTTGGAATAGACCACTCCTACAGATCACCTAATTAAAGAGTTCTCTAAGAATATGAACTCACCAAGTATGATCTATTATAACGAGTACGTACAACGATAGTTAATTTTGATTTGTTGATATTTCAGTCCAGTTACATGGATCGTGGTCGCGGCTGGACTGCGAGGGCTGCGGTGTGTTGAAACGTGACTACGGGTACCCGTGGACAGTCTTAGAGAAATAAATGCTGCATTCTTGGAGGTCCCTAAGTCATATCAAATAGACCGAGGCTGAGTACTGATTCCAGAGATATGTTTTTTATAAGGGAACTTAAAGAATTTAAGGGAACTTTACATTGTTATTTTTCTGCCTTGCCTTATCCCGTTCTAGTAATATTTGGAACCAGTATTATAATTGGTCACCCATCTATCACCCGACCACAGCGAGACTTACTTAACCTATCGATCGACTCAAATGCCGGCCACTGATTAAGCTGCGACCTCCTCTTAAGATAAGTTTAAATTATTAAGAAGAAAGTGTGCGAATGCTAGTATTTATATATACCATGCATTATAAATATATTAAATATTAAAAAAAACCACACCCACACAAACGCTTATAATTTACTATAAGATTACGTCACAGCATAGTTGTTATAACGACAGTACATATATTAATTGCCCAATAGAACAATGTCATTGTATCAATAATTAAAATGTTATATATAGTGTTAAGTAAGCTATGAAACGCAAATCTAAAGAAGTATGGCGAAATTTGGACCAGTCGGCAATCTCCAGTTATGTTAAATGCTGTACAATATTTATGTCGTTTATTCCTCTCAGTGGCTGACAACCCACGTAATTGGTTGGGAAGGGGGGGCACGTTTACGTTTACACTTTATCGGAAAAGAAGTGACAAAGGAAGGCCAAATGTTTTTGGTTTTTCGGTTTTCATAAAAAAACCTTGAATGTCCACAAAAACTGTTCCAAAGAAAATAAGAAAAGATAAACAGTAAAGCAGACAAACAATTTATTCAACAATATGGTTCTGGTAACATATTTTTGACACACTATTGATATAGAATATATGTTATCCAGCATCTTTAGCGTTTTTTCCTTTAACTTTCATTTTTATAACTAAGTTATGGTAATTTGACCTTGTAACAAAGTTATGTATCTGATGAGAACATGAGATGTGGCTTCTCTCTTACCGCATGTATCATGGGGAGTGTTCGGAGGAATTGTTCGGACTTATACCGGCAGCTGAATTTCACCATAAGACATCCCGTCAAAATTTGAAATTCCACCGTCATCACCTCGATGTCCTAAAGTTCACAACTGTGCGCTTTTCTAGACAATTTTTGCCTCGCATAATCTCTCTGTGGAATCAGTTGCCAGCTTCGGTATTTCCGAACGGATACCACTTAGGAACCTTCAATAAAAGAGCATACTCATTTCTCAAAGGCCGGCAACGCATCTGCGTGCCTTCCGGTGTTGCAGTTGTTCATGGGCGTCGGTAGCCTCCTACTAAGCTTAAATTAACAGCTTGTATTAGGAGTGGGTGCGACAATACCCCAACGGCGGTGAGGTTTGAATCGGGTACATGCGGATTTCAGTCCATACCCTTTACCGTTGAGCTATTGAGGCTCTAATTTTGCTGATACCTTGCCCCCCCCCCCCAAATGTCACATAATTTGTGGATGATTCGTAAGGCGACAGACGTAAGGCAATTCTAGTATACACATAAGGTATTTCTAGTATAATACGTAAGGTATTTCTAGTATACAAGATGCGTATAAAGATAAGGATAGATGATAAGCTGATAACCAATCAAAACAGTTCATGTCTATAATCAGACCTATCCACGCCCTGTATGTAATGAGATTGATGTAGAATACTTATATTACTTTACTCACTTCTTTATAATTCTTAGGTGTCATATATAAATTACGTCACACGTTACAGGGGAGGAGGGTACTGTAATCTACCCTAAAACACGGTAGGTTTATTCCACATTATACGAAAACGCGTTGTAGGATAATTCTCTTACAACGCGCTTGTATAGACCCGAATACACAGAATATAATATTATATATTATAGAATAATATTAATACGTTATAAGAGCACCGTTCTATAGGGGAGATTACAGTGTCATTTTACGCAGATTACAAAATGTAACATTGTATGATAATAGGCAGGGGGTTGTTTAAAAGTCGTTTAAATGTTTCTTGATTATGTTATGTCACACCAAGGGGGAGGGGGTTTCGAAAATGTGACAACCTCTGACAAGGATGGGGGACGAATAAAGAAATCGTAAAATTTGTATACGTAACTTATATAATGACTCCTTAGAAATAAATGAAATAATTATAACTATTTCAGACAGCGAAATGTAATGTTTGTGTAAAAGTTAATAACGCAGCCTCTTAACGGCATAGTATCTTCTAATAAAGGTTGAGACATACCTGCGGGGAAACGCCGAGCATCTTAAGACTGGGTGGGACGTTGGACAAAGCAGACCGTGGCAGAGTGACGTGACCAAAGTTAACGGTGAACGCCTCGCACCACACCGCAAAGTGTCCGATGTCAAACACCGTTAGCTCCTGCATAAAGAGAAAAAATGGCACTTATTTTACATGCAACAAAAAACAAAAGACTAGAAAATCGCTACTACTAAGATAATGTAGCTAGAATAGATGATAGCAAGTAATAAGATCCTCTATAGTAGGGAAGCCCGTGATACATAATTTGTAGTTACTAAAGCGTTGTGAGGTTCTATTGAATAATAATCTATGTAATTACATAAATTAAGTTAAAACGATAAAAAAGGTTATGTTAAGGAGCGTACGCTCCAGAAGTTATAGTTGGTTTTAACTACATTATCCTGAGAAAATCGTTAGATTGTATTTTGCCCGTAATCATTAAAAGATTTCCTTCACAATAACAAAATAATCGCTCAAATAGGATATATAAGAGTTCATATTTCGTGATATATTACAGGGTGCCAGTATTCTCCCTATATAAATTTTTGAACCGCTTGAGTATTGCGCAAAATCCCCTCTTGGGCTCCCTACTACTATGTTAAACTAAATGTAAATGCAACTAAAATCGGTGAATATCAAAATCATTTCACATATATATATGTATATATTGGACTTAGTATATGTTTCATCTAAGGGTAAATAGATACATTGTTCTAAGCGAGCACAATCCATCGAAAGCTTCACGAGCGCTTAAGAGCCCTACCTAACCGAGACGCCATGGCGATGTCGCCGGCTACGTAGCCATGGATACTAGTGCTTGCTAATGGAGTAGCCAGTAGTAGTTGTGGCAACGCTTCTAATTTGGCGACATCGCCAAACCGTCCCCAAGTCAGTTACCTAGTCTAAATTTTAATATGAATTGTTTGGATACATATCCGACAACGTCGCCATGGATTCACGGTGAGGTATCGCTATAACAGCACGTCGCATTATCGTCTATTGCAATCATGAAGAATATAAAATAAATTTGAAGAGCAATTTCATACACAATATACTCACTCCAGGAAGGGTAAGGACGACGGTTTTCCTGTCATATTTGCGTAGCGGGGCTTCCTTGCCGTTCTCGTCTGGTATACGGATTCCTTGCGGGGATGGCTTATCTCCACGACCGACCCAGAATTTTGCATCTGTAAGGAAGCAACAGATAATATATATCCGTTAACAAGAATACAACCTTATATACTACTCTAAAATTACACGGGCATTTAGCCTGTGGTGGAAATTGAGTAGAAAAAACGAAAGGTCGTCTTACACGAAATTTCTACAACCGCGGGACGTATAAACATGAACTTTAGCAGGGAGGTAATAAAGCCAGTAGACATCCGCTACGAACGAATTTTCTGTTAGGGCCAGGATCAAGAGGTCTAAGGGCAACTTAAATTTTACGCGGACAAAGTCGTGGGAAACAGCCAGTACCTACATAAGTCGCTACACAATGGCTCTTCGACAAAAATCCTTTTACCTTTAAAAATGTCTGAAGTGTAGAGCTATCTGCAATTGATTTATGTTTCCCCGGAGCCCGGGAAATATTAACCTTAATTCCGTTTTATTGGAAAGAGGCGGAACTCAGCCGGGCATATCGGGATCATATCTCAGCTGGTATTGTAAAGTTGAGTGGTTTGAACAGAAACGAAACACGCCGGCAGCCGGTGGAGTTCAATCATCTACGGCATAGCTTATCACATGTTATTCTAGGTCCAATAACACTGTACGATTTAAGTAGGATCCGATATTTTCGTCTTATACTTTGCGTTATCCCGGTCTAGTACCACAGACCGCTGAAATTGCAGAGAATGTGGCTGTGAATCGAGTTAAGATTACCGACCGCCGTCTGACGTCATCTCCAAAACCCCTACAACCTCTACAATCTATTAATCTATTTACTGAGGAGGCTTTGAATGTTGTTGTGGGGAAGGCACACCAAGGTGAGAGGCTTTTTCGGCGAGGAATGAAAGGTGGGAGCGAAGGTCGGTGTGCTTAACCACCGCAAAGGAAGATCTTCGTGTCCGGGCTTGTTGGAGTCGCCCGGGGCGGCCGCGCCTCGCCGACAGTTGTTCGTCGGAATGTCTATATATAGTGAGTGTAAGTAGAAACTTCGCTTGCGTGAGTAACTGCGGTCGTCATCCGTTCAGCGCCATCTAGTTTGCTTTGGTGTAACCTTTTCCACTTGACATCATTGCCATCTAGTTATGTAGCAGCCGCTACGTGTAAAACACAGAAAGGGAAGGTTTATTTTTTTTAATTGTGAAATCACGAGTTCGGTTTTCTTCTATCGGCAAATGTCCTGTTAGACCGGCCTAGCTATCGCTGGATGGGCGAAGTGCTGAGAGACCTGGAAGCCAAGGTAGAACAGACTAGCGAAATTCAGAACTGGACAAGCATAGATGGCAGCTTCTTGTGTTAGCTAGGATTCTCTTTGGGTCGCTAAGCCAGCGAAGTAAGTTGGCCTAGAATTAAAGCCGAGCTTTTCGTTGTAATTCCATAACTCAAGAACGGGCTCACCTATCCAAACCAAATGCTTAGGATTTGGTCGGCATATTTAAAAAATATGTGCGTTATAAATATTCTAAATTATTAAAATAAAACCTCACGCACACCAATGCATAACGATTTACACACACATGTATACATTTTATTATGGGATGGTGTCCAAATCGGCTTATTTAGACACAAACTGCGCTGTCTCTCGAACACAAATGCTGTCTAAATCAACTGAAAACATGTCACAGTCCTTATAACGGTGGTGTCAAAATGTACTTATGACAATCATGACAAAATAACAATGTATTTCTAGTTCCTAGCGTTATCCCGGTTAAGTACCAGGGTCCGCTTAGATTGCAGAGGATTTGGCTGTGGGGCGAGTTACACGCACACACGCACACGCGCAAACACACACGCATACACACACATACTCACTCACTCACACACACAGCGCACACAGACAGGCACTCACACACCGTTTTTTGAGTTGAAATGTGATTTTCCATAATCAAAAAGTCCAGAACAATTTCAAAAACTGTTTGTTTAAAAAGCTTCTGCAGGTTTTACTCGTGCCTCAACTTTTCCGAATCACTGGTAGCTTCTAAAATATCTGACGATTCATAAAGTTTTAACAAATTGACTGGCCCGATGGCGCAGTGGGGAGTGAACCTGCCTTCTGCTCCGGGGATCGTGGGTTCGATTCCCACTTCGAGTAGTCTGGGTGTACTATCCATATGTATGTAATTGTATATTTCTAAAAAAAAATCTTTGTGTATAACAGGCGGCTGTTACGTATAACACAGGCATTAAGTTGTCTGCCTTAGGAACAGTCGTCCGTGTGTCATATAGTCCTGTATACAATATTACTAATCATTATCTGAGATATCTTCCGCGTAAAATTAGGTGAAAAACTTTGGCGTGACGATATGTAGCCTCTCTCGATGAACGGACTATCCAACACTAAAAGAATTTTTCAAATAGGACCAGTAGTTCCTGTAGCGGGCTCATGTAAACAAACAAGGTCATAAGTTTTATATATAGAGCAATATCGCCTGGTGGTTGAAATTAATTCACAACTCTATGATATGCCTACCACATGCTTATTTAAAATTAAATACACAATTTTTATTCTTTGTACAACGACATTGTTAGATTTGACAGTAACTTAATCAATAATTTGACAATAATATTAATCGATTGGAATCGATACGCGTGTGGTTTTATTTTAATAATTTATTATATCATAAATGCATATTTTATAAAAATATTAGCATTCGCACACTCTCCTATACATAAACTAGACTTTTGTCAAAATTGTTAGTCTTCTGTTTGCGCCATTTGCCTAAAATGGTAACGAAAGTTATCCTGTCACTTCGGCTGCGGTAAGAACTTCTTATCCAGTCGATCGACTTACATACCGACATAAGTTAGGTATACCGTACTTCAGAGGTGGTCCCATATAAATTATATGAAAATTGGTAAAGCTATTTTTGAAATTTCAAAAGTTTAATAATTTATATACATCGGTGATGGCTTCCTTTGTTCCGAAACTTCATCTGTCATTAAAAGGAGTGCGTTTAGTTGGCCTACCCATATCAAATATGGTCAAAATATCCATAAAAAAATTTAAAAATAAAACATTTTTAAGCAAAAAGATAACCGCCTTTAATACACACCAAGAAATTAAAAAGCAAAATATAATTAGACCAAATTGAAAAGGACTCATCAAACTCGGTTCACCCAGTCGAAAGTTCTGAGGGTATTCGAAGGTGGCACATACCTATTGCTTTCCTCTCCTCTACGGGTTATCCATAAACTAGCTATGCCTGCGACTTCGTTCGCGTAAAATTAGATAAAAAAGTAGATTCAATTTTAGCGTGATGGTACATATATATACCCTATGACCTTCCTCGATAAATGTGCTATCTAACAGTGAAATAATTTTTCAAATTCGACCAGTAGGTTTCCTGAGTTTAGCTCGTTTAAACAAACATACCCTTAATATTCCTAAAATTTTGTAAAAAAAAAAAACTAGTAAGCAATAAATCAGCAAAATTCCGTTACTAAAATAATATTTATGATTATTTAAATGTTACTGCCTTATTAAAAAGGTATAAAAATCGATCGAAGATCACTTAACAGGAAATCTCGAAAGCCGCAGGACGTACAATAATGAAATTTGGCAAGGAGGTAGTGGTCAGCAGTAGAAAGTAGTCAATCCGCTAAGAAAGGATTCTCTAGGCCTAATTAACGAGGTCTAAGGCCTAAGTCTAAGTTCTAAGGCCATATTAACGAGGTCTAAGGGCTTTCGCAATTTTACGCAAAGCCGCGGGATATGGCTAATAATAAAGTAGTGTCAGTTAACCTCGACAAATGGGCAATCTAATACTGAAATAATTTTTCAAATCGGACCAGTAGAGACCCTAGCAAATCAAATCAAATACTACTTAGAGAACCTTTGTCCCTAGAATGGCATGACTTTATCAATTGATAAGAATCACCTTATCGCTGTGTGAAACGGCGCTATAGATATAGGCCACCGATATCATATACAAATAAAAAAAAAACAAAAATAGGAACAAATTTTCTCTTAAGATACCGAGCTAGATGTCATGTGCGATGAGTCGGTCGCTAGGTTAAGCAGTTCTTACCACGGCCGGGGGATAGATGGGATCCCTATTTTTTTTTTATCTTTTCTCTCTTTCTTTATTTCTTTCTAGACAAGCGCATTCCATCGTAAATGCATCAACTATAACCATGAAAAAAACAGGATGTCTCAAATGGTAGG
The DNA here is from genome assembly GCA_024363005.1 of Charaxes varanes. Taxonomy (NCBI): domain Eukaryota; kingdom Metazoa; phylum Arthropoda; class Insecta; order Lepidoptera; family Nymphalidae; genus Charaxes; species Charaxes varanes. Next base: position 23,247,443 of record JANCMC010033613.1, on the reverse strand, counting down.
TAATGTCCCAGTTATACAAAATATACGTAAAGTAACAAACTCGTGTGTTCGGCGTGTTAACGCGTACGCAGATGGTGCGGTGGACCCGGCCACGTGCTCACGCCGCGAGCGTCGCCGCTCGTCGTGCGTACGGCGTGACCCCGATGACATACTGCGTTCTCTCCGCGCTGTCAAAGGCGAGCTGGGACGCACACTCTCGTTGTCGGGCTCTACCGCCAGGCGTAAGTAAATTTTCAACACAGGCATTAAGTTGTCTACCTTAGGAACAGACGTCCGTGTGTCATATAGTCCTGTATATATTTATTTATTTAAAATAAAAAACTGAGACTAATTAAAAATCTACCTATTCGCCTTAAGCTTTCCAATATGAAATGCACATACAAAACCGTGCTAGTTTCAAGCTTTATTTTTTACTATGGAGTCCCATTAGTGAGGCTGTATTTAGGTCAGACGACTGCTCAGCTCTTTTTAGATTGAGCTTCCTCTAATTAGAGGTTATGAACAGTGCTTTTATATGACTCTATGACTCTTTGAGCGTGAACATTTAGTGCTTGGCTCTATTTAATGAATGACGTATTTATACTGTAAGCATTTACTTGTGCTAATCATAAGAGGAACCGTTTTATCAATATTTATTGAGTAACTCTATGAATGGATATGTGCTTATACTCAAATATTTCCTTTCCCTTGATTTTAATTTATAATCTTCCGGTGGTTCACCTAAGTCCCTACCCACGCCCGTGGACTATGCAATACCAGAGCATTCGGGGATGCGTTGCCAGTCTTTGATGAACGAGAATGTTCTATTCTTGGAGCTCCCTAAATCGTATCCTTTCGGAAATACCAGCTGACAACTGATTCCATAGAACAATTGTAGGTAAAAAGCTGTTAATGTACCCATGTGGGGGAAAAGTCAGCGAAGATTAAGTGAGAACAGACTGGCCAGGTGGCACAAATGGACTCGTCAAGGTGGGCCAGTGTTGCAACCACTTATAGTTGCAATATTGGCCCACTTCTTCAGCAATTGGTGGCAGACTAAGGACTGCCACCAATTGCTGAAGAAGACCAGGTAGGCCGAGGAGGAGGTAACGCAATGACTTGGATGGAAAAGGAGTGAATTGGGATGGCTCACGATAGCGGAGAGTGGACTAGGAGGGGGAAGATCTTTGCCCGGCAGTGGGACGATACAAGTTAAAAAAAAAATAAGAAAACAAGTTTCTAGAAAATCGCACATTTATAGACTCTATGACATCGAGGCGATGAGGGTGAAACACGTAAACCTGACTTTCAGCAGGTCAGTCTTGGTGATTTCATCACGTATCTTGTTACTGGAGATCCAGCCGGCATTAATCTCTCTGACTGACTTTGAGTCAGAGAGAAAGGTCAAAAGACAACCCTTATCACTGTGAAATATAGTTTATTTATTACGTTACTTCCCTTTTTGGCACACGTCTTGATAGCAAAGTTAAAAACAAAACCGTGCAAGAAAGAATTGCAAGGAATTCTTACAGTTAAACAGAAAACCGTGCAAGAAAGAATTGCAAGGAATTCTTACAGTTAAAAACAAAACCGTGCAAGAAAGAATTGCAAGGAATTCTTACAGTTAAACAGAAAACCGTGCAATTTGCAAGGAATTCTTACAAAAGATTCTATCTCTAAGGAGATAAATACTCGTAGCGATCTTTTGCTAGTTATCAAACAGGTGAGCTATCTAAAACATGTCTGGCAGTTTATACTTTATGTTAAAACAAATAGAGGCCAACTGCGTGTTAATACGGGCTTATAAAGAAGGGTTTCGTATCTTTTTTTCTTTCACACAGACGTCTGTTCCTAAGGTAGACAACTTAATGCCAGTGTTATAGGTAACAGAAGCCTGTTATACACAAATATTTTTTGTAGAAATATGTACATATGGAAAATACATCCAGAATCGGCAATCGAAACCACAACCTTTGGAATTGAAGACTGGGCCACAGCCCACTGCCCCAACGCGACAACGGCCAGTCAAACGGGCGTATTTAATAAGCGGAAAAGTATATGTTAGATGATTTCAGAAGTTGTTGTCTCTACATCTAATAGTTTGGAAATCCTAAGGGGGAGGGCACCTTGCAAGTGGAGAGACCAACGGACGGACTGAGCAAAACTACAAGGGTTCCATGTCAAACTACGGAACCCTAAAAAGGTACAAGAAACCCATGTTATACTAGAAACTATTTCTAAGCAAACTTCGATAAATCAATTCGGCTATTCGTTCGATATGCAGAACATCTACTTGAATATCAATCGAAGTTTAGCTTCTCTAAACTTTCAGCGAACGCGCTACGGTTTCGCGATTTGATCGAACTCTATGCATATTTAACTTTCGATATGTAAAAAACGTGAATAGAAAATGTTAGATACGCTTAAAATATAGACTGAAATAAATAATACATACGTACCTTCCAAAGCAAACATTCAAACTCGTTATCCTAGTGCAGGGGTCGACAACATTTTTAATTGGAAGAAGCAAAAACAACAATTTATAAAATCTCTAAGTTTATAAAGTACCACAAATAGTTTTCACGCCAACTATACGTAATAGTCATGTAAATTCAGTTTTCGATAATACTAATCTATTTACTTATAAGAATATGAAAAATATCTACTTATCCATATGTAATGAGTGTGTTTTAAAAAATTAAGGTATTATTAGACTATCACATATTTTATATGGAACTAAAGAGCCACAGCATGATATCTAAAAAGCCGCAGAGGGCTCGCGAGCCGCAGGTTGCCAACCCCTGTCCTAGTATAAAAAATCACAAATATTTTTCACCTCAACTATACGTAATAGTCATGTAAATTACGTTTTCGATAATACTAATCTATTTACTTATAAGAAAATGAAAAATATCTACTTATCCATACATAAGTAGTGTTTTTTTTTAAAACAAATTAGGGTATTGTTAGACTATCACATATTTTCATATGGAACTAAAGTGCCACAGCCTCATATCCAAAGAGCCGCGGGTTGACGACCCCTGTCCTAGAATATGTGTTAAATTATTCACCAGTACCACGTACTTACATATATATACGTTAAAATGCTTTGTTCGTCTTATACAGTAAAGAATATACGTTGCTTGTACTTTCCTTGTAAATTTTCCTTTAAACGTATAGACTTTCGTTAATATTGAAGAGGTCGTGGCCTAATCAGTGGTCGGCATTTGAGTCGATCGCTAGGTTAAGTGGCTTTTGCTGCGACCGGGTGGTAGATCGGTGACCCAATCGAACACTGGTTTATATTGGATATCCGACCTCATCCGTGATTCGGAAAGCACGTAAAACAGTGGGAATCGATTAATGTCACTGAGTGATATTACTCGTGAGGTTGCAGAGATCGTGGGCGTTCCAAGGATGACGTCAGATGGAAATCGGTTATCTTAGCTTGCTCTACAGCCACATCCTCTGCAATCTAAGCGGACCAGGTTCGACTCGCGACAGATATTATGTCGTCTACCAATCTAGTTGCTGGACGGCTAATGCTCTGTTTTCCTGTCCCCAGCCACCACTCAGTCACTGCCTACACTCCACCTGTCATCACTTCGTCGGAAAATATGAGGATAGCATCTAAATAACAAGCAAAAAATTATTAAAACAGTTTAGTACATTGACAAATCATTACAATAATATCTAAATTAATTAACAATAAATATCGACCCTTATTACAAAAAAAAACAATTACTTTATGATATGTCCTCTTTTTCATAAAACCTAATCCACTGCATCCAGTTTTGACCAAACGTATATCTCTACAACCTTTACGGGTCCATTCTTGACATATGCCCAGTCCATTCCGACTTCAGCTTTGGTGACTTCTTCACGCCCGTTGCTCCAGTTATGGAACATTACACCACTTCTCAACGTTGTCCCCCCATAAATGTTTTAAAAAAAACATCTGGAACTTTAAACAGTGAGTTAATGAAACGATAAGAGAGAAAAAAAAAGATTGGCACGGGCCTCAACCCTGTGGTGCGTAAACTTTAATAACGAAAAAAAAAATTACATAAAAAAGTGTCTACGTCTACCTTCGGTTGTTTTTTAACGATTAAGCCCAAGATTTCACTTTCTCTGCTTGTCAGTACTACGTGATGGAATTCCAAGAAAACCCGGACGGAGATGAAAAAAATCGATTGTGAAACAATTCCGAAGATTCGATTCACGAAACATAAAATACATCTAGACGCTAAACAAAAAAATGTACCCTAAAGTGTGTTCGATTACTCTTGTAATTAACAAGAAATTAGCGTCTAGCGGTACGTACTGCCGAGCACGGCTCTTCAGATGTTGTTATGTAAACTGAACATTAAAACTACAACGAACGGGAATGCATTAGCAACACGTGGCATTCACAGGGGTTACAGAGTTCGTGCGATATTTACTAAACACTGCCAATAATTCAGGATACACGCGCCTGTTCTTACCTCGACCGGGTGATAGATGGGTGAGCCATTTTAACGATGGTTTTCTAATAGCAACCTCCTTTATATTTCGGAAGGCATGGAAAACAAATGGGTCCCAATTTGCTAGATCCCAAGGATGACGTCAGATGGCAGTCATTCATCTTAACTCGCCCCACAGCAATTTAAGCGGACCCTGATACTAGACCGAGATGACATAAGGTTGAAATTTATAAACATGAACTTATACACAATTTTTATCTCTATACGCCTCCTTTATCTTATAGTGAAATTCTGATTGGATTCGGATAAGCTATTTCATTATCCCGAACAAAAGGAAGACAGATGTCGATTTTGAACGGGAGAATAAAAATAGTATTTTTTCGTCAACTAAATACTTATAAACTATGACAGAAATTGGGACAAACTCTAGAAGTTACTGGTATCGCTACCAGTATGTGGTCACCAACACTTTGTGGTAGGTGGTCCCGCTCTTCTAAAACGAAGTAATAAAATAATACCTGATAAAAAATTTATTCATAATGTGTAAAACAACAAACTCAAAGTTTATTCAATATAACTTTACAGATTAACTTCATTAGGCTATGTTAAACATAAATTAATTATTCATATAGCGCTGGTGTGTGGGATTTATACTTTTAAATAAATATATACAAAGCTTTTTGGCCATAATACAAGTACCTAATATATATATATATATATAAAATATCCAAGAATTGTTTTCCCCGATTATGGAAATAAAAATAATTAGAATTACAAAGAAAGAGAGGCTGAAAACCGAACCAAGTGGAAGAAAGTTGTTAACAAAATGAAGGAAGACTTTCATGGGCGCGACCTTTAGCAATGAAGTAACGACTCGGAAGAAGAAGAATTACAAGATCACTGAATTATTGCGAACAGAGTCGCGGGTTACAGCTAGTGGCTTGTAATTCAGCGGGAAATTATGTAAATGACTCTGAAACTTTGTTATCGTAGGCCGCGTCCGTATCAATGGCCATATACACCTTTTACAGATGATATTTATGCAGAGTCTGCTAAACACTTTAATTCATGGCTATATAAGCCGATTTGTGAGTGAAAATCCCGTCGGCATTAGCGACAGGTGAAATAAGACGGGTTAGTACAGCCTCGGTGTCTCTTCAGTCTTTTCTTTACTAAAACTCTAAACCAAGACTGGTCACAAGTAGCGCACCCCTCCACATTTACGCACAGAACACATTTACGCCATTTGCTTCTGCTTTCAGCAAGCTCTTCGCAGCCTTTAAAGTCGATGCCGAAAGCAATCATGTCGCGCTTGGTACAATCTTTGTAGCGCAATGTCGAGATGAAATTGCCTGTATCATTATTAACTCACTTTAGACCTAAAACGTAATCGGTCAGCTTAAGAATATGCGTGCAATATATGTACACGAACTTCAATTTTATTATACATATCTAATATATATAATTATGGAATCTAATATATATTTATGGACTAGCTAGTATATATGTACTACCGGTGCCCCGCGAATTCTTCCGCTTGGGCCACCCTTATCACTTAGGTTTGCAAAAGAGCTTAGACAGATTCTCAGACCTACCAGGCGCAAAAATTTTCATAAGAATCTCTCAAGCCATTTCGTTGGCAGTTTGGCAACAAACACTGTGGTTCTAAACTATGTCCACTTACTTATTTTACACTGAACGACTTAAGTGAAAAAGTCTTTTAATAGATATAGCGTTAGGCACTAATTGTTCACAATACCTTTCTGTCTATCGAAAGAAGGTACTATATTCTTCTAAACTCTGTCTACTTGTTTATTTTAGACTGCACGTCTTAAGTAAAAAAAAATTTTACTACATGTAGGGTCCCTTTGGTTTGCAGCTGAATTGGGCCAGCGCGTACGGATACCTACGTACTATTTGTTACAAAAACTTTCTGTCCATGTAAAGAAGGCACTATTTTCTTCTAAACTATGACTACTAACTTATTTTATACTTTATGGCCTATTTGTTATGATAATTCTCTTGTCGGTGCCATAGAATTAACATTTAATATTACTAAATATTAACACATTTATGTAACACATTTTTATCGCAGTTTTACAATGGGTATTTGATAAACTAAATTGGAAAGAAGTAGGCTTAAAAATTAACAACCAATACATAAACCACCTAAGATTCGCCGACGACATTGTTTTGTTATGGGAGAGCACAGTTGAGTTGCAGAAAATTTTAAACACCCTCCAGTTGACTAGTCAACAGGTTGGCTTAAAAATAAACCGAAACAAAACTTCTATCATGACAAACTACATAAGAAACCCAATATGGTCAACGGATAGGCGGTTCGCCTTTTTTTTAAGTGACTAATGACGCTCAAGGACAACTACAACACAAGGCTCGAAGCTAGCTCTACTCATAAATTTCGTATACTGCTCTCATATACAACTTCATGTTAAACAAGACTTTAAAAACGGCAAATTCAGGGAACTACTTTACATTGTGTTTTATAAATTGTTAATAGCAGAGAAGTATGCCGCCCCTGCTGACCTACTTGACCAATCTTCTAAGTCTTATATAAAAAAAATACTTGGTATCGAAAAGTACTGGTAAGTGCCGAGACAAACCGTTTACATTGTTTAATGGTACTTATGTATTTGTTAACCCTGTAAAATATTTGTTTCTTTTTTTGTAATAAATAAATTAAAAAAAAGAAGATACACTTCTGAATCGGCATCTCCTTGTTCCCATTCTTCTTCTCAGCGCGGACTCTACTTCTCGCCCAAACGGCCTAGCCCGACTTTTTGGAACCGAAGTAAGTCAACGAGTTGACTGTACTTAGGAAGAAAAGATTCGTACTAGGCCCACAGGAAGCAAGTATTAATCGTTTCACGTCTTTAATTAATGCTAGTGCAATACGCGTTGACGATAAAAAAGGTCCGCTGTGAGCCTAGCACGAATATTTTCATCCTTAGTATAGTCGACTCCTCGACTTACATCGGTTCAAAAGGTTCGTGGGTCCTGGTCAGACGTAAATATTAAAAAACGTCCTATATCTTCGTGCCGTCGTGGCTATACTAGTCGCAACATTCGTCCTCGCGCAATCTGCATAGTTTAGCACTCCCCGTCATTCCCACGGTGTCGCAGTTCGAATCTTTATTAAACGCTGGGTGACTGGCCAATGTCCTACATAGATAACTCTAGCCTTCAGAGACGCTTGTTTGCATCTATTATAAACATCGTTAACCTTTTGGTCCGATCTCGAACCGGGTACGAATGTAGGTAAGTCTACGCGTTTTATACGTTTATTCATACCAAGCGGGTAAAAACCTTCGCACTATGGATACTTTTTACTTTAAACAATAGTTAAGAAAAGTGCGAAGCCACTTTAATAATGTATATATGTATTAATACCTGAAGCGAAATCTTTAGGTGTCATTTTACGAAAAGTGCATGAACGGAGGAGTACGAAATTTGGCACAATTGTAGTTCATATAGAGGAAGGTGTACTAATGCTAGTATTTTTTTATAATATGCATTATGAATACATTAAATTATTAAAATTAGACCACACGCACACCAACGCCAGCTGATTTACACTACTCGTATTTACACACATGTGTTATGGATGATGTCAAAGCGTAATCGAGATAACTGTATGTTATATTTATTATCATTTTTTTTTCCTGTAAATAGAACAATGTATGCCGTTGTACGCAAAAAGGTTTGTGGGCAAATTTTGACCAACTGACGATCCCTAGTAATAATAATAATCTTAAGAAATATTTGAAAAATAGATGTCCGCCGGTAGCGGGGCAAAACTATTTCGCATATTCGGTGCAACAAAGATCTAACGGTCTAACGTTTAGGTGCCTTTTCATACATTAAGTATTACAAGTTACACTCATTAAGTATTTTCAAATATGCTCTTTATAAATAAAATACTGTACACGAAAGCTATAAAAAGTAAAATCTTATTTTTCACATCTTTATGTTCTATTATTCACGTCTATGTGTTACATATCATTAAAAGTACATAAAGTACTATAAATATTCAACATACATATAAATACAGATATTAAGCTGCAACCTTGTAAGCTGATTAAACTTGCGAGAGATCTCCTTAATCTGACCCTATTGAAAAATCCAATCTTAGCAGAATTCTATTGTCTACTAACCACAGACTAAACTATAAACTACCGCCATAGAGCGAACGGAGCGGCCGCTCCAGGCGCCAAGGCCCAGGGCGCCTCAGCTAGAAGCGGCAATTAATATACGATTATTTTAAATATATTTTATATTAAAAAATATGAACGGGGCAAGTAAGGGGGGCGCCATATTTAGATCTCGCTCCATCCTAAACTTTATGTTTGACTGACATTGTATACGTCCCACGGTTTTCTAGATATCTAGATAGATATAGACAGCGTTTTTTTGCTTACTTCTTTTTTGGGGACACGCTGATTTTCGAAAGTTGTAAGCCCCCATTTTTTTTATTCCCTCCGCATCCTTGCCACTATTTTTATATTTAAAAATGAGTGTAACTTCAATACATACTTCTATACATTTTCCAATTCACTATATACATATATACAGAACTATATGAAACGCGGATGTTTGGTTCTAAGGTAAACAACTTAATGCCTGCGTTTTAGGTAACAGACGCCTATTATACACAAATATTTTCTTTGTGAAATACATACATATCAATTAAAAACACAGACTCGAGGCAGGAGTCGAACCCACGACCGGAATGGAAAGCAAGGTCACTGCCAAGTGCGCCAACGGCCCAAACATTCGTTTTTATGGCAATTTTTCGATATTTTCGAATTTCCAAAGAGGCACTTCATGCTTCCGCGTGCCCTCACAAAAATATCTTGCATACTAAAAATACCTCCTACTTACTTAAGGAATCAAAGCAGAAAAGTATGAAAAAAAGGAATTATGAAAAGTATGAGAAGAAGGGTCCAGTCCTCGGTGCAGTTAAACATGAACATACTTATTTAAATCAAAGGCTTCCAAAAATACTGTTAAATTTAATTAATTTTTTTAAATATCCAGTATGCAGTTGCACTAATACACGATATAAAAGGTCATTTTAAAATTACTCGTCCCATCATTTTCTTGGTACAAGATTTGCTTATTTATTTTATATCTAATTTGTAATATTATTTCATACAGAAACTTAATTAAAATATCTCAATGATTCAACAGTTAGCCGTATATAAAATCTAGTTAAATGTTTTAGCGAAATTATAGGTATTAATCGTTACGAAATTCAAAAGTTTTCATAAAGTACCTAGAGTTTGCGAAAACTGTACTACTTAAGTGTGATTAATATTAGTAACAAAAATAATCACGAATTTTGCAAGAAATAAATATAAAAGAAGTGCCAATTTTATATGGATGGATAAAGATATCTACTAATAAATACGGAAAGATATCTTTATCCATCCATATTTTTTAGTAGATATCTACTAAAAAATACGGAATTATGGATGTACTAGCAATGAGAATAATGCTGTTAATAACTCCATTCAGGCGGGCATCCATCCTGGGCTGAGAGAAGCAACCATGCTTGGCCATCGATGACGTGCGGAATCGAAAGCACTGACGGTATATTATTTTTCAAATACTATCCTATAGGTATTGATTCCCTTTTCGAATGTACTTGTATGGGAAATGTGACATAAACGGCCATATATTTTGATTGCGTACACTTAGAGGTTTGAAAAAAATGGTCTTGACATACAGACGGACAACGAAGTGTTCGTATAAGGGTTTCTTTTTCCTTTGGAGGTACGGAACCATAAAAACTCGGTGCCATAATAAATCACGTTTCAACCAGAAAAGATTTGCTTCCTCCTTCCTAAGTGAACGGCCAAGGTTATGTGGATAATACACCCAGCCTCGAGGTGGGAATCGAACTCACGGCCCACGGAGCAGAAGGCAGGGTCACTGCCCACTGCGCCAACGGGCCAGCCAGTAGCAAGTATACCCATAATTAAATCGACACAAAAGTCTACAGTCTATGGCTCATAATAGCACTATTGACAGTATCGTTATGACTTTTATATAAATGACAGATAAAAGTACGAGAGTAAAAAATATTATTTAATTATACATAGTTACTTTGAGAATAGTGTTAAATGATTTTACTTGCATAATTTAACATTATTCTCAAAGTAACCGGTGTCATATTATTACCATCTCGAGTCTTGGTACCGCTTTCAACAAATCTGGTGTCTAGCACATCGTGAGTACCAATTATTTTTTGCTTTTAAGATCCTTGATGGCATCTTCTAGTACACGTCCAATTGTCGCTCCCGATAGCAGCACTAACAACATTCTAAGGAAAAATGTTAACATTTAATTAATCATTGCAAAAAAAGCACAAAAATATATATTTTTTAATTTACACACACATCGCATGCTTAATCATAAACTGATTGTACGTTTTAGGTCTAAAGAGAGTTAATGTTACAAGCAGCTTTGTTTCAACGTTCTCCATCGGTCAATCGAAGAATTATATCGATATCTCCATCCAATTGCAGGGTTTCCATATTTATTTTTATTTATATATGTTAATTTATTTCCAGTAGGTTACAGCCCCATATCAGAGCACAATTTGTTATAGAATATATAACAAATAGTGCAAGGAATCCTTATAATTTCGCTCTGTTCGTTCGTCCGTATGTCTGTATGCTCGTAAGATGGTCCCCCCTCTAGTATTTCCAAACTATTAGAATTAGAGACTTGAAATTTTCCATGTTGATAGGACATGCTAAAAACTCATTAGGAAAAATTATTTTGAACGGAATCGGACCACAACTTTCGAAGTTATTTAACAAATACGTTTTTTGCGTATCAGATACAGAGAATACAGGTCGGGCATATGTTGGTAGATCCTTAGTGGTATCTTTCGCCAACTTGTCAAGGGCTAATGTGCCATCAGCGTCAACAATACCACACATACCCGCTCGGCCTTCAACATTTGGTATCTGGAATGAAAAAGAATATTGTAAAATAAATATTTTTTGAAAACAATGTAAAAGATGCCAGATAATATTGAATATAAGCTAAATTACTAAAGTTTCACTAATTATACATGTGAAAGTTACTCTGTCTATAACGATTTCCCGCCTAAACCGTTGAAATGATTTCGATCAATTTCGGTAAAGATATTGGGTCATGGAGGAGAACATACCATACCATCATTTGACGTGAAATCATTGCCACCACTTCACGCCGATCTCATGTGAGAAAGAGGTACTGGTAACCGTAACCGGACGCGTCGGCCCAATTCAGCTAAAAGAGTGGCGCAACCTCTATTTCTTGTCTGCCCGTAAGGTGGTCCCCCCTCCCTAGCATTTTCGTTTGGAAAAGCTTTTAACATACTCCATCAACATGGAAAATATTAAGTCTCTACGTCTAATAAAACTATTAACATGCTAAAAACTCATTAGGAAAATTATTCTGAACGAGATGGGACAACAACTTTTGAAGTTATTTAACAAATACCTGTCAGATACGGAACCGTTATTTCTTCTTGAACAGTTGTTTCTGGTGCTTATGTTTTTGTGTACATAGATTTTCTGACTTTAAAAATAACCCGCCCGTGATAGTTTACTATATCTTGTTATTATCTTATATAAATAAATGCATGTAAGCGCATAAGTTCCGAACGCTTCCGAACGACTGCACCAAATAGGATTATTCTTTTTTTGCTGTTCATTGCTGTTAGGACAACGTTTGTATACTTAAAAATGTCTGTCCGTCTGTTACGGGTAATTGTTGAAAATATTCAGAAAGGGAACGGGAAAGGAAATGGGTACGGGAACGGGAACGGAAAAGGGCACGGGAACAGGTTTTAATTGTACAGACTGTCTTGTGTATCACAATTTTTTTAATTTAATCGAAAGTGAGATTATACCAGGTTTTTTTTTTCTTCTTCTTTTCGATGTAATATTTTTTAAGGCCAGTAGTTTTAAAATCAAACGCCTGAATAGTATTAAAAGTTAATATTTTTGTATGTAATTTATATTTAAATAGATATAATAATGTGCAAACGACAAAATCGTGTAAAAATGGAAATATTTTAGTATAATGAAATATGGGTACAAAAAACTCTGAAGATTTTCGATTTTGCGATAGTCGTAATAGTTTAAAATCGTTTTCAACCGACTTCGATGAAAGGGTAGCAAGCACTGTATTGTCTCGACCCAGAACGTACCAACATCGACTGCCCTATTAGTGGCAGCCATTAAGTCCTGTGTGCAGGATTTAGGGCACGATAAAACATCAAAGTAACCTTGAAACAATTCGCAAAGGATCACTTCATTGTCCATCTGTCTGTCTGTCAAAAATCTTTTTCCCAGAAATGCGTAGAGGTATAAAGTTGAAATTAATACCGAATGATGATATATGGCTGGCCCATTGGAGTGACCCTGCCTTCCCCTCCGGAGGTCGTGGATTCGATTCCCACCTCGAGTCTGGGTGTATTATCTATATGTATGTAATTATATATTAAATAAAAATTAATTTTTTTTATTTTACTTCATGCTATAAATTATAGTGAAATAGTATCGCCATTTTCTGAATCAATTTTTTTGTAGGTAAGTTGTGTCGCTTGTTCGAATTTTAAAAACACGACAATAATGACATTTCATTCATACAACATTGCAGGCGCTTTTTTTTTTAATTTTGAGTATCGGTAAATGGCAAACTTCGCGTATTCGACTGTAAAGTAACTATTTCCGCGCATGTTGAAAGAAATATTTTATATGTTTAAGAAATTTGATTTTAATTACTGATTTATTAATAAATGACAAATTCTTTTGCTAGCAAATTTGTCTGGACGCAACACAGTTGTTACTTCTGCGGGATCATCGTTTCCATTTGTTGTGTACTACCTATGTTGTTTCACGGTTTCTAAAATAAAAATAAATAAATATTAAAAAAAAATGTCCATAGGCGTTAGTATGTAGCTGCCTGCTCGTTTGCCCTTTGTAACTTAAAAAAATCTCTAAAAAATCTTTAAAAGCTAAAAGAATAGAATTGTAGTTACCATGAAAATAACGGTACAGTATTGATCGAATCATTTTCTGCGTCTTTATTTAGCTCACGGGCTCGTCTGTAGTCATTCTAAATTAGGAACCGGCAGAGAATTTTAGTCTGGAAACTTGAGCCTTTCCAGCCATTAATACGGGTGTATGGGGTCCTCAGGATCTTATTTTAAGCAGTTACATAACAATATTTTGTGCTGATATTCTCTTTTCTTCTTCGGCTAACTCTTCCACTATCGAAATAAGCTGTCAACTCTTGATATTCCTTCTTGTTCTTCTTAAGCTTAGCAGTACTCGCGATTCCTGTACATTCACGGGTGTTGACTAAACAAGAATTTATGATAAAAGAAAGAGAAGTAAAAGATTTAATAGGAAGACTCTTCTGTTAACCTTTCCCATCATATCGAACTGTAAAAAAATAATGTCTGGAAGAAGAAGCTATATAATTATCTTCTTCTTAAGTTCGGAAATCCGATTCTTTCAGGTTGCGGTTGGTTCTGGAACTCATTGTCTGGAATTTTTTTTTAATGTTGCTAAGACAAGAAATGGAAGGGACGTTTACAAAAGATCCAATAGGCCGAAGTGCATACGCCATGTATGCCATGTTTCGAACGGGTCATCGTCATCTGCTGCGTGCAGAAGAAGATACCCATCCACGGCAGCGTTTCGCATGCGGTAGCCGCAATCTCTCGTCACACAAAGGAGTGTGTCTACTACATCAATGACGCGGACGACGCTATCGGTCGTTTCGTGAAGAAAGGGATTGCCGCGAGCGATCTCGATATAGTGGAATACAACTACAGAGCGGCCATCTACCACCATGACGCCCATCTCATCAAGGAAGTGGCTGCCTCGAAGAAGCCCAAAAAACACACTGGGATTATAGAACAACAAGTAAAATCGAAGATGACAATAAACCAAAAAAAGAAAAGGCACGCGCCTGTAGCCCGCGGAGTATACAATAACGACTTAAAAAATAAAAAGTGCATGCGCCTTGCGAGCCGCAGCCATTACAGTACTTCCTCTTCTTCACAAAGCTGTCAATCATATTAAACCTGTGACAAAGACGATTCTAAAGTTAATAATATCTCTTATAAGCTTGGAAAAAATAAATATTTAAAATCAGAGCCCCTACTCTTTGAATAACCCCGTACATTTTAATATTCAACGTTTAGTAACTCAAAACCGGGTACGATCCCTCGGGTATAAAAATTTGCTTGTCAAAAAAGAAAATCTGTTCGCCGTTTGAATATATTCCAGTGGGAATATTTTTCAGAACGTGGCACAAATCTTTGTTTTTTCAGGTGTTGTGGTACGAGGTCGTGCACGAGCTAGTGAGCTGATGGCTGATGCACCTAGCGTGAGTAATCGGATCAATACCGTTGCGTTCGCTCCCAGTAAAAGCTTTGCTTGAAAAATACTGTATGATACGTTTACTTAATTCTCTTTAAAACATAAAGCTTATTATTCCATTAAAAACCAACATCAATAAAGATTATACAATAAAAATGACCTAGAGCATGTCAAGGCACGCTTTTATAGAAGGATTCCGTATCTGATACGCTATAAACGTATTTGGTAAATAATTTCAAAAGTTGTTGTCTGATTTCGTTCTAAATAATTTTCCTAATGAGTATTAGCATGTTCTAGGAACATGGAAAATTTCAAGTCTCTATGTCTAACAGTTTGGAAATGCTAGGAGAGCACCACGTTACGGGCAGACAGATAGCAGGACGGACGGGGCGAAATTATAAGGGTTCCTTATAGTACAACGGAACCCTAAAAATGGCCGGGGTTCCGAACCTGATACGCGTGGAGGTATTTGTTAAATAACTTCACAAATTGTTAGCATGTCCTATCACCATGGAAAGTTTCAAGCCTCTAAATCTAATAATTTGGATATCCTTGGGGGGGAGAGGCACCTTGCGGGCAGACAGACGGACAGCCGGACAAAGCGAAATAATATGAGTTCCTTTCTAGAATACGAAACCCTAAAAAGAAGTAATTTGATCTGAGAAATTGAAAGAAAAAAGAAATGAGAAAGAAAAAATCTGAGCTTACTAAAAATTGTAACATAAACAGTTTAAATATGTTAATAAACAGTTGAATAGGGAGCTGTTTGGCTTGTCTAGAGCTAATATAAGTATTGTGGAAAGAAACCTCTTTGGCATGGGAACCATAGGGTTGGCAAAGAGTGTGTTATGATAAGAAAATAATAGCGTGTAAAAAATAAAGCCTAATTGACACGTGGTTGCAAGTCGCAGATAATGTCTGAATTTATTGTAATCTTATATAATAATTGTTAAGCCCATTTTCTGGCAAACACTTTTTGAGGCACACAAATTAACCTGCGGGCGATTGGTTGATATAAATAGTACAGGCTGGGGTATGAGGTGACGGCTCGTTGCCTTAATGCACAAGCCACGAATAGCTGAATCGATACAGCAACCAGCCACTGTGATTGAATTAGATATAACTCGATTAAGCTATGGACCGCTGACGAAGCTGCAGGAATCAGTTAGTTATTCACCCGCTACGAGCTGGTGCAAGAATTGATATCCAATAGTCAAATATTATAAATAGAAAGGATAGAGAAAAATGTATGGAACTTCTTACCTACCCCACGGAATCATGTGCCAGCTCCGATATTAACGAAACGACTACGACTTGGAGATTTTTGATCACGATGGTTTATAAGCTCTTTCTTTATTTCGTGTACCGCATTTTTGTCCCAGAAAGTTTATTTTAAAGTTGATGCTGTATTCAGTACAGATGATCATGATTTTGTAAATTGGTTCCTGGATATTATGCGTGCATTGATAAAATTCATTACAACTACCTCAGAAGACCGCAAGCAGTACCTGAACAAGCCTTATGTCTTAAGTCTTCTTGAGCTTTAATTGGGCTTGCTTCCTCTCACATTAACTAAGTGGTCATTATATCTGGAATTTCCATATAATTAGAATCTGCGCTGTCGCCATGCAGACGGCTGCAGTATTGATCGGATTATTTATGGCCATTATAATGTATCCCCACCAAATATGAACTCTTAATATAGGTTGGTTCTTTAGGACCCTTATGGGATCCTTATAAAAATTCAGGCTCATCAGATTAAAATAAGGTAAGTTCATTACATGGAGATAAGTATAGTTTTCAATTATCTAACGAATTCAGCATTATATAAGAATTTGGGAGAGTTACAAAATGAAATAAAAAAGTCGGCTCCTCGGTTGTCAAATATTCGAGCGTGATTAATTTTTCTTTATTGTATAGGAAATGCCCTAAGGATTGCGAAAAAAATATGCTCTGACTATATTCTCAAGGCAATGGAGCTAAAACCGTCACGGGCTCCAGCTCGTTGTGGCTCAGATCCAGCAGCGTCATGTTGTTGCAGTTCTGGAAGGCTCCCGGTTCGATGCTCGACAGGGCGTTGTGCGATATATTCACCACTGCCAAATACAGATCGGTGAATGCCTGTTTTTCGATCACCGTTATATTGTTCTCTGCCAGGTTTATTAACTGAAATAATAATAATAATAATAAATAGATTATTATAGGCCAGATAACTTGGCCTTATGCCGAAGCCAGGCATAGCTCAAAGTGTTTGTACATTTTTGTCCTTGTAGACTACAAAGTTTTTTTTTTATGTTACAAGGGGGCAGACGAGCAGGCAGCAGGCACCTTTTAAAAGTGGTTTTACCATGAGGTTTCTTCGCCGCCAGAAAAACTGAAACAGTTATTTCTACTAGATAGAGATCGCCAGCTGGTCGAAATTTGACACAAATTCTTTAGATTCTATAATATATACTACCACCTTTACCCCGCAACTTCGTTCGCATAGACCACTTTTATCACTTAGGGGTTTAAAAAATTAGTTTTGGATAATGATCAATATCATGTTTATAAAAACACCTTCGCAAATAATGCATTATTTTATGAAATGAAAAACATTTATTCTCTGCAGATATCACAGACAGCTACTTAAAACTAAAACAAAATATAAGGTTTAACACATGTAGATATATAGGGATTGCAAGACTAATTTCGAACCATCCTGGGTACTTCCGATGGGGCAATCCTGATATATTTACACGTGAGTCTAAGACCGTTGTTGTGTTAACTATGTACTTCACTCACAAACATCTAAGTTTATATTTTTAGTTCTTCTTAAATCTTCTATCTTTTTTTTAAAGCATTGGTAGCCTGTACATTGTTTTAGTACCCTTAAGTAGTGTAAAAGCTTTGGCTCTCCTTAGTTGTCGGTGCCTGCTGCCTGCTTGTCTGCCCCCTTGTAACTTAAAAAAAAAAAAAAAGTTGTTATTATAACGGAGTGTTAATCATGTAAGTTCATTTGTGGTTCTTGCGCCCTGCGCCGAGAAATAATAACTAGGCAAGTGTGAGTCAGACTCGCGCACAAAGGGTTCCGTATTATCCAGTGCTACTTTACCACATACATATTTATACTTTTAATAAGACTCTTTTAATTTGACAAAGTCACTGCAATCTTTTTTTGTAATGTAACTACAAATTTAGAATTTTTTCTATACATGTACTTTATGTTCCTAGGTCAACCTGAAGCACCCCTATAGAATTTGATTCCCTTTTCGAATGTACTAATGTGGAAAATGCGACGTAAATGACCATATCGTTTAGTAGTGTTAAAGCTAATAGGATTACAAGGAAGGTTTAAAAGAAAGAAAGTAAAAGTCGAAATATTATTTAGAAATGCTAATAAATGTAGACTTGTTCAATTCTTTAGAATACTTCCAAATAGATGACGCTTTTAGTAGACCTGACCGACGCGAGGTGCCATGTTAAATTAGTAATTCATAAAACATTCGGCCATTGTCGTTTTATGGAAACGACATAAAGGAGATTGGTTAATTGGCTAATAAGAGACGAGCCTAAAGTGGGGCAAGATAACCTCTGTTGGGGTTTTTTTTAATTAACATTTTCTTCCAACGTCGACTCTTCAACTTATTTCGGTTCGAAAAGTTCGTGCTGAGGATAGACTAAGAAGATTTATTTTTTCATAGATTTTTGGGGCCGTATTTAAAATTAATAACAACTTTATAACTTTACCTATGTCTGAGAAAAAGGGTCTTGACAAACCGACAGACGGACAATGAAGTGAACCCATGAGGGTTCCTTTTTTTAGAGGTACGGAACCCTAAAAATTAAAACTATAGCCTAATGTAATTTTTTAAACCATGTATTGTTAACATTTTTACTAGACTATAATCTTGCTGAATAGGTTATAACCTCCATAGTCACAAATGTTAACACGTTAATCTGGAAGCACGGAATATGACAGGTATACACCCATCTTTCTTGCGAGAGTCACGTAATGATAATGCAAATTACACAGCAATTACTCAAGCTGAGTTTGTTCGTGACAGGAAAGACGACGAAGTTTGTCGAAACGAAGTCAAACTGTCGTATTTCAATTATAATACAGTTGGAGTGGAATTACAAAATGCCAAATGGTATTTAAGAAAAAAGCGGGCGAGCGATATACATAAGTGACTAGCAACACTCATTGACAGCTGCGCTACTAGAAGGCTCGCAGATGCTGTGCCTGCTTTGAGAAAACAGTGTGATCTTTTCGTGGAGGATTCTAAGTCATTTCGGTTTGGAATCACCATACCGTGAAGCTCTTATCACAGAAAATATCTGTTATTGTATGTTACACAATCTCACATTTTTAAACTTAGCATTCATTTTTGTTATTGTTAGAAGCGAAACTTGTTGTTGTAACTTTTCTTTACAAAAATAAAGTGTTATTCAAAGTCGTTTTTGTTTTATTTCTTAAAAAAATGGTTTTTAGACAATTGACAGAGTTTAGTACAAGCAGGCGCCGATTCAGCTTTCAAAAAATGTGTCACTTGCATCCTTCACCGTTACTTTCATCCCTGCTACTGAAGGTATTATGATAAAACGCACAAGTTACAGTGAAACATTTAAAATTGTAAAAGTTTGTAAATAAACTTGTTAAATTCAAATATTCAAAGGCTGTGTTTGACAAAAGAGATCAAAGAAAGTATAAATAATTTTACTTTACTGGGGCCACTCGCGCGGAAAAGTTGAATGCCTGAAATTTTCTATAAATAATGATACCTAAGTATGTCGAGCATTTATTTAAAATATATGACAAGATGAAGACTGCGAGGCTTTCGTTTTATCTTTTTTTTATATATATAACAAGGGGCAAACGAGCAGGCGGTTCACCTAAGCGTCTACCGACACCCATGGACAACTGCAACACCAGAGGGCTCGCGGATGCGTTGCCGGCCTTTGAGAAATGAGTATGCTCTTTTCTTGAGTTCAACGGTACAAAATGTAGACTAGAATACGTAGGGTACATCGGTTCAAATTCCAGCTCCGCTATTACTAACAACTATAATATCATTAGCCATAAGCCGGGAGGCAGCTCTTTCGCTATAAAGTGTCTTACACCTATACAACTCTTCAGGTTAATTGTTCTGTGCTACCTGCAATATAATTTCGTAACAGAATTTGGTTCTGCCAGCCATCACCGCTCTCGTGACCAAAACTAGCAATCAGCCGTTGAAGAACACGTCAAGGAGAACAACACTTATATGATTAATACGAACTTTGTTAATATACATGTCCGTTAAAGTCAGCGGTTAGTCAAAAACGTCTGTAGGGTTTGATAAGGTGAACGTGATTCATAGGTACGCTCCATTTTCGGGGGATCAAAGTTAGGACCGGGATTATGAGGGTCTAAGATAAGCTCATCTTCTAAAGAGTCATTTTATACGCAGTCTCTTTGTTTTAATATCTGGGTTTCATATTATATAAAGGTTATGTATTCTTCATTCCGTCCGTCTTGAGTACTGAGTCCGTTTGGTGGCCAGTCCATTAGAATTAAGAAAACAAGGGAGGTATCCAAACGGTAAAATGACGTCAAAAAATGTTTTACTTTAACGATCTCGTTAAGCGATTGAAGGGGAGACCTTCCAGGACCCTCTTCAAGTATAAATATGTTAAACAAATAATTAATTTACACTTTACAAATTCAATTATACTTCCGGCCCTTGTTATTGTCTCGCCTAAATTTAAGGACTTTTTTGGAAGAAATACTTGTGCAGGTTTCCGTCGTATAACCTGAATATTGAAAACCTCTTCATAACACGGTAGGTTTATTCCACAGTATAGCTAAACGCGTTTGATTATTCTCGTACAACGCGTTTGTACGACTCCAAATGTGCAGAATATAGTGTAGTATATAATATTGTATTATATACCTGATATAGAATAATATTAATGCATTTTACGAGCACCGTGTCATTGGGGGGATTACAGTATACCCCTAGTAGAACAGAAAGAGCTCACAAAATAATTATATATTTTTCTATATTAATTCTTCTAAATGAATGTCTCTGGGCTCATTTCTAACATTTATTTTGAAAATAGAAATATAAACATATTTTTGATCCTTGTCTTTATTGTAATAATTTTATTAGACATAATTTCCTTTAGGTTGTTAAGAAATGCACACTGTATACATGGAAGAGGGTAGTTGTTCATAAGAGTATAAATACAGAGACAATCGGTTATGCGGGCAGTTGTGTTACGACCATTGAATGGGTAACAACTATCTAAGTACAATGTAATCAGTGTGATTATAACGCGTGCATACACTAATTTGGTTAGTTATAATTACAGTAAATATTTAATAATATTTACGCAGTATCAGTGTATACTACAAATACGCCAACACATTACCTACTATATAAAAGCGAATGGTAACGTATCACAACATATTGAAAACCGCGGGACGTACAAGGATAACATTTGGCAAGGAGGTAATTTTTAGTTAGTAGACATCCGCTAGCAACGGATTTTTCGATAGGGCCAGATTAAGGATGTCGAAGGGCTCTTGCAAATACATACGGACGAAGTCGGGCTAGGAGTGGTGACAGCTAGTCCAGTGGCGTCATGAATGGTATCCAGTAACCTTACTGCCATATATACATAAACGAGGGTAGTTATTCACCAGAGTATAAATTCAATGACACGCCGTTAAACGGGTTAGTCGTGCTACAACCGTGGACTAGGTGACAACTATCAAGGCCCATTGCGTTCAGTGTTAATGTCACACTTGCATACTCAAGGTAGTAAATTGTAGTTACAGTATAATATCATTAGGTTTTGTGTATGTCACTCTTACTACTGAGTGAATCGATTATGGAGGAATTGACCGGTACCCACGAATTGCACTATCCCCTTCATGCCGTTGAGCTCAATAGCTCAACGGCATGAATCAATATTCATCTATACATGCATCGTTCAAGTTTCACTAAAACCAATTACATGCTCACAACCAAAATTGGACCGTTTACATTCTGGAATATCTTTAAACCCTCGGCACACTATATATTTTTTAGTTCAGTGTTTTGTAAATATTTTGGTTACATGTATACAGGGTAAAATACAACGTACCGCAAACTTTGTGATAAGGCTACATTTAATGTCCTAAATAAAATCACGTAATACATTCATCTCGGTAATGAGAGGTTACATATATAGCCATCCTCATCCCATTCTCGACCCGCAATGTATTGCGAACATTGGGAAGCAATCGTCAACAAAATGTTGACGCGCAAAACAAGTCAACGACCCGCGCCCCGCTACCCCTGCTACGTACTTTTAAGTTTTATTTACATTGCGGTTTGATGTAAAAGTATTGAACAAAATTGTTTCCGATTTAAAATCGCATTGGGACAAATGAAAATAATAATATTATACAGTATTCAGTTAAAAAAATTGAACATTTCAAGAAAAAGCCGACGAAAAATGTCACCGCTGGGAGTTTAGGATCATGTACTGAACCCATGGGATGCGTATCCGGTACGATATCTTTTGCACCCTGTGTACAAGACTTCAAAGACTATAAAAATACTTAAATTTGTCAAGTTATTGACTGAACAAGGAAGTACACGTAAGGACAAGTTAAAAGTGTGCAAACAAGCACTGCATAGAGAATCATGATTCAATGTCTACGATTGGGACGTTCTAATTCAACATGATATACGTAAATCTAATTTACATATGCCTAGACATGAATTCTTAAGTGCTATACGAATAATTATATCAGAATTACTACATTGTTTTCTCTGTCATTTAAATGTCTAGTATGTTGACACACTAAGCATAAGTTCAAAGTTTGCAAACAAGCTCAGTGCACCGATAGAGAATCATGATAGCTTAAACTTAGTTCTACAATTGGGCCATTCTACTCCAATGTACCAGTTCAGTGAAGGCATCTATCAACATACCACATGAACTACCAAGACCAATTTCTTTAGAGATACTATTTATCTTCCATTACTGTATTAATTTTATTGTTATATAAGCTTGTAATATGACATAACTATTTAAAAATAAAGGTAAACAAGTAACGTTAATACATGAGACTACAATTTTACATATAAAAAGTTTATGTCGTATGGGACTTTACGAATAACCTTTGTAGAGTCTATCTCCTGATGATGCTTCGGTGTCGAAGCGAAACGTGCGTTGAGGCAAATAAATTTAATATGTATTTCAGTGATCATAAATAGTTGAGCTGAAGAAAAGGAAGAGGGAAAACAAAAAATCTACTAGTTATATTTGTAGACATGATGTTCAAGCCACAAATCTTTATATTTCTGCAACAAAAGATAATTATTGGTATTTGAAAGAGAATTCGCGCTGCGTAAAAATTACATAAGACAAAAGAGTTTACATAATGCTTATTTGAGTAATTTAAATTTTTTTTTGAATATAACGCGCGTTTACATCCGCGTTATTCATTTTAGATTCCATAGTAATATTTAATGACGCAAGAGAGTTTTCAACTATTATTATTTATAATTCTGCCATCTGCAAGCTATTCTGTCTTGCGCTGCAAAAACCGTTCGAGTGACACGTAAACAATGTATGAAGGAAATATCTATCTTAAATAGTCCTACAGAAAAGCATGCAACAGCTAATAGAACTTTCAATTTTATTTATTTTTATAGACACGAAAAGCAAGTTATGTCGGTATATAGTTTAATATAATTCAAAAAAGAGTAATATAACAATAAGAGAGATTAATGTTTTCCTATCTACACCTCGACAGCTCTATGGTTAGGACGGACAGATCTAATCCGTGAGGTATTCGGCTGAATTTTTGACCCCACTATACTATAGCTACACTCATTAATATATAAACATATACATATAGATAATACACCCAGACTCGAGGCGGTAATCGAACCCACGACCCCCGGAGCGGAAAGCAGGGACACTGCCCAATGCGCCAACGGACCAGTCAAAAAATTCAACTCTGTGGAAAGCTGGAAATATTGTACGAAACAATTGCTTAAAATAAGGACACTAGTTTTTGAGTAAGCATTAATTTTTGTGTTCTTTAATAGGGATGTTAGGATTTTTTTTAAGTATGTCCAATTTTCGCCTTTCCCCTCCTACTAAGCTTAAATTAAAAGCTTGTGTTAGCAGTCCGACAATACCTCAGCAGCTTCAGAGTTTGACCGAAACACGGAGGAGGTCGGATAACAAATATAAACCAGTGCTAGAATGGGTCACCCATCTATAAGGCGGTCGCGCCCAGATCAACTTAACCTAGCGATCGACTCAAATGCCGACCACTGATTAGGCCATGACCTCCTCGTTTCCCATACTTGTTGAATACTAATTTTGTATATAATGAAATTTGTAATTATGAATGTAAATAAAAAAAACTTTTGAAAAATAAAATTAAAGGTAATTAAGGACTCTGGTGGTGATTTTAGTGGTAGCACTCCAATTTATTTCTCAGTTTTATTAAATCTGTTCGTTACTGAACTGTTTCATAGATGAACACCCCAACACTGTTGGGGTTTTGTCACACCCACTCCTAATACAAGCTTTTAATTTAAGCTTAGAAGGAGGGGGAAAAGGGAATCTTAGACATACCTAAAAAGTATTCCTAATATTTTTTATAAAAAAAAAAAATTAATAAACTAAATTGACAAACATCTAAATTAAACTACTTAGTTAAAGTTCGTACATCAAATCGATAAAAATTTTCCATCACCTGCCTGAATACCTAGCAAATAAATGATCTAAATATGTTTATTATGGAATTTAGAAAATGTTTTATTGAAAAATGCTTTTATAGTTTAGGAGAATAATTTAATACTAATATACTAAGAAAGTTAAAAAACTAAAAACACTTTTTTAATTATTTATTTCGGGTATAAAAGTAATCTGTTTTACGATTAGTCAAGTAAAGCGCTTGGCGTTAACTTTGTTTGCAGATTTACTTCGATAAGTACGATAAATTGTCGAATCCCCCCCTGAACACCGGCAATTTGCTCAATAAGCCAAACAAATTACATTTTTCAGATCAAAAATTGAAGTAAGTCTACGTGTCAACTTTACTTAGAATGGAAATGTTCGTGCTGAGCGCATAGCGGCAAGTTCTCAGGCGTCGCTCGGGTTGCATTAGCATTGATTAAAAGCATGACACGCTTAAGACTTAACGAGTAGATATCAATTGCAAACTTCTGTTGTCTGTTTCTATAAATTATAATAATTACGTTTTATTTCTCATTTTAACACATTGTGTTGGCTATTTTTAAATTTCTGTAACAATTTTAAATATTTCAGTACAACTGTTTAAAAAGAGCTATTAGACTAATCTCAAACTATAAAACAAAACTTAATGATACACGACTTAATTCTGAAACTTGATGACACGACATAATAGAGATGTGCACAAATCAAGGGAAGAAAAAAAAACATTCTTTGAATCACAAGAACAATAATGATAACTTACTAGAACATGGGCATCCGTTCATCTATAAAAATATTTGTACATGTGTGTATAAATCGTTTTGCATTGGTGTGCGTGAGATTTTATTTTTAAAATTTAATTTATTTATAACTCATATTTTATAAAGACTTTACACAACCTCTTCTATAAACAATAATTGAAAATGGTGTCGTAAGTTTTTAAATCACTTATGCAATACCTCGTCTTAATACTTTTTGGGCAACTGTGTAACCCAAATGTTTGTACAATTTTGACCTTGAAGTCTACAAAGTACTACGAAACTTTGTAAAGTTACACAAAGTCCCCGGCCACACTACATGATCATTGAAATGATCATTCAAATGAAGCTATGTCTGGCTCCGGCGTTGCAGGTTCCACTCTAAATTCTTCAGCTGCAAATTTCAGTACAGCTGTAAATGGAGTTGCCTCAGGAACACTAAGCCGTCCCAGGACCCGCTGCCGCTGCCGCTTCCCATGGAGGTGGTCTCCCTACTGCCAGTGCTTCCCCAATCCCACCAAGCGGAGTTGCTCTGGTATCTGAGAACGCTTATGAAGGACCTCTCGCCGTCGCCGGTGCTGTACCTTTCTTGGGAACCATAGCTCTAGAGGGCGTCTTACCTACTGCTGGTAATGCTGCTGTCAGATACGGTTGCGGAAACGGAGAGGTCGCTATGCTGAGTGAAGATATCGGAGCAATGTCTCTTTCTTAAAAGCCGGCTAAATTTCTTTTTTAAAAGCCGGCAATGTATCTTTCTTATAAGCCGGGAGTGTATCTTTCTTAAAAGCCGGGAGTGTCCTTTTCTTAACTGCTGTTGCATTGTTTCTTAAAAAGCAGCGATGACGCGAGTTGTTGCCTGTCTGCTTATGTATATTTAAAAAAAAACGCGATGAGAAAGAACTAGTCGGAAGAAAACTTCACGTCTTGAGAATAATTAACTTTTTATATCAATATAATGTGAAATACCAAATAACACTACAACGGATAATTAGGGGTATATGTTAGGGATACAATAAATAAGTACCCAACGCGCTAATCTCAGGAATTACTGGTCCGATTTGAAAAATTCTTTCAGTGTTACATAGCCCATTTATCAAGAAAGGCTATGCCCGTTCATGTTGAGCTGACCTTAATTACCCACTACATATGTTTGGTACAATCACATCGAGCAGCGATCAGTATCCAAAGATACAACTAGCTGTCATCGTTGCGCGCGTCAGCGCATCGGCACAGCGCTGTGCTTCCGACATGAACATTTTCATCGTAAGTTGACGAGTCGACTTTTCTAAGGATGAAAATGTTCGTGCTAGGACAACAGGAGGCAAGTCTTAACCCCGTCACGCTTTTAATCTATGCTAAAGCAAACCGCTTGATGCTAAGAAGGGTCCGGTGTGGACCTAGCACGAACATTTTTATCCTAATTAAGTCGACGAGTTGACTTCTCATCCTAAGCAAAGCCGTGCTAAATGTTCGTTCTAGGTCCATCGGTGTCTGGTGCTAACGCAAGTGACAACCGAATGTTGCGCAAAGATCTGCGGTTGACACCTTTGTATTCGGTTACGAATTCGTAAAATAGTTACTTGTTGCTGTGTTCGTTTAGGTAGGTTATTAAAGCTATCATTCATAAAATTGTAGAAATATTGATACACCTTTGAAGCCAAATTCTGATGATGTATCTAATTATTAACTACTACTATAGTTAACTTGAATATTTAAACACTAAACTAAAACAAACTCTATTACTTGTCTATTTCGATATTTACCTCCTAACATCCATCCACCAGTCTTTCCTCTAATTTTTGTAACCTGTGTGCGCACTTTTTTAGATTTGTGTGCACTTTTATCCAATTAAAAAAATGTGCAGCAATTTAAAAAACTGCATATACAAGATTCTAATATATTTTATATAACACTCACATACTACGGTTGGCGGTTTAATTTTGTCATAATTCTCTAGAAATATCCGCATATACTCGGTACAGGTAGAGTAAACAGCCTAGCTCCTGTCCATTGGTTTTGCTGCCTAAGTAAGATTATTTGCAGAAAACATTGTTTTGTTTATTTAACAATCAATTTAGTGAGAGCAGTTGTGACCCGGGCGAACCTCAGCAACAACATGCGTCACCAACAGGCTTGGTGCTAGTGTCGCACTTATGCACAAAGTACAGCATCTACGAAATTATGTAATATCTTTAAAATATTTTATTTCCTTGAGCGTACTTACCTGTACTGCTTATCTTGTTACAGCAGTAAAAGGTACTGATAAATTAGTCGTAAAACATCGCACAGGTACGTGTCAGTGTCTTTGGATCCATGCCCGGATTACGAGATAAGGTAAAGAAATGCATGCAAAAGAATATTAAATTGCACATATTTATTTATAAATATTCACCTCCATATTTGAATCTATAAAGTATGAACAGTGTAGAGATAGGAGTAAAGCTAGTGCCTACTATATCATAACCCATTAGGTTTGTTAAACAATATTCCTTCATTGTCAAAACTTAAAAACGAAGCGTTATTACTAAAGGTAAAGCGCAGCTTCTGCTAATTGAAGATCGGGACACGTAAAGTTGTCACGAACTGTTTTAGAAGGAAGAAGGGCCACCTCTACTGTCGTAGGCAAATCCTTATGTAGTCGTGATCCAGATCTACAGGGATTGAATAAATTATAAGAAAACCAATACCTGGAACCACTGCCCCAGTGAGTCCGTAAACTAAAATACGTAAATTCGTAAGCCCATGAGCTACATGGGCTCTCAGGGGGTAAGAAAAGTTGCCAAGATGTGTTACCGAACATTGATTTCTGAATTGTTTCCTTTTTTACTAAAAATAAAATAAATCTACATTTAAACAAATTGAGAGTTCCTAAAAAATTGTTATTTATATGATGACAAATTTTTCTCTGGGTCTGACTTGTAATTTTTGACATATTATTCTATAGTTTAATCTCATAACAAACGACTCATTAGGTAATATTTTCGACAATTCTTTTCAGTCCACAACCTAGAAATTTTTGGGGTTTTTTACAGGAATATGAATAAGATAAGAAAACTACCCCAAACCTTAAAGCTGGGTGCCGCCACAGCGGCGTACCAAATAGAGGGGGCTTGGAACTTTGCAGGTACCATTATACTATTCTGCTTTCACAAAATGGCATTAGAATTTAATTTTACCCACTCGCAAAATAAGCAATAATTGTATACATACCTAGTCATTCAATCAGATCGGAAATAATCACCAGATACCAATCGATAGTAGTGAGTATAGTGAAAATAAATTAAAAGGACATATATACACATCATAGGCCGCTAATGTGAGTCAAAGAAGATCAGCTGCGAATGTCCTAGCTGATGAAAAAGGCGAGATGTATAAGAAAAAGTTTTTAATTTGTTTCATGCAGATAAAACACCTCACATCTGGGACACCTTCTGTCACCAAGAACCAACTCTTGTGAAGGATGGGACGAGCGGAGACGACGCCTGTAAATCCTACGAGTTTTACAAACGCGATATAGAGATGCTAAAGTTTCTTGGAGTCGATTTCTATAGATTCTCCATATCGTGGTGCCGGATTTTGCCGACTGGCTTCTCCGATAAAATAAGTGAATGGGGTCGTGAATATTACAATAACCTCATAAATGCGTTGATCGACAACGATATTGAGCCCGTCGTCACAATTTTCCACTGGGATCTTCCGCAGAATCTGCAAGATTTAGGAGGATGGGCCAATCCTCTCGTAGTGGACTGGTTCGGTGACTATGCGAAGGTTCTGTACGAGTTATTCGGCGACCGAGTAAAGACGTGGATCACCATCAACGAGCCCAAGCAAATCGGACTGTTTGGATACGGTATGAACAGATTCGCACCGAGAGTGAACGTCCACGGGGTCGGGGAATATTTGGCTGCCAAAAATATGGTGTTGGCCCACGCGAGGGCGTGGCACATCTACGACCAGAAGTTTAGGGCGAAGCAAAAAGGTAATTACTATATTAGTCTTGAATATTGATAAAAACGTAATTATTAATAAAAAGTATTTACTTTATGTTACATAAAATCTTATGAGCACATTTTTTTTTATTGAAGCTCGAAAAGGAAACCCCAATTAAATCACCAAGTTGTTTCAAAATTCTTAGTCCGGTAAAAATGATGTGAGGTGAACATTCCGTTGATGGTTATATTTTAGGTGTATGTGGAATAACGATTGCTACAGACTTTAGAGAAGGACTGTCAGATAGTCCTGAGGATATAGAAGCAAACGGAGATGTGCGGACAGTGCGGGAAAGGTAAACCAAGCAATGTCAAGAAGTGAAACGAAAAACACTTATTTTGACCATTATACTAAACATACCCAATAGTACTGACAATAAATAAATAAAATAGGCTAGTTTAGGCTATTCTTCAGAAAGTAGCTAATATTTCTATGTAAATATTTCAGCGAAAATCAAACTTACATCTCGTTAATTTAGTGTCTTTATAAATCCGCGTAAATTTTAGAGCCAAAACGCAGCAACTATCATGGTGTAGTGTATGACGTCGCGTCTTGCCAAACAAACATCTGTACTTGACTTGGATTTGAGCATTTGGCTTATATAGAAGGGTTCCGTATACGATACGCGATAAAGGTATTTGTTAAATAATTTCAAAAGTTGCTATCCGATTTTGCTCAAAATAATTTTCTATTAACATGAAACATTTCAAGTCTCTACATCTATTACTTTAGAAATCCTAAGGTGGACGGAACCAACTTACGGGCGGACAGATGGACAAAGCGAATGTATAAGGGTTCCTTGTTGAGACAGAGGCTGTTACCCAATATTTAAAAAAAAAAAAAAAAAAAAAAGGTTGTGGATTCAGCATTCCTATACGATGTACAGATATCAATTATCGGTGTAGAGATGAATAAAATACAAATAAGCCAGTCGTCTGGTAGTCCTATAGAAAATACATCATTTCAATCACATGTTTGTCTTTGGGGTCATCCATAAGTAACGTTATACAAATTTTACGGTTTTGGCTCCCCCGTCTTCGTCGCAAATAATCACATTTTGAAACTGTGAACTGTCAACCATGGTATTTTTTGATTTTGACTTGGATGCATGTTTTATTTATAATTAAAATGTCACTTTTTGGTGATACCCTACCCCGTTTAAAGTTGACGTAATTTAAGGGTGACCATATTTTGTGTTCATAATCAACAATCAATTGATTGCTCTGACACATAGAAGTTCTTGTTCATCATATAATTTGTGCAAGTGCTTTATATAACGTGAAACCTACACCTATAAAAAGCATGAAGTTTTCGCTACTTAATAAACTTTTTTATAAGCATATTTAAATAAAAGTTCTAAAAAACTGTAATTTATGCATTTGGATATAAATAGAATTTTAATAAATCTATACAAATGAATAAAATAGGTGTCTGTTTGTAACGTCGAAACGAAATTCTTCTCCTTCATGCATAGTTGTAAGGCAAGGGTCGGTAACCTTTTGGCAGGCAAGGGCCACATTGTTAAAAAATTAGATGCCGGCGGGCCACATTTGTAAAATTTATATGGCAACAGGTGCCTAGTTATTATTTTTGGTTCTATGTATAAGTAGACTAACGAATTATGAACATAAAAGGTCCTCAAGACTTGATAAAATAGACTTTTAGCAGTTTTTACGAGCAAATAACAAGTTAACAAAAGTTATTGTGGCGCGGTATTGTGTCATTTCGTATTCGAATCGAAATTCCATGTATTGGGGGCTTCGATTTCATAGAAATGTAACGTTAATAATATGAGATAAATCGCGATTTTCCTTAAGAAATTTGTATACGATTTATGTGTAGGCTTGCTATACAAATCTACATTTTATATAAGACTAGCGGACCCGGCAGATGTTAAGCGTTGTCTTGACCGAATCAACACAGCTCTCTAAAAGGTACAATCAGTAAATTGTTATCAATCAATCCATCAATCAATCAATCCATCAATCAATCAATCAATTAATCCATCCAACCATCAATCAATGAAGTAATCAATTACTCAATATAAAGATATTGGTCAGATACAGGTGGGTAAAACGGTTTTACGGTTAATTTAAAGAAACAGCATAGTAGCAGATATGGTGAGCAAATGTCAAAAAAACACATTAAATATGAGAAATACACGTAACCAGACTAGACTATTTGGCACACGGACGTCTGTTCCGAAGGCAGACAACTTAACCCACGTGTCATAGGCAACAGACGCGTCTCACAAACCGAACGAAACGCGACAACAATACCATCACGTGACGTGACAGCATTGCCGCCACTTCACGCCGATCTCACGTGAGAAAGAGGTACTAGTATGCGGTTGTTTAGGGAATACTAGGCATACCTAGGGCATTCCAAGTTTTCTAAACCGAGTGTGCTTTTTTAATTATTTCAAATTCAAATGTCTTTATTAATCAGATAACATATGGTCCATGTGTTAATAAATAAAATAATCAAAGAAATCTTAGAACTATGTTAGTTAAATGAAATATTATTTAATTTAATTAATTAATTATTATTATTATCTATTGCTCACCAGCACTCTCCCAAATTCCCAGCTTCAAAGAAGAGCGTTACAAATAACTAAATTGTAATATAACAGTCACTTTTTATTATATTATTATATATAATAATGTAATAACTCTTACTTAATATATAATTGTATACACAAATGTTTTATATAAAGACGACTTTATTTCAATTTACATGTTTGTAACTCTCTACTGTGAAGTTGAGAATTTAGTGTTACAACAATTTACGTGGGAGGTATCAACTTATAAGCCTGCTCATTATAAAATAAATTCGAGATAGACAAACTCAAATGGTCTTTTAAACACAAACTCGTCTCGAAAAGGAACCTAATCCCCGGTATTCCTAAATAATTTTACACTCTCTTATTGTCAAAAGTATACTCGTAAACAATACTGAAGTAATTTGTTTAATAAATATTGAATAAAGTTTGTAAGCAGGTAGGAATATGTAATTTATGCTAAGTATCACCATCTGGGACCGATTAATGCATGCCTTCATTACGCTTTTATCAGATAAACTTGGAGATAGGGCTGTCGAACGAGAAAATGTTAATGAAAGGGGAGAATGAACAACTTAGTATGGACTGTTCTTTATATAATTTCTGTTAGTAAGTTATTAGCACTTCTGTTATTACTTCCTATTTCGTTTAAATAGAAGTATTGGTGAAATTGCGTTTATATATTCTTAAAAAAAATAATATTTGTGTATAACAGGCGGCTGTTACCTATAACACAGGCATTAAGTTGTCTACATTAGGAACAGACTATAATTATAATTATTAGGTCTAAGATTAGTGAAATCAAATGTATATATGATGTTATATTGGTTCATTTACAGGTTTCATTGAAGTGAGATATAAAAGAATATGTAAATAATAGTCTGGAATTGTGTGCATAATTTATTGCATTCATAACATAATAATAATAATTATTATCATTCTATATATACTTTAGTATAAAATGAAGTCGCTTCCCAACGTTCTACGCGCATATCTTTTAAACTACGCGGATTAAAGCAAAGTAGTTTAGTTTCTCATGCATGTCATGGATTTCCGCAAAGTAACGCCTGATTCTATCAAACTTCCTAACGTTATCCCGGTAGTAGACTGCAGAGGATGTGGTTGTGGGGCGAATTAATATGACCGACTGCCGACTGACGTCATCCCCAAAACCGTACAATCTCACGAATAACATCAATCAGTGACACAAATCGGATCCTATTATTTTACGTGCCTTACGAAACCCGGAGGAGGTCGGATATTTGAAAACCAGTGATTGAATTATTCAACCATCTATCAGCCGGCCGCAGTAAGAACTACTTAATAGCGATCGAAACAAATGCCTACCACTCATTAAGCTACGACCTTCTCAGTTATGTAACTTAACAAAAATAAAAATACGTTATGGCTCATTTAAAAATGTTAATCCTAAATTGAGCACAAAAAGTCCTTTCATCAAATACGTGAGTTAACTTGGAATGAGTCAATTGTGAGACCGTTCATGCGTCAAATCCAATTCTCACTAAAAGCTGTTTTACAAGAAAGTGCCTCTTAACTTAATTACGTCACTACCTTCAATTATAGGACAATTATTAGACATTAAACGTATTTTACGAATATATCATACAGATTTTCCTTCTCATAATGCCGGAGCCACACGTAGCTCAAAGTGTTTCTACATTTTTGTCCTTGAAGCCTACAAAATTTTACAAAACAAGTTCGTAGAATTAAGTTAACATGGCTTAACATGTTTTTACCTGTAGAGATATGTTAATGGGTAACACTGTTTTTTAATACTGTTATATAATTTGTTGTTCCCATTGTTTCTGTAATAAAATAAAAATAAATAAAATTTGCGCAGTTAGACAAAGTCCCCGGCCACACTATATGATCATTGAAATGACCATTCAAATGAAGCTATATAATAATAGGCATAATTATATGTTCTTTCAATGGCGGTCATCTTGACCACTTTAATCTGTATACAGGTGACTGGTGGGACACTTAGAGTACTTAAGGAGGTTACTCAGTACTCGATTCTCGTTATAATTATGTGTGTAATATTAATTAAAGTGTGTCTTACATTCTGTGGTTAATTTGCTGTTCGACAAAGTTAATAAACTCATTTCCGAGCGTTAAAAACTGATCGGTTATAAAAAAGATCTCATGACGGCTGTCAGTCGAAAGTAAATGCGATATCAATACTAAATAAAATAATACACATAATTTTTTGGTTATACTTATTAATGAAATAAGTGATAAGTGAAATAGGTATTTTTGCCTGTCCTAAGCCAGGACTAAAGTGTGTAGGGAAAACGGACCATCATCGTGCGTCCACACTAGTATGTCCATGCGTTTCGTACATAATGAGTTAACTTTCTCTTAATATCGCATGGTCGTTAATCGATATTTACATTTAGTGTTAATTTTTTTTCGTCATATCCCCAAGTATCTAAGTGTCTCACCGGTCAACCTGTACATATATATAAAACGGAATCCCTGTTTCCTTTGGCAACGGCATCACGCGTGAACAACTGGGCCGATTTTGCAAATCCTTTCTTTTTTGTTTGTTATTGTCAGGAGAAGGATCTTATGAAAGAAAAAAAATAGCGCGAAAAATTAGAAAATATAAGAATGCTTAACCGCATATTAAATTATTTTTAATAATAGCGGGGACGGGGTTATTAGAATGTAGTAAATAATAAGTTCGGGCAGGACATCGTCTGCCAGGTCCGCTGGTTTTTGATAAAATAGGAAACGGGCGCTTTTCCCAACACCCAGTATCGGTCTGCCGCGAGGTCATTTTTCAATTGGGATCCATAGAGTAAAGAGTTTAGCACCATCATTATCAAACAGCTCTAGGCCACTACCACAATCTAAATATAATTTCTCATAAAATTGGTCTTGGCCGTAACCTTATGGAGACCTTTTCATTTTATAGGAGCTTTTGTATAAAATTACTTACCATGACTAACACAAAATCTAATGGTAACGAGGCCCTCACTAATTACAGCCTTTAGGCAAATCTATGCCTAAGACATTAAGAACGGCTGAGCTATGATGCTATTAGCGATAATGTGTATAATCAAATAATATGAACAGTAATTTAAAGAATGTACAAAGCAAGAAAACTGAATTACTTTGAGTACATCATCAACTAAATCTATGTATATCGATACTAGTAAATAAAGCTGAAGAAATTTGTTTGTTTACTTGAACGCGCTAATTTCAGAAACTGTTGGTCCGATTTTCAAAATTCTTTCAGTGTTAGATTGCTCATTTATCGAGGAAGGCTATATATTAAAAAAATTCGGGGAGTGAAGAAAATGGAAATTGGGGGGCGGCCATTCGAGAGCGGCGGATAAATCGTGTGGTTTTAAAAGAAAATCTAAGAGGTTCTAACTAAAGGTTGCAACGGCCACTAAGGATTTTCTTTAAGAATTAGTGTCGTTACTACAAAGTTTACTCCAGGTCTTTCACTCTACGAAATACCTTCTGGTACATTGCTCTGAATTCTTTTTGAAGAGAGCAGTTCGAACTTTATATCAATTAATGCATTTAGCCTTAATTAAATATATACAGGACTATATGACACATGGGGCTGGACAACTTAATGTCTGTCTTATAGGTAACAGACGCCTGTTATACACAAAAAGTTTTCTTGTACAAATATATAAATACACTCGTATAGATAATACACCTAGACTTGAGGCTGGAATCAAACCCACGGCCTCCGGGATGAAAGGCAGGGTCATTGCCCACGGCACCAAAGGAGTAGTCAAAATTAAGAAAAAGCGTTTATTTTTTTTAACTATTTGGCCTTCAATATAAACTTAGTTGTAAAGCGGAAATATTTTGATGGATCTGATAAGCGTATTTAAAATTATAGTATTTAATTTTCATTGCGTGCGTTTATAAGATTGGCCGCTTTACGAAATGATTAAGTGAAATTTAAGAAAAATGAGCACTTATAAGCTAAAAAAAATTTTATTCCACCTACACGCGAATAAACACGATCTATTCGTGTCTATGGCCTATAGTTTTACTTAAATTTAAGTTTTGTTGTTATGTAAAAGGGATTCGAAAAAATACACACACATAAACATGGACAGGTACACACACTCTCATAATTCGGGGAATCAATTAGAGGTAGCGCCACGCTTGTAGCCGAATTGGGCCGGCGCGTCCGGGTACCAGTACCTCTCTCACTTGAGGCCTTCGTAAAGTGGCGGCATTTAATGGAAAACCGTCTGAGCGCCCTTGCATGATCAAGAATATATTAATAGGTTTACATAGTCTAACCAAAGCTTTCTGCGCGCTGCAATTAAAGGATTAGATGCAACTACTGCCTGTGTAAATGTTGAGCTTTATATCGAGACTAGTTGCTACCTGCGACTTCATTTGTATAAAATTAGGTGAAAAATTTTAGCCCGATGATATATAACCTACAGCCTTCTTCGGCAAATGCGCTATCTAAAGTGTTAGATCTATCATTGCAAAAAACTATCATTGCAAAATTGAACATCCACAGCCTTGTCATTTATTTTTTATCGTCAAAATTAACCATCAAACCGCAATGTAAATAAAACTTAAAAGTACGTAACAGGGGTAGCCCGGCGCGGGTCGTTGACTGGTTTTGCGCGTCAACATTTTGTTGACGATTGCTTCCCAATGTTAACGATACATTGCGCGCTCAATAATGGAATGAGGATGGCAATATCTGTAACCTCGCATTTCTGAGACGAATGATTTTTGTGATTGTATTTAGGATGGAAGGAAATATAGCTTTATCGCACAGTTTCCACCCTGTATAGGTTACTTAGATCCTGAACGTTTAGTAAAACATTTCCACTATTCCAGATATACTCACGCGAAATAATCAAAACTTACCCAAATTTTTGGTTGTGTTTGTTTTTGTCAGCAGGAGGTTCTTTTGTGGTAACCGTTTTTCTCTGCGGGCAAACGTATTTATGTAGATATATTTTTTGACAATTAAATTTATCATGCAATTATTTAAAAATTGTGGCTGTTAATATTGATACGTGGTACACAGTTCTAATAACGAGTAAAGAGTTCGGTTCAGGGAATTTTGAGATACCTTTAGAAGCTTTGTGTACAAATACATAATACTTAAGATGAGATTTTAGCGCCACCTAAAACAGTGATTTTTTTTTAATTAGCCTATCGTGTCCCACTGCTGGGCAAAGCCCTTCTTGATACATCTCGACGACGCCCCGATGCAGGAGCCGCGACGGCCAAAAATCCCGCCCCTGTTCCTCAGGGACCGAGCTATCTGGACCCTGCATATTGAATATTTGTGTTGCCGAACACCATCTTTAGAAGCAGTTGTCGATAGCTTTATAAACAACCTCGAGAAGGTAGACCAACAACCAATAAGCAATATAAAAAAAGCTTGTATATACGACAACTATCTTACAGCACGTCTAAATTGGCCTTTCCTTGTCTACGACATTACTAAAACTCTCCTGACAAAGCTAGACACAAGTGTTACAAGAATTCTGAAGTCATGGCTCGGACTGGCTCGTCCTGCAGATTTTTTTAAAATAACAAATGAAAGTGCGCACAATGTAAGGTTAATTTTCACAAAACGATATGATGGTCTAACTCACTTTAAACTAAACAGTAATAGTAAAATATTTTAATGTTCAATGGAAATTAACCTATTAAAAGTAAGTTTGACCTCGCTTTTGCGATGGTATTGTGGAAAACGCTTCGATGTGAGTTACCAATATTTCTTGAATTCTTAGTAACTAAAAACCCTTAAAATATGCAATAATAATAATAATAAAAAAAGTAAATACGATAGATTATAAATATAGTCTATGATACAACGACGTAATATAAAACAAATCTTTAAGAATAGATGTATTCTGTAACGCAGAATTGGACCGGTTTGATGACAATAAAGTAAACTGAATCGGACATTTTAACGTTCCAATCCGTTGAATGCGGCCGAGCGATGAATGACAATTGTTTCAACTGGAAGGCGCTGCTCTTGTCAGATACACAAATACACGGACTTCTATAGTGCGAGAGGTGGGCGAAATGAGTAAGGCAACAGTTTAATTGACGAACAATGCCACATAAAAAAAACAACCTGCCACCGATGATACATAGCATTGATTTTCTGTGCCTCAAAAAAAATTTCGCTTCAAAAGTGAAGCATCACGAGATAACATGATTATTCGCAAAAGAAATACACAACTTACAGTGTTCGCAGTATTTCGGAACATACACTAAGAATATTATGATTGTCTCAAGACAACAATTTAATGAATTCTTGCAACTATAACTTTATAAACAATACTCTTCTTGTGTGAACTGCAAAATGCAAAAGCACTTTAAATCTGCCTAAATGGGTCCGGTCCAAAATTTGAAAAATGAAGCTGCTAGCAAAGCGGCAGAAATAAATTATTTTGCATTAAATTACAGGGAGCGAAGAACAAAGGTGCTACATTCCCCGGGGCAAAGCTGTTGGAGGATCGAGTGTCACGAATAGCATGTTGTACACGCGTGGGCGACCGTTGATAGAACATGCTAAAAACTCATTAGGAAAATTATTCTGAACGAAATCGGACAAAAACTTTTGAAGTTATTTAAAAAATACGTTTATAGCGTATCAGATACGGAACCCTTCTATATAAGTGTGTCCTGCACACACGCTTTTAGCCATGTTTAGTTTTATTTTGGACCATTCACATAATATTTTTATAATTACAGTATTTTTCCGTGAAAGAGCGTCAAACAAACACCAACAAATTTTCGCGTTTATAATAGCACCTGCAGGATCAAAAAAAGAAGTATTTAAATTTCGATCAGTTAATAGTATAGTAATAGCTCCAGCTAAAACCGGATGAAATTATCATAAATGTATGGCGTAAATTGATTTGAATAATGTAAACACTATCGAAATAATACTCGTTTGTTAATACAATCATCTAAAAGGTAAAGACGTAGGTTTCACGTTATGGTGCATATTACAGTCTGCACTGTGTGCTCATATTGTACTCGCACTAACAAAACTTTGGCGTATTGTTTTTACTACCGCAGTGAACAACTTTGGAATAAACTGAAAAACACTATCAAAATAATAATAACTTTATTATAATTTACAGATACTAGCGGAAGCAGTATCGACTCTTCGTGACAAATGTTTTATAATAAGTCGGGAAAAGGAACCAGTTTCATATTGCGTTCGCCCTTCAAATGTGTATATCTCAATGACAGCAGGAGTGCTCGATTCAAACTATGATGTCGCTGGGTTAACGCCATGGTGTTGCAGTTGTCCATGGGCGTCGATAGTCACTTAGGTGAACCGCCTGCTCGTTTGCCCCTTGTTATATAAAAAAAAAATGTACATTTCGAACACATACATGTTGTCTGGAGTTTTCATGAGATTACGTATTAAAAAAAAAACTAGTAAGTACTGTTGTTAGCCTAACTAAATAAATTAATTCTGACTTCTTTAAATATTTTCCTGTTGGCCTAATCTGTCCGCAAGCAACGTCTGATTGCATTTAAATTTTATTACAATTTATATAATTTGTCATATTACTGGTAGTTTAACTAATTATGAATGTTTATCTACGTCCACGGATAACTGCGCTGCCAAAAGACTCAAATGCGCAAACGCTTTGACGGCCTTTGAGAAATAGCAGTGAATTATTTTGAAGGAAAGATGAAGTCAAATTTACCTAAGATAACACATCATTTTGTCAG
The DNA here is from genome assembly GCA_024363005.1 of Charaxes varanes. Classification (NCBI taxonomy): domain Eukaryota; kingdom Metazoa; phylum Arthropoda; class Insecta; order Lepidoptera; family Nymphalidae; genus Charaxes; species Charaxes varanes. Next base: position 23,207,827 of record JANCMC010033613.1, on the reverse strand, counting down.
CTTTTATTTTTAAGATTTCTTATTCGATGAATATATTTTGAGCTAATAGTTTTAATATAATTTTAAATATACGAATACTGTCGTTGGACAGCTGAAAGGAACCTATTCAGCAACCCTAAACCCACCGCATTACAAGTAGCGTAAACAAATCTCAGCGCATCTCTGTCGCACGCACTTCCCTCACTTCCGAGCAGTGTTGACAAGTTCCCGCCCGCGTCAGTGGCCCGCGTTTCCTGCGCGCGCGCACACGCGTACACCCGACCGCCCCACCGACCAAACCGAGTCGCAGATCGCGCTACCAAACAGTGTTATCATAACAGCCACAGCTGGAATGCTATAATATGTTATCGTGTGTGAAAATTGATTAATTGTTTAAGGCTAACGGCGGCTCGTTGCGGCTCTGAAAGTTTAAGTGTACAAGTGTAAGAACGGCCCAGTGCTTTATTTGTTCCGCATTTTATTATATTTCAGTCGAATACAAAACCGACCATTTTTACCCGTTTTATAATTTGCCATATAACTTTCGACTTTACTTGTATTATGAAATAAGCTTTAGAGAAAATTTGAGCAGTTTTAGCGAAATGTCCACAAAATAACTTTTAAGCTTTTATTTATTTAAATTATCCATTACTAAAGAAACTGGCATCCCCCTCAGAATGAGAGGTACCGTGTAAAACATTTTAACAAATCTCTGGCTCCATCTAGCAGGTGAACTATACAGTTTTCTAGGCATTTTTAAATTATATTCCTAAAGTGAATGTCTGTTCACAATAACAAGAATATAATCCACCGTAATGAGGACCCCCAGTAGTTGTATGTACACGAAGAATGATCTTATGTTAGTAAGCAAAGCAACAACATTCAGATGTGCCGACCTTAGACCTCGCGGTTAGCGTACACCGTGTAAGCATATCGCGGCTGAAGTTCCTCCAATGCGAGGATCTTTTTTCCCTGATGCAGTTCATAGTTAGGTGTTTTCTTCGTGGGTCGTTCTCTCGTTACTGAGGATCGTCGCTGGTCGCTAGTTGTAGGTAATCCTTGACTTTATGTACAAGTTACACCTACAGATTATACTATATGATTGCGTTATTTATAGACTTACGGTCTATGGCAATGAAATAATTTAGATTATATAGAAAAAATTAAAGCCTTTTAATATTTAACAACTGCCTTGAAAACTTATGTTTCCGTAAAGAATACCGTAAAAAGGTCGGGAAAACCAATTAAAACGTAAAGATTTTTTACCGAAATGTCGCGTCGTAACAGGTCTTCATTATCACTTGATTGTATTAGACAGAATATAGAGTCTGCAGGCAAACATTTGGCTACTTTCAGGGAAGTACAAAAATGTGCTTAAACTGCCAGCAAAGCGTATTGCGTGTTGGCTGTAACTGTGAATCTTAATGCAGTGCTGCTGATATAATATTTATATCAGACACAAAACGCTTTATTTATATTTAGCAATGACATTAGTTGTTCAACAGTTTCATATCTTCATTGAGAATAATAACTAAAATGGCATATGCGATATATACAAGGTAAATGCGAACTTTTAACACGGGTTTATCCTCGTTCGGAAGGTGGAACTTTTAATGGCTTTGCCTCGAACGGCGGCCCTGTCTCGTCAGCTTCTAGCATGCTTAATGAGGGACCTATTATAAATGACAATTATTGATTTAAGCGTTGTATTTCAAATAACTCGTTTTTTACTTTATTTTCTGAGGATTGCAAACCTATACTTATATAGTATGGACCATGTATAAAAGATTATACTTGTGTAAATGGCGGCAAAGCATTTGTAACCTATCCATGAACGTTGGACGCCTGTCATTTACGTCTTCTTAAAAACATGTGTTGGAAACTTCTTATATACGTTGTTGTCGCTAAAATCTAAGCTAAGATATGCCCGCGGCCGCGTATCATCCTGTGGTATGAATAGCCAGAGCTACAGACATACAGACATCACGGGCATAAAAAAGCAAAATCATGTCAAACATAATGAAGACAATTTTCGAAGCCGGCTGGTTTGGAAGGTTTAATTGTGGGCGCTGTTTCATTGACCCACATGACCGTAACCGCTCGGAGAAATGCGGCTGCGTCACATCGACCAGCCATTTGTGTACAGCTGTGGTGTACAGCTCGGAGCAATTGATGACAATCGTCCTCATTGATACGTCTCATGTGGGACGGTCGTTTATTGCCCGTACCAGAAATATGCGTTGTCTTGTACTTCTTGACGTTAATATACTCTATCGAACGATACGACAGAAAGTATTGGTGAAGCAGTGACTGAAGAAACAGCCGATCGGAAAGGAGGTCCAGAGTTAAATCGAGAGGATATAGTGTAATTGACAGTTTATTGGTTAAAAAGTTTACCGTAAAGCCTCGCAGATCAAACCCTCTCCTAAGTTATAACCTACTTCATACCGTTTTGGAGTCGCGTTTCGTTTTCTATATCGGAGGCCAAAGCATTGTTTGCGGTCAAATCCAACCGCAATGTTGGTATTAGTACGTGCCAGGTATTTAATTAGTTGCTACAAAGTCTTTCGCATTTATCGTTAAAAAACATTACAGTGCAATGGTCTCTCTTATTTCTGATATGACAATTATCAAGTTCCGAATTTTGAGTCATTTCTGTATTTGGTTATTCTATTATTAATAAACCGTAGTGAGGCTACAACCTGCACAGAATCGTTAAGATATGCAAATGATGGCAAAGTTCTCTATTTTATTTATCTATTTGAATACATACTCAAAGTGTACTTAGCAATGCTTGGGTGAACATTACATCAGGCGATTTTCATTAAGCTAAGCTCTCAGATTATAGAAACAGAAGCAGAAAATGTATCAAATGAAACCAAGCTTGTTTTATATGACTATGTTGTCCCCGTTCTTAACGTTACTGTACCCTTATTACGAGAGCAATGGGATCACTACTTTGAAGCACGGTTCGCATCTCAGGTTTACATGTTTTTTTTGCTTTATTTCTTTTCATCTACTTGTTTGCATATAATGAGATAATTGTACGAACCAAATAATGATGAATTATAATTGTATGTTACAAAATATTGTCAATAAAAATAGTAGACCCAACAGAAAAATACTGCCAAGTCCGCAAGTTATGTTTATAAAAAAGAAAACTATGCTTATATATAGTAAAAGTGAAATAGGGGGTAAAAGTTGTAAATAAAATAGAAAGAAGTTCATGTTAATCAACACAATTCAAATAGTAATAGCATAATTTTAGATGTCCCTTGAATCCAAATTACATTCCAAATTCCAATAGACACAATTTGACAAAATCGCTTCATCTATTTACGTGGATTACAGAAATAGGAATTTATTCACAACGTCAAGCAGCAGACTGCCGTCAGACAACATCCGGCGCATCGAACACCCAGTGAACGGCCCGCCCATTTCAATTTCCGCTTCGGCATCACCTATGGAACCTTTTGATAGCTTCCATATAAGCTTCGCAAATTGTTTACGCTATTTGGATTACCAATTCTAAGATATATTTAATTAACGTATCAGATCTGTTGTCTTTAACTCGCATCCTAAAAAAAAATAGAATTATTTGCATATCGAAAATATGTGATACAGTTAAGGTATTTTTAATTACTAGAGATGGCCAGCTGGTTGCAATTCGCCCACAAATCTTTAGATTTGCGTACTATATGCTTCATCTCATTACTGGCAACACCTCAGTTAAAGGTCAAAGGTATACTACAGCCTTGATTTGCTTCAATCTTTTGTTATGCACATACACACTGGTGAAAAAGCATTATATACGAATAATCGTAGTATGAGATGCGTAGAATATAGTCGTATGTGGTAACTACAACTATAGAACGATAAAAACGCATCTCATTACGTCGAACACCTCCGTTTAGGGTTAAAGACATACAGTAAACCTTGATTTGTTTCAATCTTTTGGTTTTTTATTGGTAATAAGAATATAGTGAATAATGTGTATGACCCTTTTATCGGTTTAGATTCCTATTCAAGTTCCAAGGGTCGTCGTGTTCAGGGTGTAATTGGGCTTAGATATACGTACTTAGTTTGTAAAAGTTATGCAATATTATAGTCGTAGAGCCAGCCGCTGAAGTTCTTATGTCTACAAAGCTTTTAACTATTGTTCTGTATACAATAACTAATAAACTAACGCTTAAAAACGTAAAATTAAATGCATTTTATTGAGGCCTAATGATATGTAGCATATCCATGGAAGAGCGAAGAACCTAACAATAGTAATTTTTTACTTAAAAGGGACTCCAATCGTATATTTTGTAATTGTAAAAAAAATGGCTGTAGAAATAAAACATTTATTATTATTGCTAACATAAGGAAAAGGTACATTCTAGATTTCACGACTCTGAATGCAGCAGTTTCGCCTCTGCGTTTATTATTTTAATCGCACTTACTTGGTATATATCCTTTCAATTACTTTCAATTTTAAACCAAAGTCATTAATCTTTATGTACCGGTAAAGATTTTCACATAAACTTACATTACACACTTATCTACCCTATCAAAAATGCCGTTACTACAATAGATATTTATTAACCTTCAGTGTAGACAGTAAGTGACCTTTGGCTTTTAATGTATAGACAAAAACTACTACGCTTTTCTTACCATTATTAGTGCTATGGAACATTATAACTGAAACCAAACGGCCACACTACATGATCATTGAAACGATCATTCAAATGAAGCTATGTCTGGCTCCGGCATGACACAAATATTTTTTGGAAATATAAAAATATGGATAAAATAATATGGATAATTCACCCAGACCCGAGGCGGGAATCGAACCCACAACCCTCGTAGCGGAAGGTAGGCCACTGCCTGCGTCAACGGGGCAGTCAAAAAGTCAAGTATAAAAAGATTTTAGCAGTATTTATGAATCCGTTCATTAAATTTTAGTTAAATCGGCAAAATAAAGCAAAATCAAGCGATTTTGCATTCACTAAGAAAATTTTCATATTTATGATATCAGGATTAGACCCACAAAATTTTACTTTTACTTGCTAACATTAAGTAGGTAGTACTCGCATAAATAAAGTTTTTAGTATAAAAATATCTATTTAATTTATATATATGCATAGTGTTGTCTCGCAAAAAAAAATAGATAATTTATATTTGGTACTAGCGAACCCGGCAGAAGCTGTCCTGCTCGAACGTGGTTACTTATTTACTACATTCTATTATTCTATAGATCTATTCCCTTTCTATAAAACCATACTAAACACTGCTCGACCTAACTTTCGGACCACCCAGAATGTTCTTTTTATTACTCTTCTTTCCTTTTCAGAGAATTCTCCGTCCTGCCGCGAACGTAAGAGCAAGTTAAACTGTCGAGAATGATCGTGCTAAGGCCTTAGTTGTCCCAAATATCTACAACCGTAGTGTCCTTATAATGCCGGAGCCAGACATAACTCAGAATGTTTGTACATTTATGTTCTTGAAGACTACAAAGTACTACGAAACTTTGCGCAGCTACACAAAGTCCCCGGCCACACTACATGATCATAGAAATGATCATTCAAATGAAGCTATAGCTCCGGCATAAGAAGAGTAAATAGATTTCTTCTAAATAAGCATCCTACAGCCTAGACTACATAGTACATCGCTTCCTTCATTCATATATTTACTAACATATTCTAGATAGAGGAGAGTGGTCTAAGAGTGGGGAGGCCTTTGCCCAGCAGTGGGACATTATGGGCTAATAAAAAAAATATTACTTCAAAATACATTTTAATTTATTAATTTCAGGAAGCTGATGGACCTTTTGACTGGTCATCCGAGATACAAGGCATCATCCTGAGTTGTTATTTCTGGGGATACTTTGTTTCCCAAATACCTGGTAAGTTGAGTACTTTTATATAAAAATCTTTATAATAAGAAAAATTAAGGAGGTCGAAGCTTAATTAGTGGCCGACATTTGAGTCGATCGCTATCATAAGTCGCCCTTAGTGTGGCCGGGTGATAGAGAATCAAGTATCAAATATAAACCAGTTCTAGAATGGATCAACTCAAATGCCGACCACTGGTTAGGCCACGACCTCCTCTATATATATAATACAATACGTGTATATTTAAATTAACTTTAAAGTAAGACGCTATAGTGTCTGTTCAAATTGTCTTTATTATTGACAAGACATAATTTGCAGTTGTATCGGGATTATAAAATTGCTCAAAATTTACCCTGTTTTTATTCGTGGATATATACAAATTATTAAAAATAAATAAATATAAATATATACAGAACTATATGGCACACTGACGTCTGTTCCTAAGGTAAACAACTTAATTCCTGGTACTCAAAATCTGTTCAACCAGTCGAAAGCTCTGAGGTACCAAACATAAAAAAATATTATCGACTTAAGAACTTCCCCCTTTTTGACGTCGGTTGAAAAATAGATACCATTTCCTAACATCCTTTCCTTTACTGTAAAAATGAAAGTAACACTGTCTATTACGTTTTCACGCCTAGATGACCACGCTTAGCCAATTTTGATGAATTTCCGCATCGATACAGATTGGATTTTGGGAATGAACATAGGCTACTCTTAGTCGCGAAAATGAGTTTTAGGGATTGAGAGGTTTTTTTACGAAAGTCCGTCATTTCGGAACGTAGAAAACTGAAACTTTATTTTTTTAACAGCCAGAATAAAAACAACCTCTTAGCGTTGGCGCGTGTCTTAGTTCGAGTGGTTTTCACGCACGTATCGCGTACTCGTAGGTGTTCGCTTTGGAACCCACATAAATAGTGATGTGTTTCTCGATAGGCAATGTGTTCAGCTTTCAACTGATACGTGACCTCAGGCTGAGTGGGTGGATCCATTACTTAGTATCATTCCAAGTTCAGGGAAGACGTCAAATACTTTATACATCTTATAATTGTGTATAAAGACACATCAGGATGGATGAAGGCTAATCAGTAGGCGTACTTCAATAATAGTGTATTGGTTCGTTTGTCATCTTTCATAAATGCGTTTACTCACACAGCATTTGAAATTGAAACCTAAAAGAGACGGATCTTTTATCGATGCTCCGTGGATTGACCGTGCGGGTATCGATTCCATCGTATTGCAGAGGAAGAAATCAGGGATGTGCTTGGGACTTGTGATCCAAGTGTAGATTTGAGGGATTCCTTTAATGTGTACAAGAACACTCACCTCCACTGCTCGTGTTACCTTCCCTACCGAACCAGTTTCGATCTGATATCATCCTATAATGATATCCTTCTATTAATCTTCATCATGGTGATGGTGATCAATCTTATTTCTTCGAACGTCTCTAAGGTTGCTATTAGATGGTGCTTTCCTAAATTACATCCTCCTACACAAATGTAGTGTATTTCGCCAGTAAAATTAAAACGAACTGTTGAATATTTAAAAAAATATTCCTAAAGAAGAATCATTACTATTTTCCATTCATTCAAAACTCTACAACCGTGCGATTTGCAACGAATTTTCTGCCTCATTTGGTGGAGGTCGTTTGGCCCAGCTATATTCAAAAATTTGTTGGGTTTTTTTATCTAAGTATCTACAAAACGTTATTTGAACAACTTTTTTTTTCTTGTGTTACCATGAAAGTCTACTTAAAAATCAAATGCATATATTATTATCACCAAATCCGGATTTTTTGTTAGTTTGAGAAGAATGTATTCCCATACATTCTTCTCAAATTAATAAAAAATCAATCATCCAATTCGCAATCATCTGGTATCTCCAATATCTGCGAATTTTTTCACCTCCTATAACGTTATCACGCAGCAAAATTTTCAATAAACAAATTTTAATATCAAAAAGCTATACTAATAATTTCTGTTCGCGACAAACACGCCGCCAGGAAATGTGCTCAGCGAGTTAAACGCACTCATTTCATATGCAGATAATTATGCGATAAAGAAAGAGTTACAATATTTATTGTAATTAAATAATTTATTACAGCTGCTGTTTATTTCCCTTTTGTTCTTATCATAATACGCGTTAATAGTTTTGTTGCCCGCTGGTCGCTGCCACTTATCTGCATATATCAATTGCACTGCCGTTTAAAGAATATACCCACAATGTAATGTGTCTGGCCTGTTGGCGCAGTTAGCAGTGTCCATCCCTTCTACTTCGAGAATGTAGATTCAAGTTCCGCCTCGAGTCTTGTTGTATAATGTATTTTACTTTTTAAACAAAATTCTACAGCTTATTTTTTAAAAAGAAACTTAGATAAACAAAGACTACCTTAACTTAAGCCTAAAAACAGATTTTCTTTACCTAGAACTATCTGTTAGCTATTTTTAAGTTATAATAAGTATGTTATGTAGCTATACATATATATGAATATGTGAGGTATCAAAACGGTACCGCATTTTACGTCGCAGGAATATATGAAATATGGCACAATTACAGTTTACGAGTTGTGACCTGCGGACTTCGTTCGTGTAAAATTGTGTGGACAATTATAAGGTAATATATAGCATATAGCCTTCCTCGATAAATGGGCTATCTAACACTAAAGGAATTTTTCAAATCGCACCAGTAGTTCCTGAGATGGGCGCGTTCATGCAATGAAACAAACAAACTCTTCAGCTTTATATATTCGTATAAAGTGGAAATAAATACATAGATTACACGTAACAATGAAATTTGAGATATACTTGTTCCATCATTATGGTTTCCCTTCATCGCGAAGCCTTCGATAAGTTTTAATTAAGCACATATACACGTAGGATCGCGGCTCCTCTTTAGGATCTTCGCGGCTTAGTTTCTAAGCAATCAAGGTTTTTGTAATTTAAAACCTTAGTTTTAATTAATCGAATTTTCTTTAATGTATAGAAAACTTATTTTCTATACATTAAAGACAATTCGAGTAATTAAAATGCAAAACAATTTCTTATTTTTTTGTGGTCTAAAAAGATAATTTTAGATTACAAGAAACAATGATAATTTATATACAGAAAATAATGGTAGATAAGTTAAGATTTTGCGGTCCTATATTTGGTCGAATAGTACGTGCTTCTAATTAGGAGAGATGGACTATTATCAACCGACTTAAAAAAGGAGGAGCTTCTCAATTCGATTGTATTTTTTTCAATGTTTCATCAACATCATGATGAAACATTGAAATGTTTGTTACCTCATAACTTTCGAATAGGTGAAACGGTTTTGATGATTCTTTTTTATTTTAAAGCCGGCGCTTGCCGTGTCGTTTGCAATGTGATACCTAAATATTACAAAGTTTATATAGAGGGAGGCCCCACTACCAGTACAGCATTTTGGCCCAGTTCTGACAATTTGAACTCGTTTTTTTTTAAGAAAGAAAGGTTATGACGCTAAAAATTCAATTTTTATCCATGTGTCCTATTATGTATTTAAAGGGTGATTTTTTTGACATACTCCCTTCAAGAATTGATATTCAAATAATATTTTTTTCAAGTACACTTTTACAAGGTCCTTGGAAATCATCAAATATTTTAAAAGCCACCACTGATTCGGAAGAATGAACTTGTAGTGTCACTTTTGGATTTATTTCACAATATTAAAAAAAAATTTTTGACGTAAGGTAGGAGATGGCACCTAAGAAAGAAGAGCACGTAAATTATAGTTTTTGATAGTCTGTATGCCCCATCAAAAAATTGACAAAAATTTGACAGATACTTAAATTTCAAAAAATCTAAATTACAATGTTATCCATTTCATAAACTTGAAATTGAGACGGTTAAAGTGGTTAATTGTTAAAGCGAGCGAAGTCAAGAGTAAAGGCTAGGTGTAATAAGGACGAAGCAACGGAACTCAGCTATATCATAATACCCGTTTCGATGAAGACACCAGTAACGATCAAGTTGACAGGTCCGTAGATGAGGCGAGCCGATAATCGTATCTCGAGGCGGGAATCGAACCCACGACCCCGGAGCAGAAGGCAGGGTCACTGCCCACTGCGCCAACGGGCCAGTCAAGCCATATTACATATTTACAAAGAGCTTCTTCTATTTAACATTGTCAAATTAGTACTATTTAGATATAGTAGCATTGAACATGTATATGTTATGAAAAGAACTTGTCAAAGTCTACTTCATATACGAAAAAAAAGTAAAAAGAAGGTCAGGTCATATGAATATAGTAGAATAGTCAGTCTCTACATTTCGAGAAAAGGATTTGCAAAAAGGCTAAAGATTTCCGTACTTCAATACGTTGAAAGTTGGTTAAAAAGACAAAAACAAATTGGCAGTTCAATAATACATTTTCGGAGTTATTCCTTAGCTACAATAATATTAGTGCTCCATCAACGGGCTCTAGAATATTTCTCATTAGAGTCGACTTTGAGCGATGTGCCCTTACGGAGAGGCAACTATGCCCGCCCACGGCTTTAGATACGCAATTTTTGTAATATTAAGAATTATTTCGTTCGTCTTCTTTTTATCTCAAAGTACTACGCTACTGGTAAGGCCGATATGAAACGAGCCTCAGTAGCTCAACAGTAAGGGGAATTACTGCTTTATTATTATTATTATCTTTACCGGTTTTAGCTGGAGCTATTACTCCCGCCCCCTTCCCTTCTACGAATCTAAGCTACGTTGAGCGTGATTTGAGTATACGTTAAAAACAACAATTTGTTTAGCAAGATGTGACGTCATGCGCTCAGTTTGTTGTTTGGTGTTATCTAATGTAATTGATTCATACATTCAAAGTATTAAACAATCCTATACATTCTAGTAATTTCATTTAGTTTATGCAATATTTCAACCTGTATCGATGTACAGGCTGCTTGTCGTACAGAGTTATTTATATGTGGTTGTGATAATATTAAAGACGTCTTGGATGGTTGAGTGGTGAATGGTTAAATAGTTAATGATTGGTGAGCAACTCAATAGTAAACAAAAGATCTGCATTTTAGCGAATGATATTATGTACGAAACACATAATAGAGGCACAAAAACAAGAGTAAGAAGTGCTAAAAGCGCAACGATATTTGGGGCAGCTAAATTAACTAAACAGCTTTTTGATTTAGTCGGATACAATTATACGCTCCTATGAGCGAATAAATAGTACAAGAGCTTGTGCTCTTTTAGACTAATTTAAGTAGTGACGCATCTTAAAATATAATATAATTTAGTAATGTCACGATTATTCTAGCGTCATATACTAGCACAGTCCGCTACATATCCCAAGAGGTTTTTAATTTCGTTTTTTTTATAAAATAACCATAGTTCGTCTGCGGATCTCCTCATTCCGGATTTTATCCCGCAGCGAAACTACCAACATTGACCCCTCCATTGCCCGTTGGGTGACTTATATTTAGAAATATTTTAGGCAGGCCTAATATACTCGTTTTCCGCCCATTTAAGTTTTTTTAAGATTTGTGATAAAATTGGTCACGATTATTGCCTAATGGGATTTGAACTTGAACCATCTTACAAATCCCTTCACTGTCTACCTTTACCATTAAGTTAACGACTTCGAGATCCAGAGGCGGTGCAAAATTCTAATTCAATCGGTTGCTCAGGTCAAATGGCATGGCTGTGTCGTAAAAATATTAGTCGTAAGGTTGTAGGGATGGTGGGGGTTCCGAGGATGACGTCAGATGGCAATCGGTCATCTTAACTCGCCGCACAGCCACGTCATCGGCAATCTAAGCGGACCCTGTTATTTAACCGGGGTAACACTAAGAAGAAGAAGAAGAAGAACAAGTACCACCAGTGACAGAATGACTTTTCACTAGTTTGAATATATCTAGAGTGAAACTGAACTCAAACACCAGCTAAGCTTTTTTAAAGGTTTGTGTTGGCGAGGTCATGACGATAGCCCAGTCGAGTCGGGAATTGTTTTTTTTTTCTCAAGGGGCAAACGAGCAGGCAGCAGGAGATGGCAATCGGTTATCTTAACTCGCCCCACAGCCAAATCCTCTACAATCTAAGCGGACCCTGGTACTACTACACCTGGATAACGCTAGGACGAAGAAGAGTATACAGAATTCAATATAACTTATAAATTTAGTGTTATATGAAATTTGACTTTTGAGAGTTGTAATTTAACTTAGAAATATCAAACCCTTAAAATTTTGAAATTCTAAATGTTTTTGAAGTGTCATGAAGGCATATTTGAATCTGATTGAAAATAATCCACGAATAAATTTACTTAATTTAAAATTTTATATATCGTTGTTAAAAAAATATTTTTTATTAAAAATAATCAGTCGTACCTATCTACTGGTCTGATCAGGAGATGAGTGAAGAGATCAGTAAAACCTTAAAAGCTGTTAAAGCTAAGAATAGTTTACCAAAAAATTGGTTTGCTACGCTAAGGTCGAAAGTCGTTTGCACGCCAATCAGTGAAAAGACTCATTTTTGCTTGTAATACATGATGTTAATTTCTAACAATAACCTTTAGCAAAGTTTTCTTTAAGTAGGAACTGTCATCCAAAATCGTAAAGCACTTTATTGGTCGGACATAATAGAAATGAAAACAAGAGGGACACGATATGTCACCAAAGAAGAACACAGAATCATATAATCGAAGTTGAGAAAGTAAAATACATACTAAATAAAACTAAAACAATAGGCATGACGACACTGATCTGAAATTATTTAAAATATGTATTTATGTGATAAAGTAGGATGCATAAAGCTTAACAAACGTTTTTTATATTGCGTGCAAGATTAATTTATTATATTATATAGATAAATTCCAATAGCGATCGCAACGTTTTAAAGTGCTCATCCGGCATTGGACTTTTGACGACTGCAATCGTTACGGTCGCGGTGACAATGTCTAGGTGACGCTTAGTGGAACGCACTGTTAACATAAAGTGACGTCATGACGATTTTCGAGTGTTCTGGAGTGAATTTTAACTGGCCGGCGCGTCCGTGTACCAGTACCTCTTTCTCACATGAGATCAGCGTGAAGTGGCGGCAATGCCGTCACGTCAAGTGATAGTATTGTTGTCGCGTTTCGTTCGGTTTGTGAGACTTACCGGTGGCCTAATCTCGTCATCAAAGGCCAGCAACGCATCTGCTAGCCTTCTGGTCATGCAGATATCCATGGGCGTCCTAAGGCACTTTGGTGCCTGCTACCTGCTCGTTTGCCCCTTGTTACATAAAAAAGAAACATTTCTTCTTAACACATGAAAAATAATGTCCCGACGAAACCATATGGCTCGCACTGTAAAAAAGTTTGAGATCTCTTTTAGAGCCATGTTTCTAACTCTACAGGTCCTTACTCTACACGTCGTGACTCTACATCTTTGTCAAAATATTCGCTTGCCTATACAGATACAGAAATAGAGTACTTTTCAAGATACATCAGACTTAAATAGAGTAAGAATAGCTAAAAACTACCATTTACTAATTCTAGACCTTAAGAACCAGGTATCTGCCAGTGAAAGTCCAGCTTAAATCTGTTAAACAAAAGCAACCAAAGTACCCGGAAGTTAAGTAAAAAGAAGCATAGATAATACAACTCTCGTTAGACAAGCTTAAAAAACTGATATTAATTCGAAGCACGAAGCGCTGGGGACACTGAAGCGTTAAATTCAATGAAAGTGCACGAGACAGGCGAGACGACTAGTGTACTTTATTTAAAGTACAGCCTTACATTGTGACTGGGTTATTTGTTTCAGTATTTATAAGACAAATAGGGTTTTTATTACTATTATATACCGGTTAAATGTGACTGATAAAAAACAAGAGATCGCGACTACAAAATATTGCTTAGAGTTAGTAACCGAGTTAAAATAAGTGATTGAAATTTTTTTAAGATAACATGCACAAGAATAATAAACAGTTGAGTGCTAAATTTGCTTAATAAGAAAGTTTGATCCAAGAATATGTTATTTTACAAGCTTTTATTTAGTTTGACCCACGTCGCTAATTAAATTGGCAAGCTAAATTAGATCCGCTTCTCTATATTTTATTGAACTAAAATTTTGCACACATATATGCGTATTCCATGATAATGCAATATTAAAATGACATGGAGTTGATTTGATGATGGAACTGGAAACTCCGTTATAAAACAACATAAGCGCATCGAGTTTCGACTCGCTTCATTTGTCATAACGAGTACTTTGTATACAGATGGTATCCAGAACCTGAACTTAACAAAGAGTCAACATTACTAATGTTACAAAGAGTAAATTTCGCCTTTTTAAGCGTAACTATTTTAACTAAAAATGAACTATATTTTTACCAGCAAAGTTTTACAAAGAGTAAATTTCAACTTTTTTTTTCACTCTGTGAGTATAAGTTTTAAATAATTTAGAAAAAGAAACCAATTTATTTCTACTTAGTGATCTTTGATACAAGAAAAGCAACAGAGTAAAACACTAGATAATTGCTCTCGACGTTCCTAGGGTTTAAAACTCCATATTAATTCTAAGCACGAAACGGCGCGAAGGCTATGGCGGGAAATTTAATGAACGTGAACAAAATGAAGGCAAGGAGAAGAACCTAGTGAATTTTTGTAGTTTAATCATTTCATTTAGACGGAATGTTTTATTTATCAGTAACTGGCTGTGCACGCGTCTTCGTTATTTATTGAATAACTACAAAAGTTATTGTCCGATTTCGTTCAGAATAATTTTTCTAATGAGTTTTTAGCGTGTTCTATCAACATGGAAAATTTTAAGTCCCTACGTCTAATAGTTTGAAAATGCTAAGGAGGGGGGGACCACCTTACGTGCAGACAGAGGGACAGATGGATGGACGGACCGACGGATGGACGGACAGAGCGAAATTACATGGGGTTCCTTGTAGTACTACGGAACCCTAAAAAGCGTGGTGATATAACCATAACCGTCCTCGATAAATAAATATGTAAATAATCGATATTTTTTTCAAATCGGACTAGTAGTTCCTGAGATTAGAGCGTTCAAGCAAACAAACAAACTCTTTAGCTTTATATATTAAATATTTACGTAGCAATATAGGGCAATGAATTCCATGGAATCCTGTTGATTGACGGAATCGATTTTCCAATTGCATTCAACGGTATTGTACGTGCAAATCAGATTTGACCCAATTATTATAATTTGTATGTTATGTAACACTCAAATTATATAATATATTATTTTGATATATTAGCCTATATTATATTTACACGATTTGCAGAGAAATTTGAGCCGGCAGGTGGCGCTGCTGTCAGTATGTAACTTAACGTAAAAACGTTTCTCGCTATAACTGAAAAACCGCTGAGCATATTTGACTCTCGTCTATTTTTTTTTATTCGCATTACTTCTAGAAACGTTTAAGTGGAGGTCGTGGCATAATCAGTGGTCGGCATTTGAGTCGATTGCTAGATTAAGTTGCTCTTGCTGCGACCGAGTAATAGATGGGTGACCCATTCTAGCACTGGTTTATATTTGATATATCGACCTCCTCCGTGTTTCGGAAGGCAG
The DNA here is from genome assembly GCA_024363005.1 of Charaxes varanes. Lineage (NCBI taxonomy): Eukaryota > Metazoa > Arthropoda > Insecta > Lepidoptera > Nymphalidae > Charaxes > Charaxes varanes. The sequence continues at coordinate 23,192,434 of JANCMC010033613.1, read as the reverse complement.
AAAACAGTGGGTCTCGATTAATGTCACTTTGTGATGTTAGTCGCAAGGTTGTAGAAATCGAAGGGTGCCGAGGATGACGTCAGATGACAATCGGTTATCTTAACTCCCCCCACAGCCACATCTTCTACAATCTAAGCAGACCGGAATAATGCTAGGAAGAAGAAGGAGACTTCTAGAAACGTTTAAAAAAAAAGAAGGAAGGAAGGAAGGAAATCTCGCGAGAATATTTAAAAGATACTTAAAACTACAGAGTTTTTGCCTCTTCTGAATACTTCCAGTAGATGGCGTTAGTACGGGACCTTTCGTCTGACCGTAAATCGGGTAAGACAGCGTCTGCTGAGACCGTAAGAATAATATATATTTGTTTTAACAGTAATAAAAATATCTGCTTAGTATACTTGGATATCCGTGCCAAGGATTGTTTTCTAGAGATCTGTGGAGTCAGTTGCCAATTCGCTGTTTCGAACTGATGCGACCTAGGCGCCTTCAACAGAAGAACATACTTTAAAGGCATCTGCGAGCCTTCTGTTAGTACAGTTGTCCAAAGCAGAATTCGATAGACACGAAGGTAAAACGCCTGCGCGTTTGTCACTTTTATCACACACACAAAATTGACAGCAGATGTCGCTTTTATACCGTTACTACTCAGCTTAGCTCCGCGTCTTTATCCACGTTGCTTTCGTCTTTCAGTTGAACGGTGCCGTCGTGGCAACTTATTACATGGAAATGATTTTAGTGGAATAAGTTTGCCTTTTACTGTTAAACGTTTAAGCTTTACTTTTTTATAGTTATTAATAACATTTCCATCTCGCTAATAACTAACCGATGAACGGACAAATCTTTCTGCAGAATTTTAACTGGAGCTATTTAAAGTCATAAAAAGCTTACTATGTGTCATTGTATAAAACCACTTTACTCCTTGCGATTGGCGATCTATGCGCCACCTTCGTACAGATCTATTTAGTCTCTTTTTGTAATTAAGATATCAACAATCACACATTACACTATCATGACGGTTATTTAGTTTTTGCTACAAAAATATGTAGTAACATGAAGACTAAAGTTTGACAGGTTAAAAAAAACTGCCAAAAGTACATAGATATGGCTAATGTTAACGGTTCCTATCAAACTAAGCTTATGCTTAGTTTAGTAAAGACCCTAAAAAGAACGCAAAATAACCATTATGTGGTTGTTTCGCAAAGTGACCATTATGTTGCTGTTTCGCAAAGTAACCATTATGTTGCTGTTTCGCAAAGTAACCATTATGTTGTTGTTTCGCAAAGTAACCATTATGTTGTTGTTGTTTCAGACAATGGTTGACTGCGACTGAAGATCGTATGTCGCGTATGATCTCATGTGAGAAAGAGGTACTGGTACCCGGACGTGCCGGCCCAATTCGGCTACAAGCGTGGCGCTACCTCTAATAAGTATATAATAATCTTGATCCACATTCCTCTTTCCTGGGCCAATCTCGTCCATATCTTCCTCGCAAAGGTATCCAAATCGTCGCGCCAGCTCTTCGGTCGGCAGCCATTGGTAGGCATCCAGGAAGTCGCGATATTGACCCACCTATGCGGGTCCATTCAAGCCACATGCCCAGCCCATTCCCACTTCAACTTTGCTGACTTCTACCCTACATCCAATACCCCAGTAATTGCACCCAAGGTGGTGCAACAACTAGAGCACGGGATCTATATATAAAAACGGGCAGCAAAAACTAGCTGTACCATTTTAAGAAAATTTGGCATTTGGCAATAGCGCACACGGAAGAGTTTGTAATTGGGCATAAATATATATTTGAAGAATTATAGAAGTATAGGTAATATACTTCTCATGGGAAAATTCAAAACAGCCTGGCAAATTTCAGTATTGTAAAGATTATCAGAATAATGTGTATATTTAAGAATATATTTCAAAAAAAAAATCTTTCTATTTTTCTAATGAGAAGTATAGTATAGTTTATATAGAGGAATGCGACTGCTAATACTTTTTTCTTATCGAGACGACAACCCATAAAGGTTTATTATAAGACTAGCGATTGCCCCGATTTCGCATGGGTGTAATGTATGCATGCCTTATAAAAATCATTTTTTCTACGAATGTGCATGTAAAAATGATTTATAACCCGCTGCGTAAGTACTTTTCTATCTACAATTTTATAATGTGCCATAGAATTTCAAAACACATGTGGGCATAAAATATTTTATAAAAAAAACTAATACTCACGAATGATTTCTACATGACCGCCATTGCATTATTCTTATAACAAGTATATCAAAAAGGAATTTTGAAAAAAATAAAAATTGTATAAAAAATCACTTTCACATGCTTAGAGATCATACATAAGAAGTCAGACATAGATATAATTAACAGTCAATACTTCCTACGTAAGTTGTTGTAACCCCAAATTCCCAGATACACAATTGAGCGTTACAAATAACTAAATTTTAATATAACAGTCACTTTTTAATATATTGTAATCGTAAACAATAATGTATTTGTCATTATTGAATTTATAATTGTATACACATACAATTGTACTGTGATATTATACACATTATATACATTGATTGTATACACATACAATTGTATTGTGACTTTACGAATAACCTTTGTAGAGTCTATCTCCTGATGATGCTTCGGTGTCGAAGCGAAACGTGCGTTGAGGCCCCACAAAAAGTACAATGCCAAAGCAATCTGAAGTGGCGCCGACCATATCATATTCAGGTAGGCTGTTAATTCCACGAATCTAAAACCATTTTAATAGTAAGTTTTTTTTAAGCAAGTTTATTTAATATTAAAGAATACTCTTTAAAAAAAAAAGGTACACGGTACAAAAAAATTCGCGAATGGTATATATAATTCGTATATGAGAAGTGGCCTAGTCGGATATTAGATTTCAACGTATTATCCTACGTTATAAGAAGAAATGATACTTTAAGTTGTTATAAAATATTTTACGTTATTATTCAAATAAAATTCAAGAATGACCATTGAAATATTAGTTAATTATATTACGTTATTAGCCGCTTATGTAGAATGTTGATAGTAATTGTAGATTAGCTGAAAACCCGCTGACCTGAGGGTCTTACACGAACTTAAAAGTAAGTAAAACTATCGAGTAGTTTTCCTTACTTTTATGTTCGAAACCGAATGTAAAATGTCCAGCATTAATGTTACCGTTTTACACGACTTAGTTGCTAAATATTGCTAGCACGAATGAAACTAAAACTCGCACGCATCGAATCCTCGACGTTCGGTAAGTCGTGTAAAAAGGAAGCACGAATCTACATTTGACGTTTCGTTTAGAACGTAAAAGTAAGTAAAATAACACTGAAGCCTTGTATCTATAAAAAACGGTGAATAAAGAATACATCAATAAATCCCATGTTTTATTTTTCCTTATTACTTAGTACTCCTATCTCTTTTTCAAAGACACCTATGTATATACACATATCACCTTACTTTGTCGATAATAATGATAGGTTTTTAAATTAAACAACGTAATAATTGTTTCTCAGTAATTTATTGTATTATTTCAGATTTTTTAAGCAAGACTTACCAATTCTTTACAGTGAAAGCACTTTATTGACATTAACATTACTATATAAAGCAATTAATTCATTCCTTTGCAATGTAGAACCAGTTCATTATCGATGGTATCCCATTTATCCAGTCACTAAGACATCAGGTATAAATAAATATACCTCATTTATAGAGGGTTCCATTGATAGAGGTCAGTTGCTTCAATTATAGAAGTGCGATTATTAAATTAAATAACGTACCTAACTTCAGCTTATCACTTACTGATTTTTTTTTATGTATATATAATAAGGGGCAAACGAGCAGCCGGCTTTCACCCAAGTGACTACCGACGCCCATGGACAACTGTAACTCCAGAGGGACCGCAAATGCGTTGCCGGCCTTTGAGAAATGAGTATGCTCTTTTCTTGAAAGTCCCTAAGTCGTATCCGTTCGGAAATACCGACGTGGCAAGAAAGCACGTGAACCAGACACTAAAATAAATTGTTTCTTTAAGTATTATTTATGAACAAAATAAAGCCTTATATTTCTAAAAAAAAATATTTCTGTATAACAGGCATCTGTTACCTATAACACAGTCATCAATTTGTCTAGCTTAGGAACAGACGTCCGTGTGTCATATAGTCCAGTATATATTTATTTTTTATATAAAACATTGTACATAAAAAGGCAGCTATTTAGTAATTATATAAGCTTCGACATCTACTAAGACATATCAACGTGTCAACGAAGTGACTTTAGTTTACGACTATGGCACTAATCTAATAGCAAAAATAAAAACCAACCGTTGAAGGCTATACATAACAAGGTGCTCGCGCACAAAAATTCCCAACTTATCGTGGCACGCTAGAATTATAACAATTGCAGGAATAATTGGCATGACGTCTCTATCTAACGATTTTCTAATTTACCGTGCACATAAATTTTAACGAATGTTTGAGGCACATAAAACATCAATAGTAAAAGACAGCTATTTAGGAGTTATATACATAAGCATATCAATGAGAAGGGACTTTAGTTTACGACCGTGTCACTATTCTAATAGCAAAAGAAAAACCAACCGTTGACGGCAATACATAACAAGGCGCTCGCGCACAAAAATTCCCGACTTATCGTGGCACGCCGGAGTTATAACAATTGCGGGAATAATTGGCGCCACGTCTCTATCTAACGAATTTCTAATTTACCGCGCGCGATACTGCGCCGCGCGCACATAAATTCCGCGCATCTAATCGGCGCGCGAGCTATCTTTCGGCACCTTTGCGCGCCGAGATTCTAAAGCACACCGACGCAAACAATATTTCTATTTACGTTCCCTATTATCTGAAGTGCTAGAGGTTGATAAAAGGCGCTTTAATTGTACTCTCTTAGCCGTTTCTCTATCGGCTAATCAGCGATCGCGTGATACCATCGAGTGGTCTACTGGTATTTATGTTTGAATCACCTTTTATTAATATTGCGTATGGAGCTGATGTGGAGTGCATGCTGAATATTGATTCGGACTCGATTTAGCTTAATCAGTCAGAATACCCGTGATAATTTTCTTTTAATATTTATTTGAATTTCGAAATCTGTTATGATTGATTACTATCTATATGTTATGAATGGTCACGTAACACCAAATTTCGAAATTTGCAGGACGTATAAAGATGTTTGGGAAGGAAATAGTATATAGTTATTAGACATCTGCTAAGAACGGATTTTTCGATAGGGCTAGAAGAAGTTATGAGGGAAAATTAATTTTTAGAGGATCAAGTCGCGAGAAACAGCTAGTGATATATTATATCTGTGTTTTATTATATGTACATTAGCCTGAAGGTAGATCTTTATTCAATATACATAATATCATTGAAAACTACACCCTATTCTATCTATATTCTATATATATACATCAATCGTTGTTCGCTAGTCTTTCTCGTTAAAACTCCAAAACCGCTGGACCGATTGCAATTCTGTTCATTTTGTTTAAGACTTGAATACTTTAGATAGATGGCGTTAGTACGCTAATAACTAACAATTTCGCTAATAGCATTGTATTAGGAGTGGGTGCGATAGTACCCCAATGGCGGTGGGGTTTGAATCGGGTACCTTGCGGATTTCAGTCCATACCGTTGAGCTATCGAGGCTTATAAAAAAAAATAAGAAGAAAAAATAGCAGACAAGCCAACATTCGGGCAAGACAACGTCTTCCAGGCAACTATATGATAACATTAAGATCAAGAACAATAGATTCGTATTCTCATCAGCTCATTATCATTAAACTACCGACAGAAGCGCTACTTTTAAAGCTACCGTCTCAACTTCTGTGCTCGCTTCTGAAGTTGATTAAACGCGCACTTCACCCAACAAATTCTAAGCCATTCTTCATTACCTTTAATTGACGTCTTCTAAACAATTCCACGCGCACTAGTAACGACAAAAACCATAACCTATCGATACTCGACCGAGTCGACGTTTTTATAAACGCATGCCATTCGCTCGGCGCGACGAAACAATAGGGATGGGACGTAGAGCTTCGTTAATATTTGCTATCGTATGCTAGTGTTTGCCCGTAACTTTTGATTCCAAATTTGAGATAAATATTTAGTCCAAAAATAAAAATTTTTGGACTCACTCTCTATCATTCTCCGGCGATTAAAATACAAATAATTTTTTAATAACAATCGTAAGTTTATCAGTAACAATAACATATTATTAAAATATTTAACCACGTCGGTTTCAATAATATGTTACTTTTCAAAGACATAATATCAAAAAACGAAAGCTACCATAACACTAAAGTAATTTTCCGTCATTCACCACTTATCAAAACTTTAACTATATCTGATGTCCCAAAATTTGGCTCAATTAGTCTCTGTATGTTAGTAGACTTTAAGTAAATTAAATTAAATTTATAGAAACTTGCTTTGATGATAAATTTCACATAGCTTATTTCTCTTATTAAATTTTTATTCACCTTAGGATATTTTTTTATTAAAATGTTAATTTTTAATTATTTTCATGATAATTTTGAGATTAGCAAATTCTATTCCATTTTTATTCGATAAATAAGATCTAATCGATTTTGCACATCACTATTGATAACACTATACTCCATACATTCGCTTTTTCAAACCTCACCCTAAAAAAGTATCTATAAATTCTTAAGCTAAGCCAATAAGATCGATAGTCGACTGAATTCTGTGACAACGCAATTTATTTTAAACACATACGCGTTGCGGTTTTACGGCGAATTCAGTCATTTGTTCATACTCCTAGTTTATTGTACGCTGATTAAATATTTTTGATTTTGCGAACAGTTAAAAATTAGTGATTGAATCAGATGCAAATTAGCGTAGGAATAGTATTTTTGGTTATAACTAAAGCGATTTTTTCTATAGCAAGAAGCAAACGGGCAGGCGTTTCAAATGCAATTAAATTCTAAAGTGACTACCGAGGCCCTGAGTTAAAGGCAATTCTCGATTACCACCGATGCTCACGGACCCTCGGAAAGATGAAAGAAATTAAGAAAATCATTTAATCCTTATAAACACTACAAACACCTAACTAGAAAACCCAAATAAATATATCTCTACTTCCTAGCGTTATCCCGGTTAAGTACCAGGGTCCGCTTAGATTGCAGAAGATTTGGCTGTGGGGCGAGTTAAGATGACCGATTGCCATCTGACGTCATCGTGGACGGACTAACAGAGTGAGACTATAAGGGTCCCTTACAGTACGGAACCCTAAAAAGATTTATACACGAGGAAATGATAAATACCGATACATGAAAATTCATATGACGCTTGTACGCATATTTGTAAACCAGTTGTTACCCGCGACTTTGCCCGCATAAAATTAGGTTAAAAATTTTAGCGCGATCATAATATATAGCTCATAGTTTTCCTTGATAAATGGGCTATCCAACACTAGAAGAATTTTTCAAATCGGACCAGTAGTTCCTGAGATTAGTGCTTTCAAGCAAGCAAACAAACTCTTCAGCTTTATATATTAGCGTACAGCATTGTATCCACCAGATGTTTTCCACTTGTACTAACAGATATTTTGCGCTGTTATATTTTTTTGAATCACCGTTGGCAACTCAATTTTATCAACCGACTTTAAAGGGTCACAATTCCTCTGTGGAATCAATTACCAGCGTCTGTATTTCCGAACGGACACGACTTAGGGACCTTCAAGAGAAGAGCATACTCATTTCTCAAAGGCCGGCGACGCATCTGCGATCCCCCTGGTGTTGCAGTCGTCCATGGGCGTCCATTAATTAGAGGTAGCGCCATGCTTGTAGCCGAATTGGTCCGGCGCGTCCGGGTACCGGTACCTCTTTCTCACATGAGTTTATTAGCTTCGTTCGTTGATAGCAATATACGTAGTAAAGATATTTCAGTCTGAAAGTGCACGCCATTAATTGATTACAACACTTGCTTGTGTTTGTGCAACGTTTTTATTGTAAACTAAAATTCAACGCACTGTAAGCCAATTATATTGACGAGTTTACGTCTACAGGCTATTTTGCATGTAGAGATGAGTACTTTGAAAGACTTGGAGTGCGTACATTTTTAGACTGTACGCACTCCAAGAGACTTGATTGTTAGATTTCGTATATGTATATATTTAAATTAATAAGATGTTTTATTCAAGTTAAATACTTAACGAACTCTTTTTAAGTCCAACCCTTTGAGTTATAGAGGCACTGACTTAACAATGTACTATTTATCGTAATCGTGGATGCATTGAGCCTTAGCAATTGTATAATAATTATAGTAAGACAACTCAGTTCAATTCCTTTAAACACAGTAAGATAATAAGTAATTAATTATCGAAACGCATACTTATTGCGTTACTTATTTAAAAAATGCAATTTATATGAAGAATCTTGTTACCGCAATTGTACTACCATTTCCTCATCATCCATATATAGGGTATTCCGACCAAAGAAAAAAGGGATAAATTATGTTAGCATTATTTCAACGTCATGTATCCTATATGACAAACTTAATACAAGCTTTTAATTTAAGCTTAGTAGGAGGGGAAAAGGGAATATTAGACATACCTAAAAAGTATTGCTAATATTTCTTAAAAAAAAGCAATATAACGAGTAAAATAAATAAATTGCAAATTTTCTTGATGGTTTATAATTTTATTCGTTATTTCAGTTTGACAAAAACTCAGATAACGCAAGTGTGGCAACGTCATAAGAGCACCAAAGTTTCAGTAACTCGGATAATTTTGTTACAATGGGCGAAATGCCCTATCGGAGCCATTTTTGAATTGAACTTTGTCACTTAAAATTCTCAACTACAACACACTAGGTTCCGTTTAATCGTCTAGAATATTTTGAAAAAAAAAATTCCAATGCTATTATTATTATAGTCAAAAAATTTTTTAAACAAAAATGAAATATACGCGGATTAAAGCAAAGTAGTTTAGTTTCTCATGCAAATCCACATATTTTTTAGCGCTAAAGCCCTATACTATAATGGAGTCTTGAATGACGTAACCATGTGCCAAACAAACAGCTTGAGCGTGATTGGAGCGTGCGTCGGCAACGACAATTTGTTTAGCACGATGTGACGTCATGCGCTCAAATTTCTGTTCGTTTTTTTCGTAATTCGACTTTACGAATAACCTTTGTAGAGTCTATCTCCTGATGATGCCGCACTTTATTCTATATCTAGATTATTCTGAAATTATGATCAAAAATAATGCCCAACTTATTTGTACAATACGGTGTGTTATATTCTTACATCATGACACGTGGACTTCTAGCGAACTCGGTTTTTTGAACAAATCGATGGCTCCTACGTAAAGTATCCTAACCATGTTAGATATAATTAGATAAATATATTATTGTATACAATTATTAGATATAATACAACACTTCTATATTTATTTTATAATAGGAAATAAATTCTATTGAGGAGGTCGTGGCCTAATCAGTGGCCCGTATTTGACTCGATCGCTAGGTTAAGTTGCTCTTGCTGCGAAAATTTAAAGTTATAGTTTTTATAAAATTATATCTCAACGATTGTTATATTTTATCCAAGAAGTCTGTAATAGTTTTGGTTAAAGGTTTCAGGTTCATTACTTTGCATAAATATGATTAAAAAAAACAAAAAAGGTTGTTTTAGTGCCCAGGAACGTCTACTATTGAGACAACAGCAAGTATGTTTGCACGGAAGTAAAGTTCGTCGTTTTAAGTGATATCCTTTGTAGAAGCGATTTTTTTAAGCTCAATTTTTCTCAAATTCTTAAATAGAACTCGATCAGTTTTTTAATTTTTTTTAATATGTATTCTTCCCTAAAACCATTATATCAAGTTTATACAGATACGCGTACTTAACGATCAAGTACGATGTCTAACGATTTATGCAAAGTGTCACTCCCACTCGGAAGTGGTATCTTATTTATTGGTTACATCAAATTGCGTGTAGGCGACACGTAATTTGTTATAAGTTGATGTCCTTCTGTTTTTTTCTGACAAAAAACTAATAATAATATGTATTTACTTGTCAAAAAATAAGATAATATAATGTTACAAGATATATTGTAGTATTTATTTTTTTATGCCTTTTATATAAAAACTACTTCTTTACTTTATTAACTAACTCCTTATTTTCCTTGTATATTTACATAGGCATATTATATAGACAAATGCCCTACCAAAAGACTTACAGAAGCATTGAAGACTTAAGACTAGTAAAAATCTTCTTATCTTGAAACACGATTAGAAGACCACGACATGAAGAGAAACCAGTTTGGAAAAATCATACGTGACAGCCTTTAGACTCCCTAAAAACTACAATTTCAATCAAGAAATCGAATCAAGAACATAAAACTGCATTGTACCGATTTATTAAAAACGTGGATATTGACATTTTCAAAGAGCAAAATAATTTTCTTCGAGCCACGCCACAAGTGCAGCGAGTAATGCTGAGAAAATGGAAAACCGGCCACAGAGGAAAACAACAATGGTAAGGTCGGATATCAAATATAAACCAGTGCTAGAATGGGTCACCCATCTATCACCCGGTCGCAGCCAGAGCAACTTAACGTAGCGATCGACTCAAATGCCGACCACTGATTAGGCCACGACCTCCTCAAAGAATGTTAATTACTTAACAATATAATTATATTGTAAAACATTCAGACATACATATGTAAGTTAGTGCTAAAATACACATCTTAAGTCAACACTCGTAGTTAACAGTCGTTATACTAGCGAATTGAGTAATGTTGATTTGAATAATGTATGACCCTCTTGCGTCACTCACAATGACGCGCGTGTCACTGGCATAATATGTTTTCCTATGGCATAACATAGTCACCGAGTTTTATGTACAACGCGCAATTATTACGTGGACTTTGATAAATATTAAATACTTATTCAGTGTACTGTCTGCTTCGTGTCTTCTCTACAATTTATGTCGTTATATCGATGACCTGCTTTTTAACACGGAAGGGTTTGATATAAGTTTTCATGGGTTTATTCTTCATACTTAGCTTTATGGGAACAATGTACAGTTACATATCATAGCTTTTAATGTACAATGTGTAAGTTTTGAGATGACTGCCATAGATACATTTTCTTACGCTCATCGACTCAATTTACATGTAAGTTTCCTTATGAGTTATCTAATATTTTCAGAGTCAAAGTCGTTTATGCATATAGACTTCTTTATAAGCATTTATGAATTTTGTATTTATAATAATAATTATTTATTTTCTTTACAATTTGGTGATAAAATTTATGGCTTAAAAGCTAAGTTTACAAGGGTATCTCGCGCCCTGCAAAGAGAAGAAGCCACAACTAAGTCAGTCGGTTATTTTTTTATTGTTCATATCATTTTCACAATAATTCAGAACTAACAAGGCAGAATTCATATTCTTCCTTACAACTAGCGCTTGCTTAATTTGTTAACATTCCAATTACATATTCAGCGAATAAATTGAGTTCATTTCAATATTTTAACACCGTCTACTTCGTGTCTTCTCCGTAATTATGGTTATATATCACATTGTTCTATGCAAAAAATACAATTGTTTTCTTTAAGAACCTATGAAGAGATTGTAGAGCACTTAGAAAGCCTGTGCATTAGTGCAAAATGTATGTCTTTTATTTATTTATGAAAGCATTGTTGAAGCAACAATTCGTGACAAACGATGTTTACATTGGCAAACACTGAGCGAATGAATGACTTTGAAAGCCTTTTGAGTGAATCCATTGATTGACTCAAGATGTAATTCTATTTGAAGTTACATTTATATCCTTTCATAATCATTCATAATGACGGAAGATAAATGTTAACATGAATGACAGTTTATGTCACGGCCTTTTTGTGGCCCAAGCCCTACGAAGTTGTGGCAGATTTTTTAACATTTTAACAAGTTTAATGATAAATTAACAATTTGAATGAATCTGAAAGTAGTATTCATGCATCACATATGACATCATTACCTGTCTATTTCAATCTAATACAAGTTAATCTTGCTTATATTAGATTGACATATAAATGTCAAGTCAAGTCATTTGTAATACAGGAGATGACTTGACTTGTTATAGATTTATATATTATATTCATTCTATAAAATGTTGATGTTTTATTTTATATTTATTTGTAGTTTCTATTATTCTTTATTTTGTTTTTATTTTTAGTACCTAAATAATATTGTTAATTTTTTATTAGCTTAGTAAATTCTTGCTGTGGTCTCGTGTAATTGAAGGAGCACACAGGTTTTTTTTTTGTATGATTGTGATCTTGTATGTAATGTGTGTATCCTTTGTTGGAGGTCCTTAATAATAAAATAATTTTGACGTAATCTAATTTGTTTATTTTAACCCTAATATTTACTTTGTTTGAAAATTTTTGCTAATCCCTAAGTCGGCACCAGATATAGCTTCATTTGAATAATCATTTCAATGATCATGTAGTGGGTCCGGGGACTTTGTGTAGTTTCGCAAAGTTTTGTAGAACTTTGTAGTCATCAAGGACAAAAATGTACAAACACTTTGAGCTATGTCTGACGCTGGAATTATAAAACATAAACTTGCAAGGTGTTTTCGACTTTTCTAATGAGAAGTATATTTTATAAAAATACTAGTTGCGCCCCGTGAACCCGTCCGCGTGGGCCACCCTTATCAATTAGGAGTATGAAAAACAGATGTTGACCGATTCTCAACCCTAGCCAATATGCACGAAAAATTTCATGAAAATCTGTAAAGCCGTTTCGGAGAAGTTTGGCATCGCAATTCCGTGACACGAGAATTTTATATATTTGATTAGCAATCTCACACCATTCTCTATAAAACCTAAAACTGTGCCATATTTCATACTCCTTCGTCCGTGCAATTTTATTAAAATGGAACCGAGTACCTAAAGATTTTGCTTCACTTATTAATACAGATGTAGTGCATGAACCATAATGACTTCATCAAATTACTGACTACCGAGGCAAAGGCAGAGCAATAAGAAACGCAAGGCTTCTGTCATCGCTGCCTTTTTGTAAAAGTGAACTGTGCGGATTACGGTAGTCACCGTAACCAGCAATCCACAAAAACTACGGTTACGTGACGGAGGTCACAACCGGAAACACCATAACTCATTGAGCTTTGCGACTTTTATTTGTTTATTAGATCGAATTGCCAGCATCCATTTTTTTTTTGTTATTAAATTTACGCGCCACAGGCACGAGGCCCGCGCCAATTGTCATATTATATTTATCTTTTATTTTTTTTTATCTTTACTCTCTTATCGTTTCATTAACTCTCTGTTCTTAGTTGCACTTTTCTTTTTTTAATATTAGTATGGGGACAAAGATGGGATTTTGTGTCCATTTCAAACTTATCAAGCTTTTATCCCTCCAGCTAAGCTTATGTTAGCTGTGGGTGGGACAGGATTAGGCGCCGGGGTTATAACGGCGTACCTTGCAGGTTTTACTAATATAGAAGCTTTATTGAGAATAATATCTATACTAATATAGAAAGTTGAAGAGATCCACTCCTTTCCCGCAAAGGCGACCTCGGCCTACCTGCTCTGGCCATTGGCGGGAGTCCATATAGTCACAACATTGGCCCACCTCTGCGGATCCATTACATACTAAGCTTAAATTAAAAGCTTGTATTAGGAGGTATTACATCGCAATTAAGATATTTCTTCTTTTATAGAGTTCAACTATAAAAATTAATCTAAGTGATTCATAAAAGTTCAATTAATGATTAGACTTAACTTCGTAAGGAATAAATGACAATGACAAATTAATTATAAGAATATTTACTTGACAAGCACCAACAGTATAAAATGAGTCTTTAATTGAATCAACTTGCAAAGAAAATGAAAAAAAAGAGTATGTAAAATGCAATAAATGATGTTGTAACCGATCGCGCTTGGTGGTTATTTAAAGATATAACAAAACATGTATCGGCGAATGGTTACGCTAGCGTGTGTGACAAAGAGCGAGATGCTTCTTTACCCTTATTAATAGGAATTTTTTTTATTTATTCAAAAATAAATTGTATAATAATTTATTTTTTAAAATCCTTTTTCAAATAAAGAACGCTTAAGTTACGATCACAACTATTTTAAACCATGTAAACGTGTTATAATTTAAATAAAGAACAGTGTATGTACTAATTTTAAACCATGTAAAGAGTTTTTTTTTTAAATAAAGAACCCAGCTGTTACTATTGAAACATAATTTGATACATTTTAAACACCTTTTTTAAATAAAGAATATTATAAGTTTTGGGGGCAAGGTAATATAGGAAGAGTGCTAAATTACATTTGATGCCTATTTCGAACAGTCATGCCTATCACCCCCTTTATGTACAGCTACAATATTAGCTCTCCAAGTAGTTGGAAAAGTTTCGGTGTATTATACATAGGGATGTATTTATATATTTCCAAAAAAAATTCCTATAACACGTGCATTAAGTTGTCTACCTTACGAACATACGTCCGTGTGTCATATAGTCCTGTATATATTAATTCATTTATTAATATTTACCAAAATAACTAAACAAAATTATATGTGTATATTATACAAATTTAAAACAGTTATTATATATTAAACAATAATTCGACGGATTATACAATAAAAGATGGTTAAATTATAGTTTAGAAGATTTTTTTTTATGTTACAAGGAAGCAGACGAGCAGGCAGCAGGCACCGAAGTGTCTGCCGGCGCCCATAGACATCACGTTATTGTTCTATTATATTTCCAGAACTTCGTGATGCAGACCAGGTGCAGATTAGGCCGACCTGTCTGTGTTGTTTGTGGTTAAAGATAGAGGAAATATTTACTTAAAGGCATTCCATTTACTAAACTAATGTAGAATGCCTTCAGTCTAAACATGCACGCCTCTTCAAACCTATACGCTAAAACTCCGCTAAACCGATCGCGCGATTAGTTGACCTCGTAGTGGTTGAGTTTGAGTTTAATATAAAATCGATACTAAAATAGCTGCACACACACAAGCACGTGTTGCAATTAATATTTACTTTCACACTTTAAATAACGGATTTTATTTGCGTACGCGCTGCGTTTGCCTTCTTGTTGCGCACACGAGACGAGTACCGACCTCGGTCTTGATCGGGTTCATTATGAAACCCGCATTCTGCTTTCGTGACCGAGTTATGTTAGCCTTTCTCATGGCTCCGCAAAGAGCGCAATGTCATCGGTATACCGTTACAAACATTTAGATTACTTGACCACGTTATTGCACTTAAATTAAAGTCACCTAAAATAATAACCTTAGCATAGTGTTGCAAAGCATTATTTCATTAATTAATTTGTACAAAAATACCATGTCATAAACCTTGCGTCTATCCGTTAACGAAGTAAGTTTAAGAGATTTTAATATGTACAAAGAAACAGACCTTCACAACGAGAAATACTTATCTCTATAAAAGCTTTATTTGGCACGGCTGGGCGATATTCGAGACAAGGGACGCCCCTAAATATATAAACACGTGTAAGTGATAAAATGTACAGTTCACAATGTTGCTACGCTTAAATAATTAAAGAGTTCTTAGTAAAATTACACTTGAGCAATATAAAACGGTGTTTGAATGAGAAACTAAACTACTTTCGTTTTCGGAAAATCGGTGGAATGCTGCAACCCGAAAGCTACGCCACCGAATCCGTCACCAAAGCACAGCACTACACTGACTTTCCGATGTGCCTCAATAATAAAAACGCCTAAATAAAACTAAGAGCAATTATTAAGAAAGACAATAATTATTGTCTTATGCCAGCGCCAGACATAGCTCAGTGTTTGTACATTTTTGTCCATGACAACTACAAAGTTCTACAAAACTTTGCTACACAAAGTCCCCAGCCACACTACATGATCATTGTAATGATCATTCAAGTGAAGCTATGTCTGGCGCCGCCATTACAATAAGTTCCTAGTGGTTCCGTCTGTCAAAATATTTTTTTATAAGAATTAAAACTAGAACAAAAGTCATCATTCTATATGGAAGGGACCTGTGAATGAATTAGAAATATATATAAAACTTACCTATTATTATTAGAATTTGTGGCGTCTACACAAGGTGGCATAGAGAGCGATGATGAGGTAGGCATCGGCCGCGTCCCCTTTGGAACGTTCGAGAAACTTGTTTGTTGCTCATTCTGTAACAAAAATTACACATTAGAAGACATTCATAAATATATTTTACTTTTAACTCTAAGTATGTTTACACTACAAGTAGAATATTGATCATTGATCATTGAAAAACTACTGCTCTACGCGTTACTTTTTTCTGCGCAGTGATTCATGAATTTTTTTCTGCGCAGTTAAGGTGTTCAGGGCTGTGGGCGAGTTAATATGACCGACTGCCTTCGCAAAACGGCAGATGGTTCACCTAACAAAGTACCAAGGCTTACCTGCAACATGTTCAGCAACTGCAGCAGTAGATTTTACAGGCCGAGGAAGGTTCCTCTGAAGAGAAAAAGAGATCAGGATTCTTTTTCTTCCTCGTACTATGTTGAGCTTTATTTCAGGTCTGGCCTTCTTCTACGCCTACGCCAGAATTTTATATCTTGAGTTGTCAATCTCGGGATATCCTTATTCTTTAAACTATAATTATTTAATACTCGAGTCATATCGCGATTGTACCTTGTTTATAATTTTCCTGACGATTCTTTAAACCCTGTCAATAATGGACCATCAATCATCCGATGACACCAGTGCAAGTGAAGAGGAAAGTAGTGGAACTGAAGAGAGCTCAAACCAAGAAAGTGATGGTGCATAATAAAATAATTGACTTCATTATTTCAATAATGGTATGTGAAATTGCATTAGTTTAGATTTTTTTTCGCTAGAACAATTCAATTAAGTCCATCTTTATATTTTATTAAACCACAAAATTAAATGCATGAGAAACTAAACTACTTTGCAAAGTAGTTTAGTTTCTCACGTATGTCATGGATTTCCGCAAAGTAACGCCTGATTCTATCAATTATTTCACAAAATTAAACATAATTTTATGTTATTATGATTTTGTGATAAATCGTCACTAGTCGCTGACGAGATAATTAGTTTGTGTTTGTGACATTTTTCTAACCGCGTTGTTGAATTCATTTCTTTTTGCTTAAATTATTATGAAAACGTTATGTTAAACGTTATTTTGTAGCTGATTATTTATTTTTTTAATTGAAATAGGATCGAATCTGCAAGAATATATATATTGCTCATATGTTGTCATAAAACCTCATAGAACTTATTATTTATCTATATATTAATATCTGAAGCAAAATTCGCGGACGGACGAGTATGACCTTTGACACAATTATAATTTATATAGAGGAGTAAAATATTCATATATAAATACATTAAATAGTTAAAGTAATACCTCACGCACTCCAGTGCCGACACACACACACACACACACATTTTATTATAATATTGTCTCAAAACGTAGTCATTTTTCAAATATGTATTACAATGTATACAAGAATTGAAATTTTGTACATAGCTTTAAATAATATACTCACCAGCAGAATTAACGGAACATAAAGAAGGGAGCATATAAAATACTCGGTTTTATTTTTAAACAAACAAAAGAAGAAGCAATAATTAAATTCTATATTATCCCTTTTTTGTGTTCCGCTAATTCTGCCGTGTGTGTATAAAGTAAATAGTATGTATATATATATATACTACACATACTATACAATTGTGTATAAAGTAAGTGTAAATGTGAAGAAGAGATCTCTATATGTATTTTCTTAATTATTCTATGAAAATTGGCCTAATTTTGGACTTGTTTTGTTTTTACGCGGTTACGAGTATGTATTTTATGATATATTTAAAATAAAATCGTTGAGTTATATCCAGCTTTATTTGATGTGCTGAATCAAATGTGCTAACATCGATAAAAATAGCTAGCTGCACGTGTAGGGTAACCATCATACTGAACTGCCTATTTTAATATTATGTGCGGAACATAATATGTCAAGAAACTCTTCTTTAATTATGTCTTTTGCCTAGAGTTATCTCGGTCTAGTACCAGGGTCCGCTTAAATTGCAAAGGATGTGGCTGTGGGGCGTGTTTAGATGACCGAGTGCCATCTGACGCCATCCCAGGAATCCCCACAATCTCTACAACCATACGATAAATTAAACACATTACCGATTGAAGTCACTCAATGACATTAATCGGTACCTACTTTTTTATGAGCGTTCCGAAACACGGGGGAGGTCGATATTTGAAAATCTTCTTCTTTAATTTATACACTATTGATAAAATATTGTAACACTAGACTATTTATGACCTTAGACATTAGACCAAAAAAAAAATATGCCGTAACAGTATAGAAAATTTGATTTGTCCCCGAATACTTTCCGACATTGGACCGATTTAAATCAGACCTTTATTGGCACATAGTTAGTAGTCTAAAGAATAACATAGCAAATTATTTTAGTAAAACAAGCCTCGCGCGAAAAATATCATGGAATTCTTGGCACATAGTGTTCGAAAAGACAACATAGCAAATAATTTTAGCAAAGCAAGCATTGTTTTCCGGATCATTGTCATCCGGATCCGCCATCCGTTATCCGGATCCAGAATAATTAAAATCCCCGGAGGATTTTAATTGTTAATACAAAAAAAAAAATAATGGTTAGCCTACACGAGACCGAACAGTCTAGATCCTTGCTAGTGGTCTCGCTATTTTTGTACGCGTAGGAGCAAATCATTTGCCGCCTGGACTCTTAGAATAAGGTCGAAGTTATCAAGCACTTAATGTACGACGGAAATTTTCATTTTCTGCTGCGCAACTTTGTAACAACAACAAATGCTACGACGGAAGGAAGCAAATTGAATAATGGCGGGAAAAAGAGGGAAAAGAGAATTGGAGAATTGCATAATTCGCATGCTTAATTTTAATTTAAACTAACCTAACTCAAAAAGCTGGTTTTTGTAATTAATAATATTGAAATATTATTTTATTATTCGCATGTATTTTTAAATAAAACTTGTTTTAGACAAAAGACAAAAATGGTTATATCTCAATTGTAACGTTGAAACGAAGATTGTATCATTCAAACCAAATTAAGCGTACGAATTGTAATTAAGTCAGTCGTAAGTGAGATTTTACTGAGACTATCTAAATTTGATATTTGTATTTTGATTTTTAGTTAGGGAGTCTAGAATAATTACTTAGCTGCATATGAGAACACCGTTTAAACATATCAATATATATGTATATACATATATATCGATCACTCAAACTTCATAATGGACTTTTACAAACTTTAAAAAAAAATTATTTGTATAAAAATAAAAAATAAAATAAATAAATAGTAAAAAATAAAATGAACAAATAAATTTATTTCCGTACATTACTGTGTCATTTGTCGTAACCGTTTTATAAATTAGCGATCATAAGAGATTGCAATCAGAACGAACCATTTGCTTTTATATTATAAACACGAACGAGCACTGCAGGGATTTTCCAGCTAATTTACTTGAACGGATGAAATTGTTTTGTTGTGATGATATTTTTCTGTATGTCCTTCACTGGGGCTGTTATTTTTACTTGACTATCTAAGGATAATGTTTTATAAGTATTGACGTAAACGTTGCTGCCTTCCCTCGCATGTAATGTAAATGGATTGATAGTTTTCACAATTGTCATGGAAATAAACGGAGAATATATGAAAGACGTACCTATAAATCTATACTGATGTATAAAGCTGAAGAGTTTGTCTGATTGTTAGCTTGAACATGCTAATCTCAGGAACTACTGATCCGATTTGAAAAAATCTTTCAGCGTTAGATAACCGCCTGTGTCTCTACAAAAGGTCGTTGACAAAAGCTATATAATATAATACTAGCTTTTTTCCGCGACTTCTTTTGCGTAAATTCAAACTTGTCTTGAGCTCTCTCTCAACCTCTTTATTCTGTCCCTATCAAAAAATTTGTTCTTAACGGATGTCTACTAGCTACAAACTAGCTCACCGCCAAATTTCATATTTATACGCCCCGCTGTTTTCGAGATTTCTTATCTGATGACATTTCGCTTTTATATATTTAGGAGCATGTGATTTAGTGAAGCACCATCTATTAGCAACCTTAGATGTTCATAGAAAAAAGATTGATCACCGTGATGAAGACTAATAGAAGGATATCATTATAGGATGAGATCAGATCGGATCTGGTTGGGTAGGGAAGGTAACATGGGCAGTGGAGGTGAATGTTCGTGTACACGTTACAGGGATCCCTCAAAGAAACGTTCAAAGGAAAAATGTTTGAATAAATAAACATATCGACACGTTCCCCCATTTGTCAATTTATCCTGAATTTGATTCATATCCTGCTAGTAACCCAGCTTATAAAAAAATAGATATAAAAGCGTTTACTGACTTGTTACTTAGGTGTAATAAGTATTATAATATGTCTAGAAAACCCGACAGACGTTGTCTTGCTAGATTTAAGGCTCGTTTTCTTTTAGCCAATTAACCAATCTCATTTAGGTCTTCTTACAAAACATGACACTGGCTGAATGCACGTCTGTCAAAAGATTTAATACGAACGTAATCTTTTTTGCATTAATGTTGGACTATAATATAGTCATTAAATTAATGTTTTGTGCCAACTTATATGCAGGTTCCTTTCTTTCAATTGAGACATACCAGTCTTCAGAACTTAGTAACCATTATCTGATAGAATTTTTTAAAACCGTAATATGTTTGATTACATTTGCTCTCATTCTCAATTTCACCTAAAAATCAGCCAAGAATTAAGGTAATGAAATTTTCAAAAGGCAGAGAAAATTGTCTAAAAATTGAACTGGTCTGGCCACTTAGGCTAGAATTGTGGCTTATTATTGGAACATAAATCGATGACTAATAAGTAAGTTCCTATAGCACCGCCACTCTTAACCTCTTATGAGTGAACGTCATGATTCATCCATTGCTTCAGTGAACCTTTATGACGACGATAGCAGTCGCTTCTAAGCCGAGACCATGTTATTTTTTGGGTCAAGTGGTTTCCCTTAGTGAATCGACACGAGGCGGTTCCCCGTTGCTTTGCCAGCCTTTAAATAGGGGAACTCGCACAAACCGAATGAAACGCGTCCACAATATTACCACTTAACGTGACAGCATTGCCGCCGGCAATGAATCGATTTTAATAAGTAATTAACTTGTCTTGTTTTCGGCGACTCAGAATTGCAATTATTTTTTTACTAAAATGCGCTATTAGAATTTAGCAATCAAGTGACTATCTTTATCTACGAAGAGGTTTCTACATAAGTTGCCGGCCTGGGTTTGGGCCATTAAAAACGCTCTCAAACAGTAACAAACGCGACAACAACACCATCACTTGACGTGACAATATGACCCACCACTTCATACCGATTATGTGAGCGATTTTAGTACACTCCGGTACAATTCGGCTGACCAAAAGGACTGCAAGAGTAGCTATTACCTCTAATCTAGTGAACTCCTCATAATAGCTGCTGTCCAAACAATAGCATTACTTAATTTTTTTTAATTAGCCTATACTGTCCCATTGCTAGGCAAAGGTCTCCCCCTTTTCTAACCACACTTATTATTGACTATTGCGAAGGAATTTCATTGGTAGTCATAATCTTTCGGAAAATAAACTTTTACAAAGCAGATAATTTTTGCAATTCTTAAGCACAGCACTGCAGTGGTTTACTGTCGTCCGTCGCACGTATTCATTCCGAAACAAAGGCATTTCCAACGACAACTGTTTAATATATTCATTAAGTTTCGCACAATATCAATTTACGCTAATCAATTAAATGAGAGTGTATAATTAATTGTATTGAAACAAAAAAAAAAACATTAAGTAATCGCTGTGGAAAATCCCATCACGTGCTTGTGAATATGACGCGCGAGATATATTTTCAGTGTGTTTCGGTAATATTTATTATAACTAACTGTTTCGTGCTGCTTCGTTCGCGTAAAATTGCGAGAGCTCTTAGACTTCTTTAATCTAGCCTTACCAAAAAGTCCGTTCTTAGCGGATATTTACTAACTATAAACTACCTTTGGTACGGAAAACAGTAAAAAAAAAAGACAACGGAGATGGCATTAAAATAATAATGGCACAGGCCTTCCATCCGTGGAGAGTAAATAATATTTAAAAAAAAAATACCTCTTAGCCAAATTTCAACTTTTTACGTTGTTTATTACGATATCATGTTAGTTGACTTTTCACTTTTATATATAAAGATGTTACTATTATAGATGTGTGAATATATGAAACTAATAAAAAAATATACGTAAGTGTGTTTGTGATAAAAATGCACTGCGTGTGTTTGAGTGTGTTTGTGCAAATGTTTGAGAAACATTCATACACATCTTATCCATTACTCAGTAGTATCTATTTTTTCTTGCGATACGTAAGCGTGTTTATAAAACAGTTTTTAAAAAACGCGTGCTCCTAATCCATGACACAAACAGACAACTTCATTAGATATCTTAAATATCAATTACTACCCGACAAAAAATAACTTAAGTTTGTACTGCTGCAAGGTCCGTTTAATTTGAAATTTAATATATACTGGGGGGTCGTGGGTTCGTTTCCTGCCTCGAGTCTGGATGTATTTTCTATATAATATATAAATGTATTTCTACAAAAAATCTTTGTGTATAACATGCGTCAGTTACCTATAACACAGGCATTAAGCTATCTACCTTAGGAACAGACATCCGTGTGTCAAATAATCCTTTATATATTTATTTATTTATTATTGATTAATTAGATAACCCAAAGTACTCCTAATATTATTTAAAGATAGATAAAATAAAATTCAACTATGAGTTTTATCTTTTTAAGTACCCCGCAAAGTGAACGGTAAATAAGATTTACCTCTCTAGCTTTTCAACTAGCGCAGATTTAATATACCGGAATATTAAGACAACTTTATTACAAAATCAGCGGGCATTACACTACAGCTCGATAATGCCAGAGGCAGACATAGCTTCATTTGAATGATCATTTCGATGATCATGTAGTGTGGCCAGGAACTTTGTGTAACTTCACAAAGTTCTTTTTATTTATTAGGTTTCCAACAGAACAATTACTAAAACATACACAAATTCACACTAAAGAAATAAGATAATTAACGTTCTAATTACAGGAAAAGACGACATTTACAAACATAACACAAGAAACAGGCAGGATATAAGAGCGTACAGATAGACGGATAAGACAAAACACGTATTATTTTATTGGATAAATACATAATTTTAATGATTTTTCATTAGTGTCACCACATCTATTCATATTCAAATTCAAACTAAAATGCGAAATTCGTTAATTCACTTATTTTTTTTTTGCAAAGTTGCTATGTTAAGCCACAGCTGTACGTCTTCTTAATACCGGAACCAGACATAGCTCAAAGTGTTTGTACATATTTGCCCTTCAAGTTCACAAAGTTCTACAAAACTTTGTGCACTTGCACAAAGACCGCGGCAATTCCACTTAAAATTAAGAGTACCGTTTGTCCATTTACTCTTTGGCATGTCAAAGCTCAGTTCTTTGGTGGCTAACAATAAATGGTTGGATCCACTACGGGTACGCGGCCCCGGACTACCCTAGCTGTTATTTTCCCTGCCCCTATACCGTCCATGACAGTAGTATCCGTATCCTAATTCCCCTTTTTATCTACCTTTATACCCTTTTACTCCATCCCTTCCTAAATCCAATCTATTTATCTAATTTGAGGTAGCGCCATGTCTGTAGTTCTTCTGGTCTATAGCCAAATTGGGCCGGCTCGTCCGGTACCAGTCTCTGTTACATAAGATCGGCGGCAAAGCTGTCACGCCAAGTGATGGTATTGTTCTCAAGGCCGATCGTGGGATGTTCTTCATACAAAAACGCGAGCGCCCTTGAGCGCCCGGTTGTGTTTATTCGACTGTCGTCTAGCACTTAACGCCGACGTCGATATTGGTTATTTTTGCACGATACACCATGTAAAAAGCACTCTCTTTCAAACATAGCCTCAAATGAAATTTGTTTTGTGATTACAACTTTATCGTCGTCATTCAATTAGTATCCATAAGCGCGCAGAAATTAATGCAAATATAATTTATAGAACATAACAGAAAAAAAGCAACACTGCACTGATTTTGTGTTATACCTCAATGAAACCTGATAATCATCAGAAGAGAGACTCTACAAAGGTTGTTCGTAAATTCATTACGAATTTACTTTTTTCTTAATGATGAATTCGATTTAGTTCTCTCTACGAATCGGTACATTATGATATTATATGCAAACGGGCAGACGATTTACCTAAAACACTAGGTACAATGGACATCTGCACACACAAAAGGGTTGCAGATACGTTACCGGCCCTTAAGAAGGGGCTAGGGCCTCCGGGAAGTCTCACAGCTGAACGAAGAATGACAACAATCACTTGACGTAACAGTATTGCCGTTACTTCACAGTGACCTTATGTGAGAAACCGATACTGGTACCGGACGCGTCGGCTCAATTCGGCTGCAAACCAAAAGGCAATGAGTGAGTGTTCCAACTTCTATGTCTATGATCACTTAACATCAGATGAGATCAGGCGATAATCTGTAAAATATTAAAGAAATAATATTTTGAAAACCTGTTTGTAGCAACAGTCTGTTATCTGACAAGATACATTAATGACAGTGACATGAATAATTTTTGTTCGGCGACAAAATAATTTATTGATGAAATCTTGTACTAAGATAATTTCAATTAATATTCCGTTGCGCTGCGCTTACATGCCTACAAATTTAACATTTTTATAATTGAATATTGAATCAAAGCCATGTTTTTCATTGAGCTCTACTTTCTATAAACATTTATAGAAAGTAGAGAAATGAACCTTTTCATTACTAGTATTTTCTATATTGCTGTATCAATGTGCATTATGCCGGAGCCAGACATTGCTTCATTTGAATGATCATTTCAATGATCCTGTAGTGTGGTCGGAGTCTTTGTGTAATTGCGCAAAGTTTTGTATAACTTTGTTTTGTCTTCAAAGACAAAAATGTCTGGACTTTGAGCTGTCTGGCTCTGGCATTATACAAAGCAATATCAGGCCTGCAATATAATAGACAATATTTATGACATCAAAGACAGTCTATGGGAGAATAATAAAATTCTTATTAGTTAAATTTCACGATCCAATAAATAATTTGAGAGGCTTTCAAAGACAGCTGTCACCTTTTACACAATGAAATAATTTTTTAAAACTAATCAGCAGTCTTTTTTAGCTAAAAGAAAACATAAGTAAAACGAAACAAAAACTATAAAGGTTGTACATTCGAACAATAAGTTCATTTATAATTTCTTATTCCAATTATTCATCGAAGAAAAATTAATAGCAAATTTATAGCGAGCTTTGAAACTAATTATATTTGAGAATTTAGATTACATAATTTATTATCGTTCGCTAATAATTTGATTAATCAATCTTTTACTTTCAAATAAACCCGTGTCCTTAATCAAGTTTTGCTATCAACCATCAAATTGAAGAATGGTCTATAACGATTCATCATAATGAAGAAATTTTATTGACATGAGCTATTTAAAGGATAACATTCCTCATAAAATATCGCGGATTGCACTTAGAATAATTTATAAACAACGAGGCAAAGGTCAATAACTTAAACATCTTTTTTCTCTATATGTTTATAGTTGAATACTTTTTTCAAATTTTCCAAGTGATGCAAGTAAAATAAAAACACACATTTTTACGAGTAACTGAACTTTGAACGGCAAAATAAATAGCGCTGATGCATAATCAATTCCTCTTCCATACTTGTGTGCAAATCTCCTTAGCGCGCAACCTGTACGCGGCGCTTCTCGGTCGGTATTGTGAAAGAAAAACGCAAGAATCCAACAGTTTATCCTTATAAGGGCCGTGAGTAGTGACATAGGCAGTTTATGGACACTGCGCTCAGGCAAGTGACGTTAATTAGGTACTACATTTACGGCGGGTTCCCACTGGGCTTCCACTTTATAAGTACCGATCATTATTTGTACACACAACATTAAAAGCTCCTCAGCTTTAAACATAAACGTTAAATACTTAAGGACTATTTACTTTTATACAGCTAAATGCTGATGTGTTCATCTCGTTGTTTGTTTTAAAGGTGAACTTGTATTTAAATGAAATCTAGACATCGATATATATTATGTTCGCAATAAACTCCAATAGAAATGGGTCTATTTCGACAATTTATTTTATGTATTTTCAAATATATCCCTGGATTGTTTAGATTCACAATCTGAATGATGGGTGACCCTGCGTACAGGTTTTATTTTATTTTACAAGGAGCAAACCAACAGGCGCGTCTCTCACAGACAATTAGGTATACCACCGCCCACGGATATCTGCACAGTCTTACAAATGTGTTGCTGGTCTTTAAAGACGGGTTTAGGCCACCAGGAACTCTCCAAACCTAATAAAACGCAACAACAATACCATCACTAGCAGTGCCACGACTTAATGCCGATCTTATGCGAAAAAGAGGTACTGGTACCCGGACGCGCCTGCCCAAATCGGCTGCAGACCAAAGGACTGCAAGCGTGGCGCTACCTCGCCTAACCATAAATACACACACACACACACACAAATATATATATATAATTAATTTTATATATATATATAATTTTTTGCGTACATTACACATCTTATTTAGTAATTAACTTTTCATTTGTTAATGTAGGAAAGTTTTGTCAGGTTATTGCCCCTTACGAAATACCTAATTTGGAGTACATAAATATGTTCATAATAACCTACTACCTGTATTATGCAATTCCATTTTGTTATAGCCAGGTATTGCAAGTTCGATTGCAAGCAGCAATTTTAAATTGTATAATCTTTCCTTTTATATTTATAACCTTATGTAGTATCTACAATGTATGTATATATAAAGGCAATTTATAACAATATAATCTGAAAAAAAAAATAAACAGCAGTTAAGATTTTTTTATAAATCGGTACACAATAACTTGGTGTTTTATTGACATTTCTTTGAATTTATCTAAATAATAATTTATACGTGAAGCAAAAATTTTCGTTACCATTTTGCGAGAATTGCGCGGAAAAGGGAGTACAAAATTTGCACGTCGGTTGAAATAATGACTACAATCATTAACTTAAGTGGAAATTAATCTAAGAAAAACATTATAATGAACAATTAGTAAGTAAATTTGCAAGTTTTGGGCGTCGTCCAGCTTAAGCTGATCCTGAATGACCTCAAGCTCGCTCGTACCGGTATCGACTCAGCCATGTCACATCACATCGGCCAAAACAATAACTACTTCATTAACTTAAGTGAAAATTGACTTAAGAAAAACATTATAATGAATAATTTGTAAGTAAATGTGCAAGTTTTGGGCGTCAAAGCAATCTCATAAATAACCAAAACCAAATACCTTTAAATTATTCATTTTTATTGATTGACATTTATATTAGTAGTATTTCTCACAATCAGAGTAGCCTTGACGAGGAGACCGTAACTTAATCAGTAATGTCTAGGCAGATGTTAATAGAACTGTCATTGGCAGGTAACTGTTATTTAACAGGAATTACATAGTGCTTTAACTTTAGAAAAATAATAAGTGTTCCCTAAAATCTATGTCGAAGTCACTTCAAGCATACAAAGTCACAGCTTTCAGCTAAGTATAAATAATTGTAAAAGGATGTAGGACCTATTGTTTGTAACTAGTTAATGTGTTTTCATATGTTAATTAAATTAAATTTATTTATTAGCTTTATCAACTTCTTTAAGTTAACAATTTACTTATAAACAGTATATTCTAAAGCAATCGTCCAGACCAGACCCGAATTTAATTCTATCATCCTCTACAATCTACGCGGACCCTAATATTTAACCGGGATTACGCTAGGAAGAAGAAAAGTTAAAGTCTGCTTGAATAAAATATCATTTGAATTTAAATTTGAATGTCCGTGCGAAGTTATGTAGTTTCATGATATGAGATCGAATGGAAAAAAAAAACACGCGCATCAGCTAATATAAATTCTCAATATCTCGAGTTTTCCGTGTTTCCTTACGTGAAATTCGCAAACAAAAGACAAAGGGGCCGGCGCGCCACACACTAATATTATAAATGTGATGCTCTCACTTTACAGAATTACTTATTCAGTAATGTTTTCACGCCTAAACCATTTTTGATGAAATATAGAGATTGATTGGACCTTGGAAAAGGAAATTGGCTACTTTTTAGAAAAATAATTAGGGTTTCGCATAAAAAAAATTAAAGCGACGACGAAAATTAAAACACCGACGAAAACCGCTTAGGTGGAGTCTCGAATTTACGAGTTGTATTTAACTTCATCAGGTCTATAATTCACTTTATAACTTTTTCACGTTTAAAAAAAGTTTAAATTGCTAAACGTATAATCGGGTTATCTTTCACGCGTACTATTAACCTAATTTTATTCATATTATATGTACGACCTTCAGACGTAATTAGCGTTTTTATTGCTTCAAGATCAAAAACTTGAATAGAGCTACAAAAAATGTTTGAAATATTTTATTTGTCGTCTTTTATATATTATATCTATTTGCCATAATAGTTAAACTATTCATAGACACCCGCTCTATGAATTTTAATTGCACCCGTGTATATATAGATTAAATATCGAAACTTAATTATCGATACGTGCCAAAGGAATGCGTGTTAATGGGTGTTGTTTGGATCAAGTTCATTCCATAGACTAAACAATGAATCTTATTACCAAACATTTATTCTAGGAAGGACATTTGTAAATTAAATAAATAAATGCGGCCTTTGTCAAAAATACATTTGCTTCCTCATTGATTGAGACTGGAAATCTTTCTTAGAAGCATTAAACCAGTAGGTATTAAACGACGAATGAAAGCACCAATATGTGATTCTTAAATTTTGATTTTTTTAAATAATTCTAGGGATCAACGGCTGATCGAAATTCGGTCAAAAATCTTTAGATTTGCAAACCCTAATTAGTATTCCTCGATAAACGAGCTTTCTAACACTGAAATAATTTTCCAAATCGGACCAGTAGATCCTGAGAACAGCGCGTTACAGCAAACAAACTCCAGGTTGGGGATCATCCAAATAAACAGCGTCGGTGTCACATTTTCGAAATACCGTCCCACTTGCTTAACTTTTTTCCATTGCCTAATCAAGAAAACAGCAGTGTCTTTTAATTTTTTTACATTAGTAAAACGTGATTGTGCTGGCTTTATTGAAAGTAAACCTTAAATTATTATTAACAAAATTAAATTAAGTTTAAAAAATCTCGAAAGCAATAATGCGGAGCATTAGTCGTTGGTTCATATGAACCCTCACGACTCATATGAGCCAAGTCAAAAAATTAAATGCCCATGTATAAACTATTAGGGACGTGTTAGTAATATTTAGTATAATGAAAATAAAACCAAAAGAATGTTGACCGTAAAATGTAAAAATATACGGAAATATATTTGTTCAAACAAATAAGCGATGAAGGTAATATTGAGTCGTCCGATGTAAACTTTGCCCC
This sequence comes from Charaxes varanes, assembly GCA_024363005.1. Lineage (NCBI taxonomy): Eukaryota > Metazoa > Arthropoda > Insecta > Lepidoptera > Nymphalidae > Charaxes > Charaxes varanes. The sequence continues at coordinate 23,162,874 of JANCMC010033613.1, read as the reverse complement.
CGACCTTTCGCTTATGCGTATGCCCGTTGTTTATTTAAGTATTTACTGTATAAAATATTGTACTCGCTGGGTGCATCGCTATCCAGCAGTTTCTTTTTGTAAAACAATAAAATACACTCGCCGGCATAAAATGTGGGTCAAACTTTAAAATCCCGATAAGTGGCGATTTCAATAATACATATGAAAATTTCAAACAGGAGATTGTTAATACATACCGGGTCTGCTAGTATTTTATAAAAATATTAGCATTCTCACTCTCTCCTCCATACGATTGTGCCAAATTTCATAATAGGTCCGCGCAATTTTCGAAAAATGGTACCGAATTAAGTGTTCGCTTCACATATACATATTCTACGCTTCATATATATATTCACATATACATAGGTCTAACTTATATAAATACATTGAAATATTCTTATAAGGTTTTTTACATTAAAGCAATTATTAATATAACTCGATAAGGACAGACCAATAGCGCTACGTTGGAGCAATTAATCATTACATTTACCATATTGGTGCGTGTGGGAATCGAACCCCGGCCCCTCATCAGCTCTGACAGACAACCTTGTGGGAAGGGAATAGAATTAGAATGATCATTTCAATGATCATATAGTGTGGCCGGGGACTCTGTGTTGCTGCGCATAGTTTTGTAGTACTTTGTAGTCATCGAGTACATAAATGTACAAGCTCTTTGAGCTATGTGGCTCCGGCATATGACTATACATGATTTACTAACAGATAAAAAATTTGACAGTGCAAAGCAATAAGACCGTTATTGCTAAAAGCATCAGGTTTGACAGACAACCTTGTGGGAAGGGAACAGACGAAAACGAGAAAGGGATGGTGCAGTATAAAAAACGCTGTCCTGCCCAAACGTTGGCTTACTTACTATTTATTACATTCTATTATCCTAAATATTATCCCAGTTCAAGTATTCTTTCAACCTTTTTAGCTTAAATATAAAACATGCTGTCGCGGGCTTTTTTTTACAACTATTTTAGATAAAGATTTCCTTCATTACACTATATACGTGTAACTCTAACGGTTTTTTGCAGCGCACGCCTGAATAGCTCGCAGATGGCAGAATTTACCCTTACTTTTACTTGACATTTATCGTTATATTTTGGACAATTCGTACAATATTTTTATAATTTATAGCCTATGGGATAATCTGATGTTAACTATATTATTGTAAAGTTTTATTAAAATCTATTAAGTAATTTTTCCATAAAACAGTGTCAAACATACATCCAGTTATGTATACATCCATACATACATGTGTACTAAGTTTCGCGTTTATAATATTAGAAGGATAGGATAATAAAAATATTTAGACTATACATCCTACTAAATACATATTTATATATAAATATATACTTATGTATACATATATATAATATTATTCAATACACAAAAATTACTACAAACTGAAATTAGTATGAATTTAAGAATAGTTTGAAAGATAATAATTAAATAAAATTTATCGATTCTTTATTCGTGAAAGTATAGTTTTTTAGCGTCCAAAATAAGAGTTACTAACAACATGTTTGCTGTTCTTTTCCGTTATTAAAGTTTTCCGAAACAGCGGTAGATTTTATTCAGTGATTCATAATAAATTGTAAAAGCCAACTTTTGTTAGCGGGGGACTTAATGAAGATCATCTTTGAATTTGGATAGCAAAGATATTTTTCCCTTACACAAACATAGCATTTATAATACATTTAAACATTTAGAAACCCTAAAAGATTCGACACGAAACAAATTTGAAGTTTACCAAATGTTGGAAAAGTTAGAAGTCTCTCCTTTAGAAAATTATCATTCATAGTTTTCATGAACGTAGTTCTAAAACTTTAAAGAGAACGTAGCGGAAGAAACTTGCTTTCGGTAAAATTTGTTGTCGTGAGACGGAACTTTTCGTCAAACAAATATTACACAAGTAAACGCAGTGTTCTTATGTTACTTACGGTTAGAAAATATCAACATTGAAGTAGATTTATTAAAAAATATAAAAATGGGATTTGTCCCTAACTGGATCGTGAGAAAATTCGTACAATATAACGAAGAAAAATATGCCAAATATGAGAAGTGTAATTGACACACTTTCATATATTCTCCGGCATTCGTTTTTCTGTTTTTTTTTTATTGTTTTACGCCTTAATTTTTAATTAATCTATACTTTTAATATATAAAGCCGAAGAGCTTCTTTGTTCGCTTGCTTGAACACGCCAATCTCAGGAACTACTGGTCCATTTTGAAAAAATATTTCAATGTTAGATAGCCCATTTATCGAGGCAGGCCATATATTATCACGCTAAAATTTAATCTAGTTTTTCATATGATTTTACGCGAACGAAGTGGCGGGCAAAGACAGTTATCAATAAGTTTAGAACAGACTCTTGGAGGATATAGTTCGGATAACCTACTGTCCCCAAACTAAAGCAACTTCTAGACAGTGGTCTGGCATAAAATTTCTATTGCATAGGCAAAGTTCTCGTCTGTCCTTAAGAGTTAAACTCGATTACTAATTTTTATTTTTGCTAGAAATATTGTTTTTTTTTTATTTAAATAATTAAATTTCCGCTAAAAATAAAGTATTTTTTCTATATTACGAGCAGGCGGTGAGTGACTACCGTAGCTCCTGGACATCTGCATCACCAGGAGGCTTGCAGATTCATTTCCCGCCTTCAGATAGGGGTTTAAGCCACCGAGAACTGTCACAAACCGAACGAAACTCGACAGCAATACCATCACTTGACGTGACAGCGTTGCCGTCACTTCATGCCGATCTTACGTGAGAAACAGTTACTTATACCTGGACACGCTGATCCATTTCGGCTGCAGACGAAAGAACTACAAGCGCAGCGCCAGCTCTTATTAGATAAATAGATAGGACTAAAGATATAGGTCTGGAGTAATAGGATATAAAGGTAGGTGCAACGGAAAAAAAGGATTGGAATACTACTTTCACGAACGATAAAGGACGAGTGATATTAGCAGCTAAGGTAGTCATAGTATCTAACCAGTTATTGGAAAAAAAGACGAAGAACCACCTCATAGACAAAAAATTTTGGAATCAACACAACCAAAGTAGGTAAAGTTTAGCTAGAAAGTAGGTAGGACAATAAAATCTGTATAGACTTGGAGTATCATCCTTTAAAACTCACTGGAGCTTGCACAACTATATTATGTATCGCTTTAGAATACTCGATGTTGGCGCAACCCCAACCCAATATGTGCAATGTTTTTGGCAGTTTCCGCATACACGTAACCATTACTAAGTGTACAAGGAAGTATGTTTATTTGAAATGGATTTTTTATTTTTTGGATTCCATATTCAAAAGGTCAGATTATTCTAGAGATAGAATTATAAGTTTGTGATAATTACAGATGAAAAAGACATCTTTGTAGACCATAAACATATGATATGGATTTTAATAACAACTACTGGCAACCCATGGACGAAGACACATAGAAAGAAGATATGGAAGCCTTTGCCGTCATTGAAAGAATAGATAGTAAGTAATAAATAAATAAGAGATAAAGATAAAGATACCAATAATAAAATAGGAAGAAATAAAAGAAAGGGAATGATGAAACGGAACTCTTTCGTGATCCGTATTAAAAATTTAGGATTAGAATACAATAGTGCTGTCTGATGGTTTGGTACAATAAAACGTTTGACTTTATTTCGCTCGGTCTAAATTTCTAACTGGAGCAACTAAGCGTTTGTCAATATTTGTCGGGCGAACTTTTACTGCTGTCCGCATCCAAATAGATCTATTACCTTGCAGTTAAATTAGATAAACTTGATGTCTATTGTTTGTTCATTGTCATTAATTAACTTTGAACTATGCTACTTTAGTAATAAAATCGTTATTTAAACGTATTATTATTTCCAAATTGTATGACATGTGGGCGTTTTAGCCAATTTTAATTTTATGGCTTTAGTTACTACTAATTAGATTACATTATCTACCTACATATATGTCTATAATTACTTGTCCAGACTAATTCATCAACGCAGACTGGGGCTACAAACTTGAAATATTGGAAACTTATTATATACTAAAACAGAATTATTTCACCCTTAAGGTTCGTCGGCGATGCCTGTGTTATAGGTAACAGCCGCCTGTTATACACAAATATATATTTTTTAGAAATATATAAATACATACATATGAATAATACACCCAGACTCGAGGTGGGAATCGAACCCACTGCGCCAACGGGCCAGACAATTATATGTATTAAAAACGCAAAATTCATAAAAAATATTAGCATTCCCACACTATCCTCTTTATAAGCCGTAAAAGCTTTATTAAGTGTGTCGATCCATTGATTTTTGACCCGCCAAAATCGAGGTGCATCCTTTGGCGACAGGAAGTTCCGTTACCAATTCCGTTTGTGAAGCCATCTGAGCATCTTCCGCCAGGATCATCAGCGAGCTAAAAATGTTTAGAGTATGCAATCCGAACATTATGGTGGGGAAACTTCAACTGTCCTCAATTTTCACGGGACTTAAATATTTAGTGACCATTTTAAATGAAAATATACTTTCTTAACTTCAACTGTCTTCAATTTTCACGGGACTTCAACATTTAGGGTACATTTTTAAATGAAAATATTTAAATTATAAATATTTAAAAAAATCGACCTCATAAAAGTGTGTATTTATAAATAACAATCATTTCAATTTAAGCAAACTGTCTTAGATGTAGAAAACTCGGACCAAGGACTTAATAACCGCAGAACGAATTTATGACGCGGAGATTCCTAACTCAATCAGCTCCAGCTATAATGGCTGTAATGATAGATTGAGTTTTAGTTTCTGAAATAAATAATTTTTTTTACTTATAAGCTCATTGATAAGTCATATTAAAGGATTATGTGAATGATGAAAAGGCACGGGAATGAATTTTAAAATGGTGACAGAAAAGACTATAACCGATTGCGGTTCTCGCTAACTCTTTGAAAATCTGGGCTCGAGGAACACTCGTAAGCCCGTAACTCGCACTTGTAAAAATTAAATATCATGAAATAAGTAAATACAATTTTAAAACATGTAAATAGTGATGTTTATAATTAAGGAAATAGTATATTATACACAAAACTTAGAAACAAAGTATGTTCTGCAGAAAAAAAAATTGGTTAAATATTTTCTATGTCAATTCGACTAAGACGCTATGCAAGAATCTGCTTCAGTGCGACCGTATGAATTATTTCACCGCGACGGCGAGATTGAGGAACTAAATGACCACCAATTGGTATATCTTCTTTTCTTTTCTACATCTTTTTCTGTCTGTACGCTAAGTATTTTGTGCGCGTGCACGATGCTAAATGCGTATTCAATCTCGGAATAATATATTTTTAAAACTACCCGCAAGACGTGGTTATTACTATAATTTAACTCGATTTACACATTTTGAATTAACCTATGCATCAAAACACAGTGGCAAGAGATGGGGAGGGGGCACAAAAATTATAAGAGATCTTTGGAGAATTTTCGTTCCCCCAAAAAAAAAGACTTAACAAAAAAGCCCTGAATGCAGTAACACTTATTTTATTTGCCCGTATAATACATTTGGAAAATCATTCATGATCGGTTTAAGTAGTTATGTCATCAAAAACGTAACAAACTTTAACATTTTAATATTATGTTTATACATTATTTACGACCTCTTAACACACGCTCGCGTGTCCATTTGTATGTTCCTGTATTCCAATATTGACAAGATGGCCGCCTTACGCGTAAACTGTGAATAAAGAAACTTCTCAAAGATAACAAGTGTAAATAACTGCAGAATACGAAACTGCGTAATGGGTCCTGATATCAAGATGCAGTCAGATTGTGGCCATATTAAATATAGTTTGTTGAAAAAAGTAATTTCGTCCGCTTAATTAAATAAAACCTCGATTTTTTTGGATTCCGTAGTGCAACAAGGGACTCTTATACTTTTGCTCTGTCTCCACCCCCCTAGGATTTTCTGACTATTAGACGTAGAGACCTGAAATATTCAATTTTGATAGAACTTATAAAATAAAGTAATGGAAATTATTTTTAACGAAATCGGACAACAACTTTGGTAATGTCCCACTGCTAGGCAAAGGCTACCCGTCTCTTAGACCATTCTCCTCTTTCCCGAACCATCCCGATCCACTCATTTCCCGCAAAGGCGTCCCAAGTCGTCGCGTCACCTCTTCCTCGGCCTACCCAGTCTTCGGCGGCCTTTGGTGGGAGTCCATAGAGTCGCAACATTGGCCCACCTTTGCTGGTCCATTCGCGACATGATAAAGTAAGGGTAAGTTCTTACATTAGTTAAAATTTAAAAAAGAAATACTATTTTACTTATATTTTCAAATTTTTATATTAATTCAAATACTTTTATCGCGTATCAATACGGAACCCCTCTATAAACGGGAATTAGTAAAAAAAATTTACAAAAACGAGTGTGCTTACATGTATAATTGAACTTTAAAATGAATTTACTGGGTCCGTGTGTCATATACGTCGTATATATTTATTAGGTTTGATATTTATCTTTAATTAATTCGCATTTAAAGATGCAGTGCACTTGACTGTAGTAAACATTCAACAGCAAACTAATCCCCCTTTACAAGGCGCGAACCAATCAGCTAACAATGTAAACGAGGGGATGTAAAGCATGATTGGATTTGAAACTAGTATCGTGTTCAAACAAACACTCGACTCGCTGAGCGGGAAGCTTCAGGGGTTAAATCATCGATTACTCTTAAATAATAAATATAAAGTTAAAGCCAATTTAAAGACTAAATTATATAATTATATTTGCACACATAAATGATAGGATATAAGTATTTAATTCCAAGAAGCACCTGTATATATATATATATATATAAGTACATTCTAACAAATAAATAAGTTGAATTTGAGTTAGAAATTTCTTGCCCCGCACGACATCTCTGCGAACAATTCGTCGGAACACTGTAAACTTTTGTATGTATTATTTATATTGATTGTTTATAGTATTATTACTTATAAACAATGAATTTTCTAACAAGTCTATAATTAATAATTGAATTGTTAGCATTGCTAATTTTTGATCAGTCTATAATTTCCCATTGCTGGACAAAGGTCCCCCTCTTAATACCATTTTGTCCTATCCTGAGCTACTTGAATCAACGTCTTAAAAAAAAACAATAACGGTTTTTATGATTTAATAATGTTACAGTGAAAGACGTTTCACAAATTCGTCAATAAATAGCGAGAGGCGTCGTTATTGGGGTGGATCTGAGCCACGTACTTCTGTTACATCACAAATATCGCAGATGCAGGTACGATTACATTTATGACCATTTTTATATCACCTCTATCATTTTACGAAGAAGTGGGTTCTTACGATATAATTTTTAAAATTACAGAATTATCGGCGAGAAACGGGCCAACCAAAAGCTGGTGTTGTAATTACGTCATTCCGACAATCCCATAGAAGGTAAATAAAAGTTGTCCTTTTTCTAAAATGAGTTTATCTCTGTTTCTTTAACTCAGTGACATTATCATAAATACGTTAATATCAGTATAGCACACAACGGAATTTCATTCGGTGTTGTCGCATGTAAATACTTCTCTAATCTAAAATTTCTTTACAAATTCTAAATTATTATCTCATGCACGATGGTCCACATTATTCTACAACGTAATATGTGTATTAGAATCGTTTCAATTAGAGTAATTTTCTTTCATCATATCAATTCACTTAAACTTACTTTTATACCATTTTAATTTAGTTTCTGAGTTTGAATGAGTCAATTTTGACCAGTAAATTAATGTTGCGGTCGGCTGTAGTTCTATATGATGTTATTTATGAAATTAAATATTCGTTTAACAGCTTTGGAAAAGACCTGTTGTGGTGAGTGCGCGTCTGAGGTAAAATGTAGAAAAGACTGTAGAACTGCGTAGAGGAACCTTGAAACAGTTTTTTGCTTCACCTTAGAGTATTCTGCAAATTTTTCCCTTACCATGCCAAATTTAAGTCTCGTTTTAAAGTGTATTGTGCCCCCAATAAGCAAGGTGATGTGACAAATGGACCCAAACAAAATGACAAAATATGTATCGCCATCTTCAATCATTATCCACGCCCAATCCAAATTATAAACTTCATTCGTACATAAATTAAAATATTTTATAATATTCCAGACTTTATTATTTCATAATATGTTTGATTTTCGCACGAATTGGCAATTTATGAGTTACAAAATTTATAAACTTTTTAGCTGAAAACATTTTAACTTCACTATTTTATTAAATCTACTGAAACAATTTTTTATCTGTTGGTGCTTTATATAGAAATTTTGCTAAATCTTGTAGAGTTTCATAATTAGGTGGCATTAACCTGAAGTTATTGGATTTATACTTTTTTTACACGAACGTGGGACTATTGCACTTTCCAGTACTTTTTACTTACTAGAAAAATTGAATGTTAGAAACGCTATTTTATTGTTTTTTGGGAGTGTAGCAGAAAGAAGAAATTAATTATAAATTAAATTTAAATAAATATTTGAAAATACCTAAAAAAATTATCATCTAAATAAACTCTATGATCTTCGCACATTATAACTTAATCATCACCAACTTCACGCCTATCTAAATCTTCTTTCTTTTCGCTTCTACTGATTCTTCTTTCTCTATCAATCTATTCCTACTATGCATGTAAACTTATTTTCTATTCGTATTGTCCTTCCTTTTTATACTTAGCATATTTCATATTCTTCTTCTTGTATAAAAACATTCCGATATAGTTTTTGAATTATGAATAAACAAAACAAAATCGACGCTTTTTAAAAGCTTTAAAGATAAAAAAGTAATTTGATCGATTCATTTTATGTTATCATGTATTTTGGCTAATATCTAATTATTTTGTGTATAGGAGTAGTACGTCGACCGCAGCAGTTGCTTTTGCTGTCGCTACCTCAGCTTCGTCAAATCCGAGGTCACCACCACCAACTTCACCACCGAATGCGAGACGTGATTCTGTAATATCGACTGCTGCTACCATGAGAGTACTAAATGTTTTAAGGTGATTAACTTTTTATATTATTTTGGTAATAGAAGCTATGGATTCTATAATTTGTATCATACTTCTTTGTTTTTTTAATTTCTTTTGAATTAATTTAAGTATCTCAATATAATTTGTCTTAGTTGTTGTTAAAAAAATAATTTAGAATTATTAAATTGTATCTTTTCATGATAGGCATTGGGTGTCGAAACACTCATCAGATTTCTGGTCTGATGAACGTTTACGTGGTCTAACTATGGACTTCTTGAAAGAGATAGAGGGCAGCCCAGGTCTGCTGCCGGCTGAGCACAAATCAGCGGCCCAGTTATTGCGCTTATTGGAGCGACCACCAGACAGACCTGTTGACTTAAAGGCATTGTTTGTGCCGCCTAGAGTAAGTTATAAGACAATTATTCACATTCAAGATGTCTTCCTTTATTTGTTAAAAAAATGGTATTCGACTTAAAAATAGCCTAAAGCTATACCTTTATTTCTTAATAGCTAATAAATAATAATACACATAAATTATCGATAATGCATACAAATTGTAGATACCCACTAAGGAGAGCGTGGAAACATTGTCAGCGCTAGAAATTGCAGAGCAAATGACTTACCTGGACTATCAAATCTTCAGTGCTATCCACAGCGAGTAAGTTAAAATGTATTCATTGTGTAATTTTTTTTAAGAAATTAATATACGTTATAGTATAGTTTATCGACGATGCTTCTACAAGCATCGATATTTATATCTAAGCTAGATATTATATATATTATATTTTCACTATATTTACACACATGTGTGTATGTATTACACATCTATATATATAATCTATATATTATATAATTTTCAGCTATAGTTTGTTTGAAAATTTGTAACGTTAAAGAGCTTAATTATACAAATATACAATAATTCCCATTGGAAGGTGACCCTCAAGATACAAGGAATCCTAGTTTGGGGGCCAATACTGCTTTGATTAAGTGTAATGTATAATTTTTTTTTGCCTAATAAACGTTATTTATTATTATTATTAATTCGTAGGGAATTCCTGGGACAAGCTTGGACGAAAGCAGATAAAGCTGTCCGAGCTCCACATATTCTGATGATGACGGCCCATTTTAACCACATCTCCAGTCTGGTGATATCGGAGATTCTTAAGAAGTATATTTTAGCTGGTAAGAGCGATGTATAATTGAAATAATTGATAGAATCAGGCGTTACTTTGCGGAAATCCATGACATGCATGAGAAGCTAAACTACTTTGCTTTAATCATAGAATGCTTGTGCCTCTGTAGGAGATAAATGACAACTTTGTTTATCCCCTTCTATCTTCTACTTTATTGTGGTTGCCTTATAAGCTGGCTAACGATAAGAGATTTTTCATAGATACGTAGCTTACAACTGTGTAGAATTAGGAATTTACTAAGACCACCAACAAGGCTACGAGGCGTAACAAGCATGGCTAAAACTCTGCTGGCAGTTTATGAAAGCTTTTGGTACATAGTAGAGTCTACAGAATATTTTGGGCAAAGTAGAACTATTGATATTTACATAAAAAAGCAACAAACAGAGGGACCAGGTGTAGTATTACTTAGCGGTGATATTTTGCAAAACACGACTCTACTTCTTCCTTTTCTGAGATTTAACGCATACTTATTATTATCATTATATGAACAAAATGACTTTTCTGTTCATATACACTAAATATATAAATTTGTTTGTTTGCTTGAGCTAATCTCAGGAACTACTGGCCCGATTTGAAAATTTCTTTCAGTGTTAGATAGCCCATTTATCGAACAAGGCTATAAAGGTTCAATTAACATCACGCTAAAATTGAATATTATTTTTTACCTAATTTTTTTTTCTTTTTATTTGGTAATCCCACAGTGTTACAAAAATCAGTTAGTATTGCAGTATATTTTTTAATACTAATATGCTCATATTGGGTTTTACGTAAAACGCGGCCGGTAAATGCTATATAATCGCTAGCTGTACCACATGAGTTCGTCCGCGTAGGCCACTCCTATCACGGTTTACAAATAGTTTACGACCAGTTGTCAGACCTACCAAATATGCACAAAAAGTTTCATAAGAACCGGTCAAGCCGTTTCGGAGGAGTTTGGCAAAAAACACTGTGACACGAGAATTTTATATACATATTAGAGATTTTTTATATTAGAGATATTTTTTTTAATCGTCGCTGTATACTGCTCGGGCTAAAGGTCCGTGCCATTGTTTTCTTCTTCTTTTTTCGTTTTATTGTTCTCCTTTTTGAGACCATCAGCTACGTGCGCTGCGTAAACGGTTACAGTTTCGCAAAAACCATGTATCACGGAATTGTTCCCCATTAAAAGTTCTAAATAAAAGTCCGCGATAGTATATGTTTATCTCTTAAGGTTGGCTGCCTATAACTCTTTTTATGCCAACCATATAGACTATATACCATAACGCTAAAATTGAATCTATTTTTTAGGTAATTTTATGCGGACAAGGTCGCGGGCGCAGCATTTTTATATATAAAAAAATGCATCGTTGAGCTATAGAACAATAACTATCAACTTCCTCCTAGAGTTATCCCGGTCTGGTACACAACCAGTAGTATTCCTCTTAGTTCCGGGAAGGTTTAAAAGAAACGAAAGAAAAGTCAAAAGTGAAGTTAAAGTTAAAAAATGTTAAAAATGCATAAATTAGTCGCCACTTTAGAATACTTCAAATGGATGACGATCGTACTAGAGTTTTTGAGTGACGTGTTAAATTTTTTTTTTTTATTTATTTTATTTAAAATTAATTTATACAACAAGTTCTGTGTATATAATTTCATATCCAAAAACTTCTCATGAGTTTTTGGGGATATGAATATTCCTCAATATGCGATTATATAAAACAACGCAGCTATTAACAAAAGTGACTTCTCACCGTGCAAATTTAGGTACTAAATATCGCTAGTACGAATGATATCAGAACACGTATTAAATCATCGACGTTACGGCCATGTTAGTCGTATAAATGAAAGCACGAACTTCATTTGACGTTTCGTTTTAAAAGTAAAAGTAAATAAAACTGTCGAGAATGTTCGTGCCAGGCCCTTCTACCATTGAAGTAGTGATTGTATCCTACAACAGAAAAAAATGCTAACAATCAATCGTTGTTGGTTAGTCTCGCTAAAACTCGAAAGCCCCTTATTTCAAGAGAAAGTATAAAAGAAAAATAAATAAAGGAAAAGTCGAAATATTAGAAATAATGTAAAATTTGATGGAATGCTGAGAAATTCGTCTCTCTAATACACAAAAACTTGCAACACGAGAAATGACAGTCACGACCACTCTGGCCAAGAGTGTAACGACCAAGAAGAAGTAGAAGAAATAAACATAATAGTTAATAGAAGAAAGAAATTTACCGTCCCAATTCAACTTGTGAGAAGGGTGGCAGTGCAAAAGATCCAATAGGCGTCGATTTGAAAAAAGTATAACAGAAAGATTTGCATGGCTGGGCCCACCCCAATTATATTGGGAGTACATTCATTACCCCCCGTAAATACGTCGGCAGAATTTATGAAAGTTTTTCCGTCCCGAATTAAACGCCGACGCAGGCAAAAAGTATAACAAAGTAAACCCAACAAACATTTAAAAGTCTGACCTGGGCGAAATTGAAAAGGAACTACACGGGTGGCATCAGCTATCAAATAAAAAAAGAATCATCAAAATCGGTTCCCTCGATCGGTTTCGACTGAGGAAAAAAACATTAAAAAAAATTAAAGTCGTATCGAAAACCTCTTCATTTTTTAAGTCGGTTGAAAAAAATACCCGTACTGAGTTTGTTGTGGGCTCTTCAGAAATGAGATTAGCGCATTCAAGCAAACAAACAGACTCTTTAGCTTTATATATATAGGTAATGACGTATTAAGAGTCACCCGAAATACTGGTCCGTATTTGATAGAATATTTCAGTGTTAGATAGCCCATTTAACGAGGAAGTACTTATGCTATATATTATGATCTCGCTTAAATTTTTCACCTCATTTTACGTGGTTGAAGTCGCGGATAACAACTAGTAAATTATAAATCCAATTATAACGCAATAATTTTCAGTAAATCGATTCGACGTCGACATAGATATTAAATAAATTTATAAGAAATATAATGCGAACGCTCAAAATTGAACAAAGACGTTGGAGCAACGTGTACAAAGTCGCGCTTTGCAGCTTGTATTAACTAAAATATCCACAACATAAAGCTTTGTCAAAAGACTATATAACGTAGTTTGATGTCTCTGTCGATGAACAATAGCACGCGGTATCCTATTCAATACTCTAGCGTAAACCATTGTTTCAGAATTACAATATATGTACATACGCTTATAAATTCTCTAAGCTTTCAGACGGCACACAAACGTGATGTTCTCGTTTAGAAGTTTACTATTGTTGTTTGCAATGCGTAATACAAGATAATGGGAATCAATGTTCACAATATAGAAGATCAACTAACAAAACTCATTAAATCATTCATATTAGTTTTGTTGTAGTTTAATGTTATTAAAATTTAATTCTTGTGAATTATCTATACTAATATAGAAACATCTGTTCCCATTCCCGTCCACACAAATTGTCTTTGACGGCACAGACACTTCGTGTTTGACTAATGTTACCATCATATAAATATTTACAAATATTGACATCAGTATTTATACGATATCAACGTCACTTCATTGTTTTGCCTTCCCTATACCTCTCCACTAACACTTTAACTGTATGGTATGATATTAAAAATCAAAATGACTTTCAAGAATGACTACAAATATCTAGTTTGTATAGGAGTATAGAAAGGAATTGTTTCTAGACTTTATCAGGCAATTTTCAAATTATTTCTTTCCGTAAGAACAATCCTCGTACTTCAAGGAGTATTGTAAATGAGTCAAGATTTTATTTAAATACTGCAAAGAAAACATTAATGATGCCTAATGGTTTTGCCTATACACTAAAAAGGTAAATTTTTAAATTGGAAAACTCGTGAAATCGTGAGCGAAGTTGCAAGCACCAGCTAATATTATAAATACATAAAAATGACCATATAGTAAGTAGTATAATACCTGTTCCACTTCTAAGAGCTTAGAAGTTAATTGTATGTACATAATTACTCGCGCTTTGTGCTCACCGTCCTCGGTAACAAAGCGCGGGGAAAATCAAAAGTCATTCGTGGCAATGTATAGACTAGCAAAAGTGTAGCGAGTAAGATGCTTACGCCGTGACTCTCGTTTTTTACTTCGTTATACTTCTGACATCTTGAAGCATAGTTCGATATTTAGGTAGAGGTAGGGACCAAGACATCTTTGTTGTTATGTGCTCTATATTACAACTAAGAGTATGTAATGTAGAGCTGCCCAAAAAGGGTAACTAATCACTAGGGGCACTAGGGGCAACACTAGAAGTACCCACGTGCATATTTGCGTCAACACCAATAACTGATATAGAGACGAGCAACGGAAAGAAGACAAGCAATTTCATCACGAAAAACTTCTAGAAACGAACAGAGCATATTTATTTCTCAAAGACCGGCAAGCTTCTACGAGTCTTCTAGAAGTAGTCTATGCCAATGTCTTTTCGTATATTACTTAACCCTGCGCTTCACTACTACTAAAAGTCATGGTTATCATTGATGCACTATGATGAAACAGAAGATATCTAGCTCTATATATGCGCTAGAAGATGTACACTGTACCTTCTTCTTCTTCTACCTAACGGTATCCCAGTCTGGCACCAGGGTTTATTTAAATTACAGAGGGTGTGGCTGTGGAGCAAGTTAAAATAACCAACTGCCATGGGAGCTCATCTCCGGAATCCCCAAAATCTCCACAAAGTCGCAACTAATATCTCTCATTGACATTAATCGGGATCCATTGTTTGAACTGCCATCCTAAACACAAAGGAAATCCGATATTAGAATGGATCACCCATCTATCTACCGCCAGAACCGCTTAACTTAGCAATCGAGTCAAATGCTGACCACTGATTAGGATACAACCTCCTCATATACACGCTAGCTTAGCTCTAGAAAACCCCGCTTTATTCCCCTTTAAAAATAAACAAGATAGTCATGCACTATACTGTATGTTGACCCGCAAACCATAATTGCAATATAAACTACATCTGAGATTAATTATTATTTCTATTAAAGAAACAACAAAGAGTATAAAGAATACACAGAGTAGGTCAGTACAGAGATGTCCTCATAGTACCATAGAGCAAACGTCTAGAAATTAATTATATGCACATTATGAGTTAAGCAAGCGCGCTTTGTAGACGGACACTAGAGAACAAAGACCTGAGAAATGCTGAGGCTCTTTGTGGCAGAAACGTAGGCCAGCGGAGGCTTTGTGTAAGCTTTGATAATTATATTATGGTGGGGCGCTGTGTTTTGTATTATGCTACACACAAGGAATTATTTAAGGAGGAGAGGAGATGCATAGGCTTTAAGTAAAAGAAAATCTGGTTCACGAAAATCGAGGCATTTATTAATTGAAATGTATAATTGAGGAGGTCATAGCTCAATCAGTGGCCGGAATTTGAGTCGGTCGCTAGGTTAAGCACTTCTCACCGCAACCGGGTGATAGATTGGTGACCCTTTCCAACACTCATTTTCAAAAATCCCACCTCCTTCGTGTTTAGGGTGGCACATAGAACCGTGGTTCCCCATTAACGTCACTAAATGACATTAGTCATAAGATTATGGGGTTCCAGGATGACGACTGATTGCAGTAGATCACCTTAAGTCGCCCTAAAGTCACATCCTCTGCAATGTAAGGGCAACCTGGTACTAGAGAGGGATAACGCTAGGTAGATGTGTAAAATAGCTTTTGTTTTTGTGTATTAAAATCGCTTTCGCTCACAATTTTACTTGCGTAGATGTAAATGACATTTGACTTTAAAAAAAGATTAATTTACCCAAAACCCGACAACACATCAGCAAGCCCTCTGATAGTGCAATTCATGGTCGTCTGTAGTCAATTATAATAAAGCAAGCTTGCTCAAGACAGTCTCGGTAAACCAACATCTACGCTGCTACGATTCTGCATTGCTACGCTTCTACGCTACTACAATTCTGCGTTGCTACGCTTCTAAGCTACTACGATTCTGTGTTCCTACGTTTCTACGATGCTACGATTCTGCGTTGATACGTTTCTACTTTGCTACAATACTTATAAATACATAAACAGTATATAATACACTAAAGAGTAACGAGGTATATATATCTAAATTATGGAAAGTTTTTCAGTCATTTCATTAAGTGGTAAAGTGCATTTAAATACATTTCCCATTTCAAATCCCGATCTCACTGCGCTGGCTAACAAAAATATTACTATACCAAATATATCTTTTTTTAAAAAAGAAAAGGATTTCTAAAATGTAATGTAATGTAAATATAAATACGCAAAATAAAGTAAATCAACATTCTTGTAAATATGAAAACACAGGTGTTTCATTATTTCATTTTAATGGCGTTACATATCACGGTTTCGTAAAGCTGGTAACCGGAACGAATAGAATTTCACGAGGGCTCATTTCATTTCACGACACGATAACGGCTAAAAATCGTAATAAGTAAAAAAGTCTGCCAGTAAAAATAGATTTTTTAAAATTGAATTACCTTCCAAAAAATTAATTAAAACCCTCAAAATTTAACAAAATTGTTGACTTAAACGGTTGTTGGCGTCGCCCTGAGTTACAACCAGTATCATAATAATGTCTGCAAAATGTACTCGTCTAATGCCTATGCACCTCATTAATTTCTTTTTGAAGCTGACTCGACTTGTCTTAATATTTTTAAGAAGTGAATAATAAAAAAGGGTTTAATGCCTATACAAATTTGCATTTATTACTTTTATTATATGAGTATTTGGTATGATAGGTGAAATGGTAGCACTTACTTAAAGTGTCAATGAATCATTAGATGACGGAATGATGATGAATTTGGTAAATTGTGAAGATGGTAAAACTTTATCTCACAAAAAAGTTGCTTAATCCTAAACAACAGTGAATCATGTAAAACATCATCTGTTAAAAAACAAAACGTCAAGAGAGCAAGTAAGCGTTCGAAGACACAATGACAGTCATTCACAATTGTTTGCCTCGCTTGTATGATCCCTTATTAACATAGACGATAGATTATTTTCGAAAATATTAGGGATTCCTATGAGAAGTTCAGTGATGTAAATACTCTTGCGGAACCGAAGCGGGTGACTATTATTATAATATAAGGCAACGTGAAGCCAAAGGAATCGCTTAAAATCGTGTAGGGCAAATTAAAACTCTAAATCTATTCATTAAATCTTCGACGAAACGACTTTAGTATAAGCCAGGGGTCGGCAATTTTTTGAGTAGAAAATAACTTTAATTTACAGAATTTCTAAATTTTTACAGAACCACACAAATTTTCATGCCAACAGTAACAGTCACACAAATAAAATTTTAATTAGCAATCCCACACCCTACTCTATATAAACTACAATTTTGCCAAATTTCATACTCCGCCATCCTCGCAATTTTCATAAAACTTTACCTAAAATTTTCGCTTCACGTATTAATATATAAATTCTTAGTACACATTATTAAAAAAAAAAAAACAAACTAAAGTTACTCAAAAAGTTTCTTCCTTTTCCTTTCCATGAAAATCCGTTTCAAATGGAATATGAAATTACATAAATCAGCCTATGATATCATCATTTGTCTATTGGAAACAGAGTAATACAGCGGCAATCCACAACATAATCAATAACTAATAGGCTTTACTTATTCAAGCGCGGGTAGTACTAAGGAACCTTAAAAACCATATGTCTTTGTATCATGCATATGTATATACGAAGTACTAGTGGATTTGGCAGACGTTGTCTTACCCGATTTATGGTCAGACGAATGATCCAATACGAACCCTATCTATTATAAGTATTCCGAAGACATGACCAACTTTGGATTTTTTAGCATTTTCAAAATATTCTTTTGAGTTTTTCTTTCTTTTCCTTTATTTAATATTTCCCTGAAATGTTGCGAATAAAACAAAATACATAGGAGTCAAAACGATTTAGCTGTATGCTCCGAGGGTCGTGGGTTTAATGTGGAAGACTGCATTACCTAATATAGTTAATATAGATGAGGTTGTGCGAATGCTAATATTTTTTTACAATATCTAATATTAATATAGTAAATTATTGAAATGAAACCTCACGCACACAAATGCCAAACGATTTATACGCACATGTATACAGTTTACTATAAGATCGTAACAAACTGTAGTCATGACGGCGGTAAAAATATTATTTGTCAAATATTACAACATCGTTGTGCAAAAAAAATGAAAGTTTGTATATAGATTTAAATAATAATTATATAGTACGCAAATTAAAGATTTGTGGTTAAATTTCGATCACCTGGCGATCTATAGTACATAGTAAAAGGTGTCTATTTATTCTTCTTAGATGTGGTGGTTTTGTTAAAATTTATCTTATAGCTATGGTTGATTTTCCTTCTTGTGTTAGTTTTTGAGGCACTGTAACTATTGAGAATGAAAAGGTTCAGTATAGACGGAATGCGTCCGCTTTGCGAGCATTGTTATTTATGTTATTTTATTTAAAAAAAAAAAGGAATACTAGCTGGAAGTAAAGCTAATAACTGGTCCGTTTCCTGCACGGCCTTCTCTGCCTTCCGTTCCTGCGGTTGTAGTTTCTATTCCCGCTTCGAGTCTGGGCGTATTATCTATATGTATCAATTTAGATATCTTATCGATTATAAACATCTCGTTCCTGAAAATGTATACTAATTATTGACACGAATGAAACCAGTAACAGTTGCATCTTTTATGACTCATATATCTCTTTATTAAAATTGACGGTTAATGGACACTAAGCTGAGTTTTAAAGTTTTAAGAAAAATAATAACTGATATGATTACATTGCGCAAATTTCGGTATTATTATTTTGCCTCCAACATTACCTTTAAAAATTGAGGTAATTATGTAGTTAGTTTACTTTTCCCAAAATGCATGCATTTTTTTTTCTTCCCGAAGTTGTTGTTTGCACTCTTATGAGTGATATTAGTTCGGGGAAGGCTGACAATTTTTTTTTTCTGTTTTCTTATGTTTGTTACCGCAGAGTTTTCGACTGGGTGAACCGATATTGATGATTCTTTTTTATTTGAAAGCTGGCGCTTCCCATGTAGTGATATTTGAAGTTGGCCCTGTTGTGGCTACATAGACATTCTTAATCTGGCCCATCGAGAATTCTATGCTTAGCGAATATATAGTAACTACATCAAATTACATCATTGTACGCAGCGCGGTTTTTGAGATGTCGTGTTAGGTGACCCTTCGCTTTTATATACGTGTATAGATGATTCCTTATCTTTTATTATATCTCGAGTGTATTATTCTGTAGAAATAAATGCAGGTTAAAGTGGACTCGTCTTTAACATATTATAAAGCACATTTTAAATAGCATAAGAAGTTAGATAGTAATAAAAACGTAATGACCTCATTGTAGCTCAATAAACTTGAGTTTTGTTACAAGGTATTTGTTATATATATCATGTTCTCAAGAAAATTTAGTTATTACTTGTTAGGTGTTAAAAAATATTAACACCTTAGCAGTGAATATATAATTAGCGTCAGAAACCCTATATATTATTATATTTTGGATTTATCTTGTAATGTCTGAAATAGACCAATCTGGTCGATACAGGTCTTAAATTCAGCCAACAAAGACCTTCCAGCTTCAGCCAGATAAATAACTACAATGTTTGTAATAATTCCGATAAAAACCCAGCTGGCGTTATGATAGTACCTAAAACTTCCTGTTACAAGTTCGCGTTTGTATGGTGACACTTATCACATACGAACAAATAAAATGTAAGCCTGTGTAATGTTGAAATTTAAAGTTAAAGTTTAAAATTATTTTACACAATGTATAAGCGCCATGTTTGGCATCAAACTTCGAGACCGAGTTCGCAATACCGAAATTAGACTTCGTAATAAATTCAAGGTCAGAAACAGGGTAGCAGAACTCGAATGGAGCTGAGCAGGACAAATGGCCAGACGTGGTGATGGCAGGTGGTGTAGGACATTTTATAAATTGTACAGTCGTATTAGGTACAAATTTGAATTTCCTGCGTACCACTAAAACTACTACCAACAAAAAAAATATTCTTGGTATAAAAACGTCTCGACATTTTCTTATTTGAGACGCAACGGCCACCAATTACTGGCATTAGCCTTATGAATGCTACGTGTATATAATTATTATGCTTTGCTAAGAAGAGAAACAAGTAAGACACGCCTGTCAGACACTAATCATGTTCTTAATAAAGTTTTCATAAATAAAAAGTCCTCCTCCTTTTTTTGTAGTCGGTTAAAAAAGAAGAATATGTAGAAAAATTAAAGTGAATTACGTATTTATTAGCTCCTAGAACTTAAATGTTCTCTTTGAAGGACGTGCGACATGCATGTCCTTCAAGGAGATAATAGTACGCTAAAAATGTTTAATACGAGAATGTTAGCATAGAAGTGACGCTATAAAATATTTGTACATTTTTATCCTAGAAGACTACCAAGTTCTACATAGCTTTGCGCAGCTACAAAAAGTCTAACTACTAGATCATTGAAATGTTCATTCAAATGAAGCTATGTCTAGCTCCGGCATAAAGTCAAACGAGTCAACAACAATCGATTCCCGATCTAAGTTAGTAACAAAATAGATTTTTCTATAATAGCAACAGATCTGGACTTCGGGTGACGGATGCCCCGTTAATATGTATTAGGGAGTTATGTGACATCTTAAGTTGATATTCGGTGATAGGGTATCAACATCTCTTTAAAAACCATATTATCTTTTATTTTATCATCTAGTGAGATTTTGATTTAATAATTTTGCAATGAAAAACACTAGTCTGACTTATAACCCGTTCTTATTATTTTCAGTCTTGCATACTGTGGTACTGCTATCGCCACCTAGCGTTAGGTAGCTTAACTATTTAGTTTTGTATGTAGAAACAAGAAATTTTGTATGGCGGTCTCTATTATATTTATAATAGGATCTATATGCTTCCTACTTACTACAATGTTACTAGTATATACTAGTAACATTGTAGTCCATATTATTTTTGTCGTAATTGCGTTTACCTACGGACTGAAGATGTAAGGGGTGGTATCGTCACGATCTTGAGAAATGCTCTATTATTTGAAGTCCTCTAAAATAACTACCGCCAGATCCCACGAATTGTATCCCACCTCTACACTCCATGCTCTTGCGAGAATAAAAAATAATAGAATGAGTTTTTGGAAAAATTGTTAATCAAAAGGAATTTTTTCCTAAACGGCTGAACCAATTTTCATGAATCTGTTTATATGTACTTATGTATATAATAGCTATTTTCCGCGATTTCGTAAGCGCAAACTTGCTCTTAGCCTTCCCTAATCTGGCTCTATCGAAAAATCCGTTTCTAGCGGATGTCTACTAATTAGAAACTACCTCCTTGCCAAAATTCTTCTTCTTTATATTTACGACATTAGTTAAATCAACTGAAACTAAATGTAAACTAAATATGCATTGTCATGTGTACATAAAAGGGCATAGAGTGCCTCTCATCTAGGAAAGAGTAATTATACCAAAGAATAAGAACACACTGTTTAAACTTTACACAATTATGAGAAAAATCTGCATAGTAACAGTAACTGCTTACAAATTATATTTATCCGCGTTTAAGCAGCAAAAAGTCAGTTTATTTTTTCATATACGTATTATTTATATTAAATTTTGCGGTCGGTTAAAAATTCTTACAAGAAATATAAGAGCACACGAAGTAACAGCGAGATCTAGATTCGAGCCGGGACTCAAACTTGGGACCGTGTCATTGCCTCGTGAACCGGGGCTGTTTCCATTGTCATGCGTTAGTACTACAATATAAACACCACATCATTACGTGCTAATGAAATATGAAATTATTATTATTATAGAAGTTTATTTATTCAAAAGTAACTTGTCGCTTATTATAAATAAAATGTATCTAGAAATAACATACAATACTGAAAAATAATGTCTCTAATGCTTTTCAGTTTCGAAATTGCATGGGCAGAGTATGCGCAGGCCCCATCAAGGCAACCTTAGATCGCCTTTGATCTATGGACACGTCCTCGAGCTATCGATAAAACAAAATTTATAAATTTTACTTTTTAAAATAAAAATTCTAAAATATAACTGACCTCGGCCGTTTAACTTCATAATGTCATGGAACCGCATAAATCCCTAACGCTAACAAAAATACCTGATGACCTTGTCATGCTTGAGCAAATCTTAATAAATTGTAGTTAAGAACCATCTCGATCAAGTCAGCTTTAAAAACACCTCCAAATCGGACTTGTAGACATAGACATGTCAATCTTAAAACACCCCATTTTTGGATCGGGGGTTAAAAATGACCTTAATAAATAAATACCGATACCGTGTCGTCTTTCACAGTGAGCACGAGCCCGCGTAACGCGGTAGCCGGACCGGCCTGGCCTGTCTACGCTGAATCATGCACGCACACGGACGCACACACAGCCCGCGCCGATATGTGCGTGCTATTGTGTACATATAGATAATGTGTTTGTGTGACCGTCATCACATGTACATCTGTGCTCGCTCCGCTAAGATTCGTGTGTGCTTTGAGTTTAAAATTTTGAAAAAACGATGCAGGGTAGGTGCTGGCTGAGTATGTTACTGGTGCAATCTTGAATTATGACAGGAAAAGCTCACTGGTTCCTTGTATGCAAAAGTTTAGCTGAATAGATTCTGACAAAAATTTGATCTAAAACTTTTTTTGAGATTGACTCTTGCAACGATGACAACAACTCATGATAGGTAATTATTTAGTTTTAAACCTACTTCAAGATCCAAAAAAAGGTAGACGTACTCAATTTGACTGTATGTTTACTGTTTTTCGGCTTCCGTACCTAAAAGAAAAAAAAAGGAACCCTTATCATTTCGTTCTCCTTCTGTCTGCCTGTCTGTCCGTCAAGACAGACTCTTTTTTTCAGGGACCCGTAGAGCTATAAATTTGAAATTAATACTAAATACTGAAGTCTGCGGTCCTTAGAAGCTGTAAAAAAACAATTCTGTAAGTGTGCGCAATAAAATTATTTATTTCACATTTCCCATACATTTGCAAAGAGAACGGGATACTTCCCGTTGACCCAGAATTGGACCGGCGCGTCCGGGTACCAGTACCTCTTTCTCACTTGAGATCGGCGTGAAGTGGCGACAATGCTGTCACGTCTAGTGATGGTGTTGTTGTCGCGTTTCGTTCGGTTTGTGAGCGACCAAATCCCAGACCTATCCAATATATGCAATTTTTTTGTACAAGAATCGGTTAAGCCGTTTCAAACGAGTTTGGCGATAAAAACTGTGACATAATTTTTTATATTTGATTTTGGTATACTATTGGAGGAATACTTTTATAGCCCTTAGCTCTCATTACTTGGTCACAAATAGAAATGCCAAGTAAGTAAGTTTACTGAAAAGTAAGTTAGAAAAACTTTTATAGATGTACACTAAAATAGTATCCTTGTTTGAACAATAACTTCATTAAACTAGTAAAAACCGAATTTATCTACATTGTAGACAGAGGAGTACTGTTAGTTCTATGTGACATAATCTTCGGGACCCCTATATATATAATCATTTTGCAAATATTTCATCACCTATGTTCATCAGGGATAATGTAGGATCCTAATGTTGAAAGAAATACTGAAATCGGTCCAGCTGCTTCAGAGCTTATTCCAATGCAAACAAATAAATATATAATAAATAAATATATAGGACTATATGACACACAGGCGTCAGTTCCTAAGGTTAACTTAATGCCTGTGTCAAAGGTAATAGCCGCCTGTTATACACAAATATTATTTTTTTTGTAAATATATACATACGTATGGATAATATACCCAGACTCGAGGCAGGAATCAAACCCACGACCCTAAGGAAAAGGTACATTCTAGATTTCACGACTCTGAATGCAGCAGTTTCGCCTCTGCGTTTATTATTTTAATCGCACCTACTTGGTATATATCCTTTCAATTACTTTCAATTTTAAACCAAAGTGATTAATCTTTATGTGCCGGTAAAGATTTTCACATAAACTTACATTACACACTTATCTACCCTATCAAAAATGGCCTTACTACAATAGATATTTATTAACCTTCAGTGTAGACAGTAAGTGACCTTTGCCTTTTAATGTATAGACAAAAACTACTACGCTTTTCTTACCATTATTAGTGCTATGGAACATTATAACTGAAACCAAATAATTTCTCTCTGAGTGATTGGGGAACAAACAATTAATTCGGACAATTGAATTTTCAAATGATTCCCCGGATTTATTACATGATTGATTGGTATGTATTTGTTATGATAGCAGAACTACGGCATTTTCTTAGTATTATTGGATGCTGAAAAAATCAGAGATCATAACGATCGGCTTATTGTTCGGAAGATACTAGAAAAATATTATTTTAAATAACAAGAAATTATTATTTATAGTTGCATACAATTTGCTACACCAGGGGTACGCAACCTGCGGCTCGCGGGCCTCATGCGGCTCTTTTGATATAAAATTGTGGCTTTTTAGTTCCATAACAGAGGGGCTTATTGCCTCGCGTATGAGTTCCATATCCAATTTATATGACAAATACGTACAAATCTAAGGAAAAGTATAGTTGTCTAAGACGGATGTGCTTTACCTCTCCGCAAACCTATACAATGTTGAATGCATTGCTAAAACGCAGCTGTTGCTTTACCGGTTACTGCGGATATACGTGAAAACGACTTCCATACCAGTTGGATAATATATTTCTTTATTTTTGAAAGGATGTCTATTATTCTTGTTATTACTATGTTAAGCTTTTGTTCGGAGTGCCCAAGATGTTAGCTGCCAGCAGCCTGGGGGTTAGAACCAAGCACCTTACTTCCACATTTCTGTTCACAGTTCATCTGGTAGACGACACTTTTGCAGGCTAAAGTGCCGCGATGTATGTTCTGGTTAATGTAAGGGTGCACTGCAAAGGTTATATATATATATATATATATCATAATTAAATCCTGTGACCAGTGACTTCACTCGAACTTAATGTTACCAATTTGTCAAGTTCATTTCGGTCAATTTTTTCATAGTAATTTTTATGGTTCTTGTTCTGTAGCCTTATGTTAAAATCAAAGTAACCAATTTTGTCTCTTATATCATCAGAAGATTTTTTGTCATAATCGGTCTAATCGTTTCTGACGCAATCGTAACGGTCTTATGTTTCATTTCCCATTCTAGTATATTCGAAATGGGAATCATAATTTATAGGGTACTTCCCGTTGACCTAGAAATACGCAAATTGGCAAAATGCTATATTTTGAAGGATAAGGATAGGAAAAAATTTGAAAACCATAAATCTTTAGTTACGAAAAGAAATCTTACGATACGTATAAATCTTATGATAATCTAGTAAAGTGTAACGACATTAGAACGACTTTAGAATCATGTAACCAAATGTACTCAATTCCTGCGAAATTTGTTAAATAGACCTAAAGGTCTACTTGTCGGTGTCTTCTTGGAATACATAAAGTGGCGTGGGCTTGTAGTGTGAAACTCAGCCCAGTTCAAATCAGACACAGTTGTTAATAAGTAGAATAAACTCTTCTTAATCTTTCACTTTGTACTGCTTAGTGAGGAATTAACGAGAAAATACTAAAGGAACATTAGTCGAACTGTTAGCAGATTTATTGTTAGAATTTTAAGTTAACCGAACTTATTATAAGAATTAAATTAATTCCGTCATAACATTGTATAGAAGTAAAGTACCCTATTAAATTTGAATCGAACTTAGAAGTAATAGTTACACATTGCATTTGTTACTTTTTCTGTAACAAATTTCAATAGTGAGAAAACGGTGGGAATATTTATGCATTGCATTTGTAAAAAAAATGTATATAATGAAAAGGTTTTTTTTTTAATAAAACTAAAAATAATTAAAAAGTAAACTAAAAATACAAAACTAAAAAAAAATAATAATAATTAGTATACCATACTATACCACATATTTGTAATGCATGTTATATTTATATAACATGCATTACAAATATGTAAAAGTTTTAAAATAAAACCACACTCACACCAATGCCTTAAGATTTATATACTTTACTATAAAGATGGTGTAAAAGTGTGATCGTAACGACTCGGTTATTGAGTTTTAAATAAGCATATAGTCTCTAGTATGATTTAATATCTCTTTAAT
The DNA here is from genome assembly GCA_024363005.1 of Charaxes varanes. Classification (NCBI taxonomy): domain Eukaryota; kingdom Metazoa; phylum Arthropoda; class Insecta; order Lepidoptera; family Nymphalidae; genus Charaxes; species Charaxes varanes. The sequence goes on along the minus strand of JANCMC010033613.1, from coordinate 23,136,548 downwards.
ATTTAGGTATGAATATAAATGAACTGATTTTGTAAACGAGACATTGATAGAGCTTATCTCCTGATGGTTCAAAAATAAAAAAATATTAAATAAGACTGCTAAATAGTATCTGAATACTATTTAGCAATTCTCATACGAAAATATACGGATGTTTGAAACCATATACAGAATTTAGTATATAAGACTTGAAAAATTTGAGGATTGCTAAATCCAAAACTCTACATCACCAAGAACAGTGACCCCAATACTTATATTACAACGATAGTAGGGTAGAGTATGGTCAAAATGGAATCAGGTTAATCCCTAAATCCACTGAGCTGCTGTCGTAACTACCGCTGAATGTTCATGATATATACTGACAGATAACTATGATACAGAATTGTTATACAAATAATGTGACGTTACGTGACGTGGCTGTATTTCGTGATAACTAACTAATCTACCCTTCTTATAATAAAATTATCCTCACAAGAGATTGTATAATTTTAATAGTTTACGTGACACATCTTACCTGCGGGGGATTTGAAGCGGAAGCTGTCTTAGTTTTTGGACCCAAACATGCATTAAAACCAATTTAAACTTCATCTATTCTTTGATGATTTTAGATAACTGTCCATGTTAACGTTCTTTATCTAACTTCAATAAATCAGCGTATATTCGTAGGATATTTTTTATGAAAATAAAAAAGGAAGAATATATAATAGTTAGTTTTATTTTTTTACAAACAGTGATTTAACGTAAAACAACAATTAAATTTACATGTTTTGACATTAATATACTAATGCCATACTTAAAGTTTAGTAAAAAAAAACTAAACTAAACAAAATGCACACCACACACTTTTTAGCTTTTAGATTTTGTGACGGTTCGTTCGTTTCAATATTAAATGAATTTAGAAGTTTTTTATTATAAAAGATAAACGTACATGTATAAATCGCTACATCATATTATATAAGCATAAAAATAGTCTAATGAAGCGGTATTAGCATTAATTAATACTTGTTTTGAGGGTACCACACCCCCGCAAAACTAAACGTAAATAGCTTGTTCTAAGAGTGGGTCTGGTTACCTAGAATACCTAGCTAGAAAACCTAGGTGCCGAGAATTTTACAGAATGACCTTCCCATAGAATCACTTTGTTTCTTGATGAAACCCAAAATGGTAGTTTCTAAGATATAAGCGCACAAGATCAGGAAGCGGCTTTATGTTAAACGTTCGACTAGAAAATGTGTTACGTACTAGCTGTAACCGCGACTTTGCACGCGTTTAGTCAGTGATTTTGTTAAGTTTTTTTTTTGTGCAAAACACTAATTATTTAGTTGAAAGCAGAATATATTATTCCTGGCAAAATCAGCTGTCTATCAGTGAAATGCCCGTCAAAATCGGTCCAGTCGTTTTAGAGGTTACTCGAAACAACTAGTTAACTTGCGTTTTTGGTTATCTATACTAATATATAAAGTTGAAGGGCTTATAACGGGTACGTATTATAACGTTATTAAACCACGAAGACGTAAGTTTATGATTTTTAGCTGAAGAGTTTGTTTGTTTGCTCGAACGCGCTAATCTCAGGAACTACTGGCCCGATATGAAAAATTATTACAGTGTTAAATAGCCCATTTATTGCGGAAGGCTATAGGCTATATACCGTCACGCTAAAATTGAATCTAGTTTTTACCTAATTTTACACGGACGAAATCGTGGGTATAGCTAGTCATATTAGTAATAATAATAATTTCGTTGCAAACAGACACTTAAATTTCGTTTATATAATGTATAGATGCAGAAGATATGTAGTTGTATAGATAGATAGTTAAGTCTATACATCATCGGATATACATATGTAGATGTATAGATAGATAGTTAAGTCTATTCATCATCAGATATACATATGTAGATGTATAGATAGATAGTTAAGTCTATACATCATCAGATATACATATGTAGATGTATGGATAGATAGTTAAGTCCATACATCATTAGATATACATATGTAGATGTATAGATATGGCGGTACATCAGTTTCTAATCTCGTCTAACGATTATCATCAGAATTTGGCAACGCTAGCCGGGCCGCCCCGGGGCGTAGTATTTGGGGCGTGAAAATATATATCAGCCAGAGATTAAACATATAATGTATAGGGCGAACATAAAATGCTTCGTATACTTATGTTCCTTAACTGAATACAGTTTTCAGTCGTAGCATTTGAGTCGATCGCTAGGTTAAGCAAATTTCACCGTAGCCGGATAATAGATAGGTGACTAATTCTAACAATAGTTTTCAATATCCATCGGTTTTTGGAAGGCACTTACAACAGTGGTTTCCGATCAAAGTCACATAATAATAACGGAACCTATGGAGGTAATTTGAAAAACGGTAATTATGTATCTATGGAGCGTATATATCAATTTGTTTAGTTTATGTATTTAAGTTAGTTTATTTACATTCTTTTTAGCTGTTTTCGTGTATTTATTATGTATCCGGGCGTGAGAGTTGAAATTTATAAAAATAATATTAATAATTTTAATATTATTTGTAATCTTATATTAAATATTAGTCTTATATAATATTATACCAATATTAATTATTAATATTATCAGTGGTAATTTTAGTCGTGGGATTGTGGGGATCCCGGAAATGACGTCAGGCGGCAGTCGCTGCCAGACCGAGATAACCGTCTGCATTGTTTCTTCGTCTTATATAGAAAGTACATACATAATGCAAGGAAAGGTTACACATGACGTGATTTCTCTTTCGTAATGTAAAGCCGCCTCGGGAAGAGAATCGCAATCGCGCGCGTGGCGTCGTGTCACCACACTGTTGTCACATAGCGTCGCCGCAAGTCGGTCTGAGCCATCTCATTAGGTGCCCATAGACAATCCATTTAATTAAGTCAATACTAATATTGACGATAGATTTGATTGGTTTTTTTCATTCTATAGGCTTAAACACTACTGAAACTATTTAAAAAATTCTCTTTCTGTTAGAATCCTACATTATCCCTAACGAAGATAGGCGATAGTATGTTTTCGAAAAAGTTAGGGATCGCTATGACAATTTTAATACTGTAAATAAACGTGCGAAGGCGCCCAGGGTGGGCTTTAGGTAACATATATATTTATATATTTATAAATATACTTACTGCTGGAGGCATTTAACCCCGGAGTTTGCGATGTATTCACCATCTTCCCCAGTCACTCTTCCGTCTGTAACAATAGAAGCAGGCGTTACTTTGCGAAAATTCATGATAAGCAGGAAATTTTAAATTACTTTGTGAATTCGCGAATATTACACAAAATATCTATACTAATATATAAAGCTGTAGAGTTTGTTTATTTTATTTGTTTGCTTGAATGCGCTTATCTCAGTTACTACTGGTTAGATTTAAAAAAAAATCAATGTTAGAAAGTATATTATAATCTTTTTTTTAATATTTTTACGCAAACGAAGTCGCGGGCACAGCTAGTTTTTTATATAAAAGAGGCATGCACGTATTTCATACATCACATTACAAGTGACCAATGTCCGTAGTCAATAGGGTAGTTCAATTAAGAGGATTCCTAATAAAAAGTCTGTCTGTCGACCTAAATGTTTTAACAAGGAGTTAAGCTCTTTAACAAACAAGTGCTTACTATTGTTCGGTGGACGGTAAATACAACATAAGGTTGCCGTGTGATTACCAGAAGTGATTAGCGACCCAACAATACTTTCACAATGATATGTTTCAAAAGCATATAAGTGAAATTTATGTTCCTTTTTGACGTATATTATAATTCCACCCCCTTTCTTATTACTCCTCAACTTCTTATACATTCTATAGTCCTTTATCTGATACACATCACATAAATTGTTAGATATATTTACTTCCGTTAGCATAATAACAGCAATTGTTCTACTTATTCTCGCTGCTAAAGTGAAAAGTGATATGTCCCACACAAGAGCAAAATCTAAAAAGAGGCTATCTAAGTTCTCATAGTTTTTCAAATCGGACTAGTAATTCCTAAGTTAGCGCCTTGAAGCACACAAACAAACAAACGCAACATCAGCTCTATATATTAATAAGTATAGATAAAAGCTTCTCGTGAGATTTATCTGTGTAGATGTTAAAATAATTATTTAATTTATGGTATTTCCGTTTTAACGCCAACGCTGTTACAGATGTCTTAACTATGTCGGGGTAGGTTAGAGGGACCTCGTGGTTATTTATTATTAGTTTTACACGAAAGTAGAACTTACTTATTTCGTCAGGAGTCGTTGGTTTTAAATAAAAAGATTTATTGGCTTTGACAGTAGGGACTTTGTTGCATAAATCATCTTCAGTGATACCTATGCTTTCAAGATGTTTATTTGCTAAACTAGAACCAATGGAATAAAAATATTTATTGAAAGCGTTGGTAACCTTGTTAGGTTCTAGAGAAAATTTAGTGGATCTGTCCTCGATTATTAATTCATTAATACCATGTTTCTTTTTATTATTACGCTTACATATTTTGTTTAGAGTGTCCCATGTTTTTTTGGAATCACCTGAGCATTTATCAATCATAGCCCTATAATAAGAAAAACTAGTGGCTTTTGCGGTCGCAGTTGATTTCAATTAGAGTAGGATTCAACCAGTGATGTCATTGTCACGTAATATAAAAAAAAATTGTTTTCTTGTACTCTTAAAAACTGTTTATACCTTTAGGATTTAACCAAAGTAAAGCTTCTATATGTAATAAAAATGTATATATTGCTGGCATATTTTTATCCATCGATTTTGATGTGCCATTTTTCTGGTATTGGTCCAAATAATTAAGAATCCACTAAAAAAGATCCTCCAAATGTAACAAAATCACTGAATTCACGCGGGTGATGTTGCTGGTATAGCTATGTTTGTATGTTGGAAAAACATAAGCCAGTGAAATATCACTAGTAAAAAATATTTTCAATCTATACTAAAATAATTTCCTAATTTCAAAAGTTACTACAGATATATTTAATCGACTGTCTAAATGATAAGATACTGAAGCTTCTTTTCTCGCGTTCTTTATAAATAATGCATTTTTAATTTTTTTCTTTTAAGAACACTAGAAATAACTTGCAGTATCCCTAATTGTTCTCCCGTTTATTTTTTTTTAAGCTTGTGTTATGCCAGTGGCAGACATAGTCTGGTTCTGTCATTAGAAGGGGACAATAGCCAAGCCGTTTCGGAATTTGAACCAAGTTCTTTACTGATTTCATCGTAAAACGTCCCATTAGCTCGGTTTATTGTATTGCGCACAATAATCTACCTATATATTCAAACACCTATAAATTTAAAACAAAGAACGGTTTTGAGATCGATATTTGTCACGTTAGAGTTTTACAAGTATTATATGTTCCGAATAGCTTACCTTTATCGAAAAAAATTAACGAACATTTCATCGATATTAATTTTCTCATTCGGATCGGATTGAAAATTAAGAACATGAAAAAAAAATCGATTCGCATATGTAAGCACATCGCTGATACAGACGAATTTCTTAGCATTCCATGAATTCACCTTAAGGGTGCCGGGTCTATTGTGTTGATTCCCCGCTTAGCTGCTTATAAATATTCAATAAAGTTGCAGTCCACTTATTTGTTTCTTGTACTATTTGCATTCTAAAACATTCGAATTCCGAACGCTAATACTAACTACATTGTAATTAAAATGTTGCAGAATGTAATGAAACATGTGAAGAAATAATTTTGATTAATTAATAATAAGAGTGAATTTTAAATGTAAACACGTCTTTTGTTTTTAAATTAAAGACAAAAACTGCGAACTGTGAAGCATTTTTTTTAAGGACTAGCGGACGCGGCAGATTTTGTCCCGCCTGAACTAAGAAAATTAGCGAAATCGTTCAGCTGTTCTAGAATAACCTTTGTAGAGTCTATCTCCTGATGATGCTTCGGTGTCGAAGCGAAACGTGCGTTGAGGCACATCGGAAAGTGCTGTGCTTTGGTGGCGGACTCTGTGGTATCTTTCGGGTTGCAGCAGTACATCGATTTTCCTCGTATTCATTAGCGAATTAAAGCAAAGTAGTTTAGTTTTTCATGCAAATTATTCATTGTTGTATATCTACTAAAACTTTTTTTATGCCAAAATATTTGCAAAATGAAAATGAATGAATTTGTTTTTTTTTTTATGTGAAAGGGATTAAACAACGACCATGGACATCCGGTCCACCATAACGCTAGGAAGAAGAATGTTTTTGATATCTGTACCATCATTTCCTGGATTTTTTAAAAAGTAAGTATGTAAAATGAGTTAGTTATAGTTAGATTTTTTAAAAATAAGGACAAAATTATTAAAATGATAATTCAAATCACCCCTATAGCACGGTAGAGTTATTCCGCAATGTAGGAAAAGGCGTTGTAGGATTATCCTCGTACAACGCGCTTGGAAGACCTCGTGTGGGTTTTTGCATTGGATCTCGTCGGGGTCACCAATGCGGGCGAAGGCACACCAAGGTGAGAGGCTTTTCGGCGAGGAATGAAAGGTGGGAGCGAAGGTCGATATGCTCAACCACCGCAATAACCCTCTGTATACTAAATTCTGCATTTTACAGACATGTTTTTAATTCTGAATAGTTTTTCACAGTTGTTATAAAATAAAATATATTGGCAATAAGAACGGAAAATTTCCAAATTCAAATGATATTTTATTCAAGTAGACTTTTACAAGCTCTTTTGAATCGTCAAATATTTTAAATACCACTGATTCGGAATCCTAACCACTGACACTGACACTGATCTAATGTCTCAATCTCTTATTTCGACATAATACCTAAGAAGAACAATCTTCTGGTATTCACTATGATGCATATAATTCTGTGGTCAATGCGTAAGTCAATTCCCTGTATACGCGAATAAAACTTAGTGGATTTAATAATATACTATTTGCTGGGAAGAACGCTTAGTCTGGTCTGAGGGTAACTTTTACATTATACATTAAGTGCGGGACGGCGGAATGTACCGGAGTTTGTGGAATTTAATATCGGGGGCTTCGCTCAAAAATGCAAAGTACGCGTACACCTGGACCCGACTTTATAATTAAGTGGCCAAGGTAAGATTATTCAGGTATCAATTTATTATGAAAATGTTCTTTTTATAAAAAAATAGAGTAAAGTAGAATAGAAAAGATTAAAATAAAATAGAGTAGAGAACGATAGAACAGAAAAGAATATAGTAGAATAAAATAAACTTGTACTTGTATGTAGGTACACAGCAAAAAAAACAATACAGGTTAGATATATAATGCCGAAGCCATACATAGCGTCATTTAAATGATCATTTCAATGATCATGCAGTGTGGCCGGGGACTTTGTGTAGCTGCGCAAAGTTTTGTAGTACATTGTTGTCTTCAAGGACAAATATGTACAAATACTTTGAGATATGTCCAGCTCCGGCATTAGACTGAACGCACTATACTTATCTGTATTAAAGCAGTAATTAACCTCAATCCCCAACACCGACTTAACAACTTGAAAGTTTTATCTACCCTTTTACGAATAGGAGCCATGCCTCACCCGAGCATTCAACTGAAGAATGTTCGCGTGAGTTTGTCAAATAAATCATTGAACTAAAGCTGTGGAAGCGTTTTTGAATTCTTTTACCTCAGCTCTTTTACAAGTAAGCGATCCGTCTTTATGATGGAATGCGGAAATATGCAAATGTTACGGCGGTAGATGATGTTGAAGTACTGGTGTTAGAATTATAGATAAAATTATAAAAGTAGATGTATTTACTTATCTTCAGTAAAATAATCTTTGTTAAACGTCTATTGATATTGTCACTATGATAATCATGACGTAAGAGAAATGTTATTGGCCGGTCGCTATAGCGGCATTAGTAGAGTAGTGACACATCGTGTTAACAGTGCTACCATCATTAATAACAGTATAATTAACCTCATTGTAGGTTATCGTGACAGCAACGATAGATAGATAGATAGATAAAATCTTTATTGCACACAGTATTACAGTTTACAATATAAATTACTAAATTAACTATAAATACGCGTGCAAAGGCGGTCTTATTGCTAAAGCAATCTCTTAACCGACAACCTTTGGCGAAAGGAATTTTTGTAATATACTAAATATACATACCTATAATACATATGTAATATATAAATAAATATATGTATGTATGTATGTATGTATACATGATATATACATACATACATACATACATATGTATTAAATTTAAATTTTTAAATAATAATCATTCAGACGACTTTTGAATATGGAAATAGATTTTGAAATAGTACGTGCCTATTATAGCGATGTGTATACTTATCCGGGTTTATTCACTTAGGTCTTTGAAACTAATAAAGACGAAGTGCAACAAAGATTTTGTTTAATTTATAACACAAATTAGATTTCTTATCGATATCCATTGCATGACCGCAGGAATTCGCTATTTAAACCTAAAATTTAAAGGAAATCACTCTATT
>JANCMC010033613.1:23106967-23127992 GCA_024363005.1 Charaxes varanes | reverse complement strand
GATTTCTTATCGATATCCATTGCATGACCGCAGGAATTCGCTATTTAAACCTAAAATTTAAAGGAAATCACTCTATTTGCAAAACTGCCATACGTTGATGCAAAAATGCAAAAAAAAAAAACAATTAAATAACTTTCATTTGAACTATGGAGAATACAATAAGGAGTAATATCTCTTATGGGAGAAAAGTTGAACAAGTGTCCAATATTATAGCTTAAATAGCAGTTCAAAAACTATCCAGAATGGCTCTGGTTTAGACAAATAGTATGAATGTAGTAATAGTAAATGAATTGATCAATATCATTCCAGAACGCCACGGCACGGTATGATGATAGCAATGACTTAACCAATAATAACGTTTATAATTTAAATGCAGATCCTTATTTACGTAATTTGACGGAAATTTTAATATACAGAGATGTTACTCCTTTATGGTGTCTCCATGATTTGACCAAAGTACATATTACAATTAGTCAAAGCAGTAATAAACTAGGATTCCCTGCATCTTAAGGGCCGTGTTCCAACGAGAATTTTACACATTTAATATAGAGTTTTGCCCAAACATTTTACAAATACTAACCAAACCAATGCGATTCTTTTCCGTCGCATAGTGAATTTTCACTAGCCTTAGTTAAAACCATTTGCTTTTCCATTCTGCGAATTGGTCCGCATCATTCAATTTGCCGATTCGCGCGTCACATGTCGGTTCTGTCGGATGTCTTTTTTTTTAATTTGGACATTCTTTGAAATAACAAAATGGCAACGACTTTTATCACATAACTTGTTATTCTCTTTTTAAGCTCTGTCATTGTTCACTTGTTGATATTTTTAATGATATTCTACTTTTAAACACATCATCGTATAATAAAAATATATATAGCAAGAGTCTTCTTATGTCATTAAATTGGCAATCAAGTATAAGGTTCGCTTGAAATAAATGATGTACTATATATATGCCTATAGTTACATTACATGCACTTACAAATATACACTTGCACTTAACCAATTGCTCTCTCAAAAGCTCTTACTTACCAATAAGAATACAACACTACTCGAATAGCGTAGTGGAGTAGAGAATAGGGAGTAGAGAATGGAGTAGAGAGTAGAGAATAGTTTACGTACTGCTTCGCTAGTCACGAAAGTTCAAGTGAAAAATTCCATTATTTCTTAAGCTCTACTAAATTAATAATATTTACGTCCATATGCTTAGTCATTTTGAAAACTCATAACCACAAAGTTATTTCTTATACTTGTCATAAATATCGGAAAGACATTTTGTTTCCTACTACAGTTTTCCTCTACCAAGAAATCTTTTTTTTTGTAATGAGCTGATACTCAACTTCAAACTGCTACACCGATTTTCACCAAACATAGCTAAGAACCACCTTAAGGAAACGGAATTTCGAATGGATAAAGCTGCATCGAAATTTTTCGATCTATTTGAGAGCTACGATGCCACAGATAGACCCACATTTCAACAATTTTATTGGAAATTTCAATAACATTGTATCGGCTCATTACAAAATGAGACCATTTTTATACCTCCCGGTGGTCTAAACTCGTCAGTAAAAGGCCGGCGACGCATCTGCTTGCCTCGTGATCAATAGGCACTTGGCTGCCTGATGCCTGCTCGTTTGCTCCTAGTAACATTAAAAAAAGTTTATAAAACGCGCTCATCTCAGCAACTACTGGTCCTATTTGGAAATTAACTTCGGTGTTAAATAGCTCATTTGTCGAGTAAGTGGCTATAAATATCATCACGCTAAATGTTTTCACCTAATTTTACACGGACCAAGTCGCGGGAACACCTAGTTAATTATAAATTTGTTAACCATTCGTGTTATCATTTTTAAATTAACTAAAATCGGAGTACCATTGTTAGATTATAATTTAGGTTCATCGAGCTGAACCGTCTGTTTAGAAATGTGACGCGCTCGAGGTTTTTAAAGTCACGTTTTCTTTTACATTTTCAAAAAGCGATCACGACTTTTTGTCGCGTCCCAATCCTCAGTTATTTTAATGGTACATTTTTAGGGTTCACTTACAATTACCTATGAATATCTTTTTTGGAAACAAAAACAAGCTCGAATAACTTTTTTGGACAAGCTCGAATAACTTTTTTGGAACCCCTCTCTGTGGCTATCCTCCACTACCAACCGCCAGATCAATAGATCCCTAATAAGAGATATTATCTCTCTAGAATCTCTTTGGTTGCAGTGAATTTATGTATATTTGCAATTACTTTATCTACACTATCCTCCAACGCCGCATCTGTGTCAATATAATTATTGTAATCTTTATTTCCACCATACTCTTGAAACATAGTAGAAAGATCATGACTATTAACTTCATTTGTGGTGTTTTTTAACATTGTAACAGAACTTGATGTGCCAATTATTTGTTTAACATTAGTAGACTCTTTATTGGCACTTGAAGCAATTTTATCTACTATATTATTCAATTCCACCTGTGCATCTTCTTCTGAACTTTCTAATATATATAAATCACAATAATCAGGGTCAAATAATGTGTCTGTTTAATTAAGTATATTGTATTATTGGGATTAGGCAATAGATCAAAACTCAGTTTCGGTTTTTCAATAAATGTATTTCATTTCTAACTTATTTTTACTGGTTTGAACAAGTTGAACCACTAGAAGAACCAGCAAGGAACTCGTAGCTACAGTATTAAATAAATGTGAATACCAACACAATTTCATAAAAATTATATTTAACTAACAATACGATACATTCATAACGTTTTAACACAAATACACATTTATTAAGATCGCTAACGGTATGTACGAACTTTTCACTTCGTCACCAAAATTGCAGGAGGTACACTTTACGCAGTTTATTCCATATTATTACTTGTAAAATCAACTATCTACCAGTGAAAGTCCTGTCCAAATCGGTCCAGCCGTTTCGGAGATTACTTGAAAACTGACAAACCGACAGCTATTTGTTAAAAAAAAAAATCGACTTTACAAACAGACCCTTCAATTTTATTTATAAGTATAGATCCACTTATAAGTATAGATCTATTTATAAGCATTGATCTATTTATAAGTAAAGATCACTCCCTTTCTTCTACTTAGCGTTAGACCAGGGTCAGCTTAAATTGCAGAGGATGTGGCTATGGAGCGAGTTTAAGATGACGGACTGCCGTCTTACATCATCCCCGAAACCACCAGCTTTCTACACTTATAAGGATTACGTTACGTTATAATTCTTCTCCCCCTATTCTAGTAGGGGGAAAAGAATTTTGGAGGCCTGAAGGTTCTTGTATATAGTAGTACTAGCTGAGCCCGCGACTTCGTCCGAGTAAAATGAAGTAAAAAAAAAAAGAAATTGATTTCATTTTACCGTGATAATATATAGGCTATAAGCCTTCACCAACAAATGGGCTATCTAACACTGAAAGAATTTTTCAAATTGGACCAGTAGTTTGAGATTAGCGCGTCCAAGCAAACAAACTCTTCCGCTTTGTATATTAGAAAAGCTTTGGCTCCAGGGTGTGGCCGAAAATTTTGACTGGCGGACAGTATTCAGGTAGTGTTAATTAAATATTCATCCATTGTTTCGAGTAAAAATTGTTTCTAAAAGTTCTTTTTCATTCCAAGATAAGGTATTCCTCTGTGTACTCATTTTATTTTAATGGTTGATAAGGAGTAGAGGTCGCTGGCTGGTCGAACTTCACCGACAAACCTTTTTGCGTCACATGTTTAATGAAACGACACATATTATACTGTTTGAAAATTAACATAATACATGTGTGTATACAGTGGTGTAAATCATTTGGCATGGTGTACGTGTGGTTTTATATTAATAAGTATATTAATATTGCATATCTAGCTGTAAACCGCGACTTCGCCCGCTTTTAGTTTAATTTTTACTTTTTTTTTACATATGAATCCTAAATCCTTCTCTTGAGCTTAAATTAAGCAGCTTTTCTTAACGATACAAATGAAATATAAGTGTTTTTGTAACGTCGAAATAATTTTTGTACTGATTATTTCACCTTATAGTGGAAACTTTATGGACTTAAGTATATATAAAAAAATATATATAGGACTACAGGACACGCGGACGTCTGTTCCTAAGGTAGACAACCTAATGCTTGTGTTATAGGTAACAGACGCCTGTTTTTACACAATTCTTTTTGTACAAATACATACAAAGGTCAATAGCAATTGTGCGTGACATTGAAGGGCCGCTAGTTCAATTCCTAGACCTCTGTTTTTCTAAGACATTGTGTATTTGATGAAATGAAAAAAAGGTACTTTAAATTAGACTTTGCGATTAAGATGAACTGTATGAAGACAAAATAATACAATAAAATCATAATGTTCTACTTAAATATTTTCATCTCTTTTTAGGTTAGCATATTATTCGGAATTTTGTATTGAAACTAATTAGTGGAAGTAGTCAAATTCTCTCTCATTGCAATCTCCCAAAAAAACAGCAATTTTCATTATAATCAATAGGCGGTTCCGCCCTTGTTTTAGGGTAAACAATGTTTTTTAATAAAAAAACATTGTTGGTATCGGCCAAGTCAAAGATTGACTTGCCGGAAGCTTTAGCTAACTGCTGGTAAGTTTTTTGGCACTAAACCAATGGGTCAACTTTCGCATTGGAAGCTAAAATTGTGTATCACATACGAACAAGGTTTTATTGCATTACTGTATTGTCCTCTTACGTCAAGTGTGACACATTGTATTTAATAAATTGCCTCTAAATTTAGCGCCTTTTTCAGTTTATTTAGGTTAAAAATCCTATTGATTTTATTAATATAAATAAAGGAGCCCGTATTCTTGTACAACATGTTTCATTAAAACAATATATGACAAAGCAACGAATATATTAAATAACTGTGATAGCATATTTGCTACAACTAGGAATAGTACCTTAAATTAAGCCAATACCCCAACGGCGGTGGGGTTTGAACCGGGTACCTTGCGGATTTTAGTCCATACCTTATATCGTTGAGGTATTGAGTTTATATAGACGAAGGTATGCGAATACTAATATTTTTTTGTTATATGCAATATTAATGTATTTCATTATTAAAATAAAACCACAAGCACACCAATGCCAGAAGATTTACACCATTTAAACACACATGTATATGATATGAATTGTCAAATTTTATTTTTCTGCGAACAGAACAATATATGTCGTTGTACGCAAAAAGGTTTGTGTGCGAATTTCGACCTACTGGCGATCTCAAGCTATAATTCATTTACAATAAACAATTATTGAAATAATGAAATGTAGTCCAATAATTTTATTATGCGATATATGTATATGATTGTTCTTGTATTTAATTGATGAATAACGAGGGCGATACGGTAATACTTTGAGAAATTAAAAATAGATAAAGAATTTTATCAATAGTAACTATTCACCTGAATTTTATAAGCCGGATATTGTTCGTAATTTAGAGTTCAGTATATGTAAAAATCCAGTGTTACTATATTTTCCGACTGAACTCCTTACCAACTCAACCGATATTCATGTAAGTTGGCATTTTTATGTAATTTGGTCAAACTTGAGAGATAGGATAGTTTTAATTTAGATTAATAGACATTTTTCTTTTAATTTTGTCTTTTAAATTCTTCCTAAACGTTCGTCACAGCAACGATTGGCCGTGCTTTGCGTATAGTGCAATGACATATGTATATTGTTCTATTTTACAATTAATATAACATACGGTTGTCACGATTACATTTAGACATCATATTATACATGTCGTTTAACATTAGTGTGCGTGTGGTTTTCTTTTAATAAATTAGTGTATTAATATTGCATATTATAAAAGAAATATTAGCATTAGCACACCTTCCTCTATATAACCTATAAGTGTGCCAAATTTCACATTCCTCCATCCTTGCAATTTTCGTATAAGGGTACCTTTCACCATCACGTATTAACATATAGAAGTTGGCAAGCGTGTTACTGTGTGATATAAAATATTTTTGGTATTACACATATAAAAAGTATATACATAAAATAAAACAAAATCTATTATAATGCACCGAATTTAATTTGTAGCACAGATGTAAAAATATCCTCCAAATTGAAATTCAAATTGATCAGTAAGTTTTATAGAAGCAAATTTGATCCCTTTATGCGCATATTTATGAGGAATGTTTTAAACTTAAATATGAGTTGCTCTGTCAGTGCGAGCTGTAGATTTTCAAGCTAAAACTCTGCTAGTCAGTCTGCTAAGTTTTTTTGTCGCTTAAACGATTGAACATACCTATTCAAAGTGACATTTGTGACACAAATTCTAAGCCCTCCTTTGCACGAGAGTTAAAATAGCATTGCGTTAAATCTCGGTGTTGGCGCAATTTTTTAGCGTCTTCGATATAAAAATAATATACTTATTTTTATAACGAATATCGAAATATCGATTAATTACTACTATAATTTACGTAATGGCACACTTTGTACTGCCCTTAAGTGAACCTAAAAATAAATTCCTTTACAGTCGGCAATAACATTTTTTTGTTTCAAAGGATTTTTTAACACTTGAAGTGACAGGGACGCCACTTCACGCCGATCTTATAAGAGAAAAAGGTGTGTGCGTACATACATTTCGCCGATTCATTTTTATTTATATAAAAGCAGATTAAGGGGTCAGGCAGGCATTGTATTCGCATTTTGAAGATGTGAAAAAACAAATTCCTGCGTTCAATAAAAAAAAAATGGTTTATACATATGTTCAAAAGGAATTCACTTACATACTCATGATGCCCGAGCCAGACATAGCTCAAAATGTTTGTACATTTTGTCCTTGAAGACTATCAAGTACTACAAAACTTTGTGCAGCTACACAAAGTCCCCACACACACTACATGATCATTTAAATGAAGCTATGTCTGGCTCGGCCATGATGAATTTATACGAAAAAGTTACGCGCAATAAAAGTTTATATTGTGATACTCGTACAAAAATCTGAAAGTTAAAAATGAAGGTAGTGACAATCCGAGCAGAAAATTAAGAAAAAGTGCGGGCTCGAAAACTCTCAAAGAGCGGGCAAACTTGGGGCTCTTTCAACCGTAAAATTTTGTTCACCCTTGAAACAATTCCGTGTTGGAATTATAATTTTTTTACTTCTCAAAGCATCTTCAGAGACGCAGAAAAAAGAAAATTAAGTTATAACTTCTTTGGAACGCTGCCGGTGTGATATTTAAACAATTATATTTTGTGACGTTATATCTACCATTAATGACGGAAAAAGGGAACCCTTATAGGATCACTTTGTTGTCCGTACGTCTGTCTGTCTGTCAAGATCCTTTTTTTTCAAGAACGTGTAGAGAATTGCAAAACTTATACCAACAGCTAAAGTATATTTTTGTAATATTTTCATTAATAATACTTTTTAAAAGGGTAAAAGGATTGGTAGAGCATTAAATATGAAAACTTTAGAGTCATATTATTTGGGAGACACATCTTTTGTCGCGAGACTCCCGAGTCCCGACGTTGCAAGGAAATGACATTTTAGCAGATTATCTAGCCTATTTCCCGCCACAAAATACACGTTCCCGTTCGTGCTCCCAAAATAGAGGTAAAATTGAAGAGGCTGTACGAAATACATACAACGTCTAACGGTTCAAGTATTCTTAGGGGAACGTGATTATTATAATATGACCACAATAATAAAGTCTCCACTGTGACGTATATATTCACTAATTAAACAAAATATGTATTTACAAAACAGTCTAATTAAACAAAATATGTATTTACTCTTACTACTGAATAATAAATGTATGTGTCCATCTACTTTAAAAGAGACTACCTAATTTTAGCCTCGTAGAGAAAGCAATCACACATTATCATGCCACGTTTTAACAGATGTCACATAGATGGCGAAGGCTCCCTACCTCGCCGAGACGCCATGGCGACGTCGCCGGCTTCGTATCCATGGATATCTGCGGTTGCCAATTGGGTAGCTAGTATCAATCGTGGCTACTATTTATCGACGTCGCCAAGCCGATGCCAAGTGAGTTACCTGTCCTAAATTTTAATATGAATTATTTGGATACGTAACCGGCGACGTCGCCATAACGTACCTTTTTTGTCCTTAACTCATCGCAGATATCACATAAAATACATGTTCGTGGGTGACACGCTGAAGAACGAAGTTGAGAGCGTGATACGTAAACTGCGCCCAGCGTTACAGATGCGTCTGCGCTTCATCACGCACCTCAACGTGGAACAAATCAACACCGCCTAGCAGAACGACTACTACAGCTATACGCCTTCTAGTTCGAGCTCCAGCTCGGAATAGTGGCCGGCTGTAGTGTTGTTTAAGGCAGTGAACTTTCATTGAGACAAAGTGTACAAAAGTGCATGTAAACCGTTACACGGTGAAGCTCAGTGACTTGCGAATTTGTGAAATGAAGCAGTGATAAATGCCATTGGAACAAGGACCCCTGATACTGTAATATCCCCCCTATAACGCGGTACTCTTATGACGCATTAATTTTATTCTATAACGTATGATGTTATAAAATATATAACATTATATTATGCGCAGATGAGGTCGTACAAGCGCATTGTACGAGAATACTCCTATAACGCGGTTTAAAGCTACCGTACTATAGGGGGGATTTCACTATTTAACGCCTTAATATGGGAAAAATCTTAGTAATTGCAGCTAAAATAAAGTAAAATTTGAGTACATTTTATATATTGATGATTAAAACTTCAAAAATCTTACAGGGGCTTTTGAAGTTTTTATTTTCGTCGGATAGTATATGATAAAATAAATACTTATTCGTAAGTAGGCAAAGTGATGCAATTTTTCAACATTTATAAGGAATTTTTCAAGTTGACTAGTTGAAACATTTGCTGTCGACTAGAGCCAATAGAGAATCACATGAGTTTACACATTTGTAGTAAGACAATTGAATTGAAAGTGTAACAAGTTCCTATTTAAATGTGTATTACGTAATTACCCAAATATATCAGGGCCACAGCTAATAAAACTGTTGAAATCTAGAATTATAAATGAGTCCTTAATGCTTAAAGTTAAATTATTTTTAACTTAATCCTCAATCAACACATCACATTGTTGACAAGTATTGTTTTTAGTTTTAATTGTAGTTTTTTGTGAATAATTCGTTTTTATATTATACACCAGTATATTCATGATTTATAAATATCATAGGATATAGTTAAATATATTTTTGATAAATATAGGTAGTAGTACCTATATGAATAAATCGGTTGTTATTGTCGTTGTAATGATGCTATAACTTAAACCTAGAAGGATATAATGCGCTATATGTATATTTAAAGATTTTGAATTAGTAAAAATTGTTAGCTCAAAAATAAACCCAAATAAATTTTACATGTCAGGTTTATACAAATTCTAGTTGGTACTGTAATCCCTCCTACAACATGCTGCTCTTATAACGCATTAATATTCTACAATATATATATATATTATGCGCGTTCGGGACCGTGTAAGCGCGTTGTAGGAGATAATTCTACAACGCGTTTTCCTATAATGTGTAATAAACCTTCCGCGTTATAGAGGGGATGACAGTATAATATGATTGCTAACTAAAAATGATATAATATGAATACACATGCCAATGTGTACATTAGACAGGAAAACTTTTTAGTTGTTTATGTAATTAGTAAACATATTATTTTTGTAGACTTAAATATGTCAAATTCATTAACAATAATAATGAAATTATGTTATCGCTTCCCATATAATAATGTAACATTAACAATTTTTACGAATTTATACTAAAAATATTAACAATTTGTTTTACGAAAACCATTGAGGTATTACTAGGTCTGTCATCAGTTTTCACAACCCTAATTTGCAATCAAGCACTCAACACATAAAAGCAACTTGTGGAATTGGTAAAATAGCCTGCATAAATCAAGTGTCTTTCATTGTTAGTGTGCCTTAAATACACCCAGAATCGGTAATGATGCAATTTACATTACCATATTCTATTATAATTTAAAACATATTAAGTTGCGATGGAAAAACCTTCTAAATGTGACCTAGTCGTTCATCTGCACTCAATCTACTGGTCCCTTTGGTTGTGAAATATCTCAAGTTGTGCGTGGAATG
This sequence comes from Charaxes varanes, assembly GCA_024363005.1. Classification (NCBI taxonomy): domain Eukaryota; kingdom Metazoa; phylum Arthropoda; class Insecta; order Lepidoptera; family Nymphalidae; genus Charaxes; species Charaxes varanes. Next base: position 23,117,888 of record JANCMC010033613.1, on the reverse strand, counting down.
TTTGCATCACAAATAAACAGCAAATTTTGTGCAATCTAGTGATATTATAAGTATGAAATGAAGAACAATCACATGTGATTAAGCATAAGAATGTCATATACATTATTTTCTCTTAAGAATTAATTATGTATGTATTATACACATTGTTTTGAGCCGTTAGTGAAATTACAAAATAGGTATAAATTAAATATAATAATTTTCCATAATGTATACCTGAACTATTAATTTTGAAAACTATGTTTATTACTTGAATAAAATAATTAAGAATATAGCCAAGTATTATCAGAGGAGCAGGTATAAGACCTTGGCTATGTCAACTACTTAACATTTTGACATAAGACAAGCAAATTACAGAAATGTCTGCTCTACATGAGGTATGAAGTACCTACAAGCCTTCATAATGTGCAGTTCAAAATCATCGCATAAGTAGAGAATCCTGAAAATATAATTAAGTATGGTCATCATCCTAATATTTGGGTTTCTACAGCTATGCCTTTAAAACTAGCATTCTGTGAACAGTTATAAGCAATATTTTGTGATTAGATACTATAAGATAAAAAATAAAAAAAGCAGTCGTGCAGAATATAATCGATTTGCTTAATATTACTGTATTGCGTGAAATTGTTTCTGCGCAAATTGAAATTTTTAGATAACGTTATATATTATAGATAAAATCATTATAACTATTGCTATTCTTGTCTATGGTACGATGGAGATCTACATTATATACAAGATGAATGTTAAGATATATAATACTTTTTATACTTAAATTATAGTAATATTCTTAGGTCTAACGGTTTCAATAAAATAAATCGCAAATAATTCAATGATCACAATGCAATAAGTGACAGGTATCACTATATTACTAAGTAGAATATATTCATTAATATAACTTTTTTATTTCAAGTATTCAAATTGATTATATTGTATATTGAGTATTAAAACAAAGTTGTAATGAATATTTATATAGCTATAAAAACCATAGTATGAGTGGCGTACGCTTACTATGATAAAAATAATGGTTAAGTGTCAGAAAATGTCTATTGCTCAGTTGTAATACATTAAAGTAACATAATGAAAGATATGTTACCTTTAGTTTCTAACAAAAAGCTTTAAAATTATCAACTTTTTTTTAAATTTCTACCGACTTAGAGGGCTAAAGCGGTACGTGACGTAGTTATTGACTGTGGAATAAGATTGTTTTTCTTGGTGTGCTTACTTCTTTATTTGCCTTGGAACAAAACAAACAAATATGTATAAGTAACATTTTTGGTTTCGTTATCAGAACAAAATTAGAACGCCTCCAGCGTTTTTAGCCAACTGCAAAATAAAATACGCTGCGATAAGAATTTTAGATTTGAGAAATACATTTTCTTTTCAGTTTTAGGAGTAAGATTTTTAACACAATTAATTATGTTGGTTGTTTTTTTCTATTGTTACGTTACTATATAAGATAATATACTGTAACAAGTCATAACGCTAGAACACATTACACAAGAAAAAGTTGTCTTCTTTTAATTTATTTTGTATTATTTAATTTTAATAATGCGTTTTTTTAATATTGATTGATGAATATTAATAATCAAGATAAGCAATAAATTAATAAGAGAATTTAATACTTTGGGGTGTAGGTACCCGTAGTTTTGTAATTTTATATCTAAGTTTTATCGTATTGCAATAAATAAACTACACTCTGGTGCAATGAAATCGCACATGAGAGCATTTTTTAAGATAAAATTTTTGAGCTAAAATGTTTTTATTGTTTTTCCATTTAAAAAAAAAAACACTTTTTAAATATGAGAAAGAACATTCATAGGTATTGAAATGAGCTTTAATTACATATTTAAAAATATATGTATTTTTTTTTGTAAGTAAAAACAAATAATAATGTTTTAGAAAAGAAAGTGCTCATATGCGATTTCACTGCACCCGATTGTATTATTTAAATTAATAATTGGAATAAAATATATGTAGGTTATGTTAGAGTAACAGTAGAGTGCACTTTATATAAATTTAATGACATACTTCTTTAATTGCGAAAATTAAAACATGTTTTGTGAAAAGAATAAATCAATAAATTGTGTTAATAGAGAGCCAAAGATATGAAAGTTGTTGAGATGATTACTAAAATATTTTTGCGAGAGTAATTTCGAAATATCCGAATTAACAAGATAATTGCTTACAATACTTTTCTTGGAACAGCTACACCAAAAAATATCATCCTAAGTTATTATTCAAATAAATTTAAGGACTGATCATTGAACTTGGCACCCACTTAGATCTCACTTCTTTTGTTGTTGAAGTCAGCAACGAAGAAACTTGGCTCTCAATTCACATCTTATGTTTTTGATAGGATGGGGCCTCAATAAGTTCGGAAAATAAATTTTAATTATTCCCCAATTGTTTAGGTTTGCTTAAATATCAGATGAATGGAGTTGGTTTGACACTATGACATAAAAATAATTAAATTGAATAGTAATGTAATAGCCTTGCCATGATGCGGCCCCGTATATACTACACTCGGTTGCGATGAAATCGCACATGAGAACATTCTGTAGTAAAATATTTTTAATTCTTTTTATTTCAAAATAATAATAATATAGGATTAAAGGTCACGCCAATACCTATCCCGTCAATGTATTTTCTTAAATAGAAAAGAAATTAAAACATTTTACCAAAAAATACTCCATGTGCGATTTTATTGCACCCGAGTGTTAATTGACTCTATATTTCATTAAATAGGAAATGTTGGATAATGATAATGTTAAAGAATAATCATAGACCTCATAATTTGTACACTTCGTTAGTTATTGTATATGTACGTTAAATATGAAAATGTACGCAATAAGAATAAGACAATTTGTGATGATAATATTAATGCAATATCATTTAGAAAGACTGACCTCGTGTCAATATATTATGTATATGGAAAGCTGTACTTAGGGCCTGCCCAGATTTCGCACTGTCTGTCGCACTTTCGCACGGTGCGTGTATAACGCTTTAATATTATTATATTCTGCGCATTCGGGATCGCACAAGCGCGTTGTACGAGAGTAATCTTACAACATGTTTTCTTATAATGCGAAATAAACCTTCCGTTTTATAGGGGGGATTATTGTAATCTGTACATATAAACAAAATTGAAGCGCCTGTTTCTGACGTCGAAATTATTATTATTTACTAATTGCATAACATGTCTATGGATAATGTATATACCATACCAATAGCATAAACGCAAGTTACCAAATATTTGTCTGCCTGTCTGTTTGTGTATTCCGGGTAACTCAGAAACGGCTGGACCTGCTTGTGCGGGATTTCACTGGCATATAGCTAATTTTACGAAGTATAACATTGCTACTTTGATTTTAGCAAAATAATTAGGGTTTCGCACAAAAATAAAAAACTTCAAACTTAAAAAAAATCACTACAGCCACACGGGCGAATATAATGCAATAAAGCTCATGACGACGACAGGATTAAAAAAATATATAACGTTGACAATTTTGCGAGTACATTGTGTATGTATTATTTTCGTCTAAAAAGTCTGCCAAAGACTGAAGAAAATGTTTTGTGCAGCATCTACGCAGGTCCTAATCCTCGAGCTATGAAACATTAATGTTCATAAACATAATGTCCTGATTTTTTTATTGTGTTAATTGTTTTTAACGTTTAAAATCCAATGCTTTCAAATAAATCACAGGAAATTCAAATTTTAAATACTGGGAATGCATTGCTAATAATAGTTAATAATTTACACTGAACATTTAAATTTTGACGATGTATTGTTGAAGGTTGCTGCAGTTCTTACTGCTCCTTATACAATAATGAAATATTCCTATTCTTAACTCAATTAAAAAAAAATAACCTTGTACCGACGCCCCCGCTGAAAAAAAAAAATTGATAACCGGAAATCGCTAACTTTACAGGAGAAATATAAAAACGTTGTGTTCTTAATACTTTGCGTATTAAAGAAACAATGGTATTGTGTTATATATCAGATGAAACGTAATATGTTATTTAATCACGCCAGTTATTTATATTTTTAAAAAGTTATTAATTCGTGTACAAAAATTGCGTGTGCCTTTTGCCTAGTAAAATATTTATATATATAAAGACTTTGCTAATACACAACCAAAAAATATAAAGATCTGATAGATGTAACTATAGTCTTAGAATAAGCAATAAAAAATATCAAAGTGACATTACCATATTATTCGGTGGGGGCGTCGATATCGATGGAAAATTCATATTATATATACATTTCATTATTTTACATATTATATGAATTAGGTATATGTTACGCTTGTATTATATTGCATTTTTTTTAATCTATTATTTTTTAAACGACTTATGACTAACAACTTTATTTTTACGCACTATGTTTAAATCTATGATGTTTGTGTAACTTACTTTTAATTTATGCACTCAATTTCAAACAACACATCTTTATAATTTACGTTTTTTATTATGATACCTGATTTATTTTATTGTATAATTCCTTCACATTTAAGTGACTTTTAAGAATATTACGTGAATATGTTACTTGTACACTGACTGTATTATTATTTTTGTAGCGATGTGTATATACGATAAAATGCGATCGTTTCAATAAATAAAAGAATAAAAAAATACTTTGTTTTAATTTTTTTTTAAATAATTATTTTAAACCACTACTTTCCGTATCAAAAAGCTTTTGAGCTTAATAGGCGATGCAAAATACTTCCAAAACAACGGATGAAAATGAATTCTTTAAACCCTTATCGTTGCAATAGATAGTACCGAACCACCGACTTTTAATATTCCTAATTTAACAAATAAATAACAGAGATGATACATTAATTTCTAGGTCTGTTTTAAGAAAGCCCTGTTTTATTCCGTATCTTAATATGTAGTTCAACAAGTATTACAGGGAAATAAATATTTATTTACTTTTGTAATAATTTGCATGTCACAAGGAATATTTCGTTTGAGAGGCAAGTCTATCGTGTATCCTATTTCATAGATGATGAGGGGCTCGCTGGGTTTTAATGGGTATTCTAGCAAAGCTAGCGAGTCTCACATTCCCGTTCGCAAATGTTCCTAGAACATGGGATTATTTCCGAATGGGGTAGTGCGTAAAAGTATTTCCCAGAGAGAAGAGAAAAGTATCTATCATGTATTTTAAATTTCAATAATACATTTAGGTTAATCATTTATACCTCAGATTAATACGGATTGATTATATGTACAGGTAATACCATCATTTATACAAGTCTTTGTACCAAAGTTTTATATCAACATTCAACATGATCTGAACATAAACTGTTCGCTAATGTATTTCAATCTAGTTTATTATAATTTACAAAATACGAGTAGCTTTATAGTTAATCAAAACAAAAGTTTTAGTATCTGTTAATATTTACGTTTAAGTCATCATTGTGGTTCAACTTATTAAAATAATAATATTAATACTACTGCCAATTATTATTATTAAAGTTTCCTTACCAAAATGAAAATTTTTAATAAAAAATAATATATTTTTAATGCGTAGTTTGTATGTTCGTTCGTCAATCGATCGCTTGATGCATCCGCAATCTCATAGAGAGCCGCCATTTTGTAGACGTGCGGCGTGAATATCGAATAGCGTTGCTTGGCAACCTGTTATTCAGTCACTCAGTTGACTATCTGTGGTGCGGCCTTACGGTAGTCAGTTATATTGCCAACGCGACCTGTATAAGCGGCGGTAAACTGAAATTAAATCAAGCGCCGGTCGTTTGTGCGTGAATTCAGAAAATCTTGTATTAATATATTTGCTCATAATGGCCACTGAGGTAATAAACAACGTCCCGGAGAATACAGAGAAGGAGAAAGAGCTTAAAGATGCTCCATTAATAATTTTAAAAATAGGGTGAGTTTTACGAAAAGGTTTAAATTTAAATAAATTTAAAGCTTTTATAAAACGTAAGCTCATTGAAAAATCCTACTATATTGTAAAATATTATTTGAATGATGATAATGCTTGGGAATAAACTGCTCTAACCAAATCTGAATTATTATCAAAATGGTGATAACAAAAAAATTACCCGACTGAATTTGTCACGGGCTCTTCTTAGTGCAGGGCGCGAGGGACCCTTGTTAACTTGCTTTTAAGTCGTAAATTTTATCACCAAATTGTTAAATGATTAATGAATTTATAGAAGAAGTAAAAGAACATACATACCTTGGATTGCTCTTAGATAATAGATTTAACTGGGACAAACATATTTACTTAGTTCTTGTGTATACTCGACCAAGAAAGTGCTTTACCATTTTGGATGACAGCTCCTAGTTAAAGAGAATTCTGCTAAGGGTTATTGTTAGAAATTAACGTAATGCCTAAACAAGCAAAAATGAGCCTTTTAACTAACTGATGTGCAAACGACATTCAACCTTAGCGTGACGCTTCATAGTCGACTATAGTTCAGTCGCCCATTAAAACTCCGGATGCCATTATGATAGCCAGTGATAACATTCAGTTAGAATTTTGGAGTCATCATCAAACAATAAGAAAACCAATAAATGCGGCTATACTATGTATAGGGCCGTATTAACACAGAAATCTTTAAATTTATGTAACAAGCATATAATCTTATGCTTTTTAATAGCTATTTACAATTACATATTCTTAGTACCTTTGACAAATTAATCACATTAAATGTCATAACTAATAAAATACGTTGTTATTTAGTGATTATTCTCATGGCTAAGCTTTGACACCATCTTATAGTAAAATGTATACATGTGTGTATAAATCGTTTAGCATTGGTGAGCGTGTGATTTTCTTTTAATAGTGTAATTTATTTATAGTACATATTTTATAAAAATATACTTATTCGCTCATTCTATTTATATTATTAAATAAACTATAATTGTTTATTTATAGGTGTCTGGGGTGACGCGAGCGTTGTTGTAAGAAGTGTTGATTCGCCAAAAGATGAAGGGTAATGCAAGAATTTTGATTTGTAATTTTTTTTAAATTGCTTTTTAAATAAAAAGCTAAGGATGAGTTCTTGGGTCGATTGGACGAAAGTAGAACGTTACTATACCGAACATTAATTTTACAGTGATACCGTCTATGTGGCTGCGCTTCCAGTGTCCGGATATGAGAGTATTGTTATTAAATTATTGTAAATAAAAACTCTTTTGTAATATAACAAAAACTACAGTTTCATTTCTTATAAACCTTTTTATTTATAATTGGATTTAGTCCACGGTGGTTCCCTCCTCTGCAACGCAGTAGACCTACCACCTATATGGTGAATTCATGGAATGCTAAGATATTTGAGTAAATAGTTAATATCTTTTAGTGGACTCGTCAATTGTAAAAAACAGATTTAACAAGTATTAGAGTGAACATTAATGAATCTAATTTTTGGGACTCGGCTATTTAAAAATTGTATACTTAAAAAGGTTTAGTATACTCTTAGTTGAAGCAAGCAGTCACAAAATTTTGTACGTTTCTAAATATATCCATACTATATTGAATATGTTGCATGCATGTACATGTAGTGATTACATTCAACTATATATTGAAGTATGTATTAGGAAGATGATTATAAAGATGTGGACCAACATGGATTAGACTTTTCCGTAGATAAGCTATTTGTTAATTAGTTAAATGGCAACGAATCTTGTGCTTATGCCTATTACTTTTTAACTTCTCAAATTGATTCATATTGGCTCTTAAATATGTAATAACTTCAAAAATATATAAACAGGGCATCGTCAAAATTTTAAATTTTTTAAAATATACTCTGCAACTATCTGTTTGTTTTAACTTAAACATATAAAGTATACATGACTAATAGTACATTAAATTATTAAAATAAAAACTCATGTAGGTACACATTTAACTATAGGATTGTGTCAAATCGTAGTTTATAGTTGGCAGTGATCCGTTAAAAGCGGATTTTATGATAGGGCCATTAATTAAGGAGGTCTAAGGGATCTCTTAATTTTACACGGACAAAGTCGCGGAAAACACATAGTTAATGAAATAATAAGGGGCAAAAGGGCAAGCGCCTCATAAAGAGCACAAAAGATAGATGCGATTTACAAGGATTTTCTTGACTTGACTGACTGAACAACTTTAACAAACGATCTATTTATAACGAATACGTACCACGATAATTAATTTTGATTTGTCGATATATCGATCCAGTTACATGGAACGTGGTCGCGACTGGACTGCGGGGGCTGCAGTGAGGAAAATACAATGTATTAAATAGTAATTAACTCAACCTTCGGGCAGGAAAACGTCTGCCGGGTCTGGTAGGATATACATAAAAAAATAATCGTTGTTCATTAGTATTGCTAAAACTCGAAAACTGCTGGACCGTTTTTAATTCCGTTTGTTTAGTTTTATTCCCCATAAGAGGAAGTAAGCTTTTTTTTTAAGGGAAGCTTTTAAAAAAAGAAAGGAAAAGTCGAATGAATATATAAAGACACTATAAAATGCAGTATTGGCCGATACTTCAGAATATTTCAAACTTCTGAATGACGTGCTAGGTAGAGTTTTTATTTCATAAAACATTTACAAAACTTATATGGAAACTAATTTACACATTTTTTTCTGCAAAAAATAATAGTTCTTTCTTAGCCACTTTGAAATAAAATATTAGATTGATAATTTTTCAAATATAGATTTATATTACGAGGTATAATATTATTATTCCAACTATTTTGTTTTTCCAGTAAGCGTAAAACATCTGTCAGAAGTAGGTATAACAATATTGAGCCTCAATAGCTCAACGGTATAAGGTATGGACTGAAATCCGCAAGGTGCCTGGTTCAAACCCCACCGCCGTTGGGGTATTGTTGCACCCACTCTTAATACAAGCTTTTAATTTAAGCTTAGTAGGAGGTCTCGGGCCTTAAAGGTAAATTGTAATCATTAAATTAAAATCTTTACATTTTCTAGTGTTTGTATAGTCGACCAAGTAAGTGCCTTACCATTTTGGATGACAACTATTAGAAATTAACGTAATGTATAACAAGCAAAAATAAGCCTTATAAATAATTGATGTGCAAACGACATTCGACCTTAGGTGGCAAACCAATTTCTTGGTCGATTATACTTCTTCTACCTAGCGTTATCTCGGTCTAGTAGCAGGGTCTGCTAAGATTGCAAAGGATATGGCTGACCGATTGGCGTCTAACATCATCCCCGGAATCCCTACGATCTCTGCAACCTCATTTACACACACATTCATACTTTTTACTACAAGATTGTGTCAAAACGTACTCACGACGCGACCCTATGTATATTAAATGTCAAAAATAACAATGTCGTTGTATAAAGAACTAAAGTTTGTATATAGGTGTAAATATTATGTACTTATTGTATTACGCAAATTTAAGTTTTCGTGCCCGAATTTCGTCCCGTCGGCGGTTTCTAGTACATCTAAATGATTGTATTATATCCAATTTGTTAAGCCCTTATAAGAAAATAGTGTATTGCGAAGCATGTTCTTTTATTCTGAAATGTTAGCAAAGACGGCCTATTTACGCGGTGCGGCGGGCTCGTTACGTCACGTTGCCTTTTAGAAGCGGGTCACAGCGACTCTGCTCGCGCGGACTTTGCAATTTTAATATAGCACGCCTGAATATCGCACATGGAAATTTCTCACATAATAAACGATACAGAAATGGCCATTTGTGCGCTTTAAAACGGGCGAATTTTGTCTCTATCAAAATAGTTCATCTCTTTTTGTACTTTCGAAATGAACACTTCTTTAGGCGGTGTGGGTATTTTTTATAATGGGAGAAAACCCATTGAAATCCAACGTTTTCCATGAGCTATATGCTGTGTATACAGGGTTATTGATAATTCGACGTATTCTTGTTGGAATGTGAGGGGGATGACCAAACAAACTAGAAGCAGGAATACATTTGTGACTCCGTTCCTGCGTCTGGGTAGGGCACAGAAATCATTTGTAGGCGTATACGATTCTTCAACAAAATTCCAGATGCAATATTAAATTTGTCTCTAGTTAAATTTAAACTACATTTTAAAAACACGCTTGTTCGTAAAGCGTATTATACTGTCGAAGACTATAGAGATAAAACTGCTTGGCGTTGAGTCGCTCCAGCTTTGTACTTGACAGTTAACATGCAAAAATGTGACAATACTCATTTAGGTAAGAACTGTTTTTAAAAGAGTGGCTAATGAGTTTCTTGCTGATTCTTCTCGCGGCTCGACTGTTCCGAATCAGTGGTAGCTTTAAAAATATTTGACCATTCAAAAGAGCTTATAAATGTCTACATGGACATAAATATCATTTGAATTTGTAAAATTTGCGATAATTTTAACCCCCATACGTGAACCATTTTTGACTTGTCACGTTTTTAAGGTTTATTCAAAATAAGGGTAATTATGCAGTTTGGTTACTTTCCCAAAAATGCATGTATATATTTTTTTTTTCTGGAAGTTGTTGTTTGCAGCCTAATGACTGATATTCCGTCGGGGGAGGCTGGTCTTTTCTTTTTCGAGTTAGGAATGCTAAAATAGAGCATTTTGAAGCTTTTTGGCGTTAATGTTATGCACACACACATATACAGGGATTTTTGTATTGAAACAAAGATATGTATTTTTGGTAAACGTAACCAAACTTCACAATTACCAAAATAAGTCTGAAATGCAACTACAAAAATTTATTTTTAAAAGAGTATCAATTTAAATATCATTTTTTCTTTTGATTTTTTAAAAAAAGATTAAACACTGGTTATTTGTGCACATTAAAACAACAAATTTAAAAATGCGAGATGGAAAACGATATTATTCCAATATTTTTCCACAATAATGCCTTACAAATAAAAAAAAAAGTTGGAAATCTTATCTTGTGAATTCTTTTAACAAAATGGCCGTTTTCTTAGCTGACCAAAATTGTATATAGTATAATAG
>JANCMC010033613.1:23060859-23106867 GCA_024363005.1 Charaxes varanes | reverse complement strand
AGGACCGAGATCTTTTTTAAAATAGATACAGAAATTGGTGTGAAAATGTACGAAACATTTTGTAATTTATTTTGCATTCTGAAAAATGGAAACATATCCGTTTTTTTTTCGACATATATTCCTAAATATGCACATTTTTTCGATAATTCTTTACAAAAAATAAATTTGCAACGTGTTTCGATTTTTCTGACGAGAAATGCATAAGCGTAAGTTATAAAAATCATTCATAGATTTGGACGTGTATAGGACTGGACTGATCTCTTCTCAGCAGCTTTGCCATTGTTGTAATTGAATGTTCCAAAGAACATCCCTACGTATTCCCATATGTGGATTCAATTTGAGTAACTCTAAATATTGTTTTTTTTTTTAAATATTACAAGGGGCAAACAAGCAGCTTTTTGCGTCGCGCACTCTATTGATCATTTTCAATTTGTCTTAATAAATAAAAAAACTAAGCAGGTGGTCCATCACCAAAGTGACTACCGACGCCAATGAACATCTGCTCCAACAGAGGGCTCGCAGATGAGATGAACGCATTTAAAGAAGGATTTAAGCCACCGGGAACTGTCACAAACCGAACGAAACGCGACAACAATACCATCACTTGACGTGACAGCGTTGCCGCCACTTCACGCCGATCTTAAGTGAGAAAGAGGTACTGGTACCCGGACGCGCCGAGCTAATTCGACTGCAGACCAAAAGGACTGCAAGCGTGGCGCTACCTCTAATTATATCGTATTAGTTTCTACGAAATACTGACAACATAATGGGTACTATCAGCATTAAACAAAAGCAAAATTTTTAGATAGAGAAAGAGCGCAGTGAATTTTAATCATTGCCAGTGTAGTTCATTGTTTTAGAACGTATGCCCATCTATTTTCATTTATTAAACTGCTACCGGACCCGGCAGACGTTGCCCTGCCCGAACGTTGGGTTACTTACTATATTTGCTACATTTCTATTGTCCTATAATATATACCCCATTCCCGTTCCCGATCTGTTTCCGTTCTATTTCCTTTTCGCTTTGCCACTCCTGTTTTATTATACAAACCTTGTCCTAGCAATAAGGAACACAACATAAAAGAAATTATCCAATTTGGTGCAGTCGTTCGGCAGTTATTCAAGTGCATACATTTCAGCGACTCATTTTTATTAGCGACTATAAATTCAGACGTAAGCTAGCCTATCTTTCAAGTTGAATCAAACTGCACACATTGTGCAAATTTGATTAAAATCGGTTCAGTAGTTTAGGAGTCCATCGCGGACAAACAACGTGACGCGTAATTTATATATATAAAGATTATCAATTATCTTTCATATTTCGTAATCTAGAATTTATATAGTCTATTAATGTAACTGAATAGTATTAGTCGTAACAATGTAGTGATTCCGAATTTTTTTGAATGACGTCAGACGGCAGTCAAAAGGTTGCGTTCATACTTACATTGAAAATAAATCAAAGGATCAATTCTGAGGGCCTAGCACGAACATTCTCGATGGTTTTACTTACTTTTACGTTCGAAACGAAACGTCAAATGAAGGTTCGTGCTTCCATTTTACACGACTTACATGGCCGTAACGTCAAGGATTCGATACGCGTGACTTCTAATTTCACTCGGGCTAGAAATTTTTGGCAACTAAGTTGTGTAAAAGGGTGGCAATCACGTTTCATTCCTATAAACGTGTTTGTTAAATAACTTCAAAAGTTGTTATCCGATTTCATTCAAAATAATTTTCCTAATGAGTTTTAACTGATCAAATTTGACAACACATTCTAATAAACAGGGTGGTTTAAATAACTACACAGTAAGACAGATTACATGATAGAAAGACCAACAGACAAGCAAACATTTGAGAAAACGTCGTTTGTGTGTAGCTGCTAAGTAAAGTCAAAAGTAAGGCAGTTAATAATACAGGAGCCAGACACAACTCAAAGTATTAGTGCATTTTTGTCCTTGAGGACTACAAAGTACTACAAAACTTTGCGCAACTACACAAAGTCCTTGGCCACACTAAATAATAATTGAAATGATCATTCAAATGAAGCTATGTCTGGCTCCGGCATTAGAAATCACGAACAGCTTTCTGTCGTGTTTGTTATTGTCAGGAGACGCTTCTTATGGAAGAAAAAAATTAAGAAAATTCCAAGGGTTATTAGAATATTTAATAATACTTAACCACCGTAATAAATTATTTCTAACGAACCTTAGCGCTTTTACTGTATACAAGGTTATTTAAGCTAGTTTTAAAAAGTAGAATAATTTTTAGTGTTTTAAAATTACCCTATAGTGTGATGGAACAAATAAATATTTTCTTTCTTCCTTTAAACTTGTTACGGGAACGGGAACGGGACCGGAAACTGGAACTTGAAAGGTATGGGGAACGGGAATAATATTATACGATAATAGAATTTGCGCAGCTACACAAAGTCCCCGGCCACACTACATGATCATTCAAATGAAGCTATGTCTGGCTCCGGCATTACAATAAACAGAGCGGAGAATCCAGTTGTATACGCTACATGTTCTCATTGCTTGTGTTTGTATACTTACCACATTTATTTGATAGTTATCTGAAAGGAAAAGAATAAAAAAACCGTTATGCTATGTTTATATTATATCCTTATGTATGGATTCTAACATATGAATAATTAAAAGCAAACTTCAAATTTTTGTCGTAAAAAAGCTACTGTCCAAGTCACCCAAATTTTAAAATGCTAAAAAATCTAATATATACATACAGGAGCGCTTACACCAATAACTTTCGACGTGCATTCTTATGCAATGTCGTTTTAATTCGTCGTTCAACGGCCAGTATTGCTATCACTTCTTTACCTTAAGATTTTTCTCGCAAAATACTTAGTAGATTAAATTTAAGATACTTTATAATATTCCTAGAGTTTTAATATTTAGTTATACATTTAAGAATGTATGGTAAATTAAAACATAATTTGTTACAAATTAAATATTCTAGGTGCAACTCTTAGCAGTTGTAACATAAATATTCCAATAAGAAAACAGATTTAGGTAAGCGTAAAAAATGTTAGTTAAGCGGCGCAGTTGTTAATATTTCGAAAACGTCGAGGTGACGCTTAGTGGAACGCACTGTTAACATAAAGTGACGTCATGACAACTTCGAGTGTTTTGGACTGAATTTTAATCCTTAAATTTATAAAGTTTTTTGGCTATCAAAACATTTTTGCAGAACTATTTAATTTTTTGGCAATAGTAGATACTTGAAAACATTATAAACCTATTTTTTATAATTTGTCCACATGCCTATTCAAATGGTAGCTTTACCTAGGTATTGTGTATCTTCTTTATTTATCTATTTTGTAACTTCTATAAAAGAAGTCTTCACATTGATCTTCTGTATTTGCTTAATGACAAATTTGTTAAATACCCGGGATTCTGTTAAAAAAGAATCTTTTTATACGGAATGGTATAAAGATGCTGAATTGTTTGAAGCTGTTTTCAGATTTTTAGTCAGTATCGAAATAATACGCGATAATTATGGAGTTAATTACGGTAATGGGTGCTTAAACATATTATAGTCCTTACTTGTTTGCCGCCAGCGATGTAATTATCAGTACGTAGTCATCTTTTAGTAAGAAAGAGCGAAGGTTTAATGGTTATGAAGCGACAATTTAAGAATAGAAGTTTATCAAAAATGTGTATTTGATACGGCCCGCGTCAGCGTTTCGCATGATCCATCACTGAGAAAATTTGCTTTGTTATATATATATCTGTTATATATATGAATATATATTATAGTTACATTTAAGTTTCTGTTGCACAGAAACAAACAAGACATAAAGACGAACTTGTTTTGCCAAAAACAAAATTGTGTCTTATGATAAATAATGTCTAATATATGGCAATTAAAATTAATAATAAATTACCTTCACATATCAGGGAACTGCCAATGCCGAGGTTAAAACAAACATTGCATGACTGCCCTATGTTGCACCGATTTTACTCAATTAAAGAATATTTTAGTCGTAATTATATCGATAATATTAGAGCCTCAATAGCTCAACGATATAAGGTATGGACTGAAATAGAGTAAATATATAGAGGTATTAAGAGTTTGTGCAGCAAATGTTCCGTGAGGACATCGTTCAGATCGGGAATGTTTAGACATAAAATATCGTTAATATAGTGCAAGTGGTCCAAATGTTCCGCCACTAAGTCGTCAAGTTTCTGTTGAGATTGATGGCTGAAAAAAAAACAATTTAATAATCTTACCTTAAAATTAAAAAAAAATTCAACCAGTCGAAGGCAAAGACCAACTATCTCATGACAGCGTGAAATAGGTGAACCCTAACAAAATTGTGTAACATCTTTAATAAACCCATTCAATGCAACTAAATAATTGAAATAAAAATTTAAGGTCACTGCCCACTGCGCCAGCCAATATAATTTTGCAACTATTCTTCCTAGTCTCACTGGAAAAGAATATAAATTACATCAACGGTGAGACATTGGGAAATGTCTTCCTCAATAATTTGATTATCTTTAAATAATTTATTTTTTAGTGATTATTGTCTCTCAAAGTAAAGGCCACTTGTATTTTAAGATAAAGGTATATTAAATAGATAAAGTTACAGTTCCCGCTTGTTTGATCGGTTTATATTTTTGCCACGTTTACACGTTGCCTTACTTGTCACAAAGACACGCCCCCGGCGATGACTGATTGCGGGGCGACAGTCATTATGAAATACACAGGCATTAAGTTGTCTACCTTACGAACAGACGTCCGTGTGTCATATAGTCCTGTATATATTTATTTATATTTAGTTTGTATCTTTATTTATTTTTTAGTAGTTTATTGTATTGCACTGTTAGACAAGGACCCCGATCCACCTTCCTCTTTCCTCGGCCAATCTCTGTAGTCTGTCTTAGTATCTGTATATGCTGCTATATCTTCTACAATTTTTGAACTGAGAAGCCGAAAAAAGAGCATGCTTGTTTCACATTTCCGCGAAAAACCGTACCAGTGGAACCAGTTGTCCTTTTCGCCCTTGTCACTTGGAGAAAAAACTGTATAAATACAGCATTGCTGGAATTAGCTCTCCCTGGGATGGAACATGTTTATCTTCAACACACTTACTTTATCGAATTAAATAAAAAACAGTATAAGACGCAATATATTTCTCACATATTTACACAATGAATAGCAAATAGTATCAAGGTAAATAACATACTAGACATGTTTTTTAAAGAATTAAAGTGAAAAGAATTTTCCAATACTTTGTATTTTCATAATAGCGTCTTGAATTAAGGAAAATTACAGTATGTACCGTGCATTGGAGTCACTAGTCTTCAAGTCAAGAACTATAGAATTTATTTACATTAGCTTTATCAAATAAATGAAGCGGCCATGGATTGTAAATTTATCCAAGGTCAATACAATGAAAGATATCAATTATTACAGCAATCCTAGCTTGCTTAGTTTAAAAAAAAAAGTGCTATTAAGCGATTGACTACCCTAAGACACAGCCATTTTTTTAGGACTGATAATGAAAAAAATTTAGCTCCATAAACTACCTGATGTGTTTATGTAGTCGAGTGTCTGACATTTATCCTTATCAACAAATGTTAAGTTTGTACAATAGATAAAAGATTAGTTCTTTCATATATTTGTAGGTTGACACTTAAATTCTGACTACAAAAGAAATAAGCTTACGATAGTTGGTGTATGGTTACAGTCAGTCTCACACAGATGTTGAGCGTCGACGGAAAACGAGACAATAATATTATAAAGGATTCCGAGAGGAATTTGATGTCGCTTAACGGTCTCGGAGCTGCGCCGGAATTTGCGGAGCAATTCTCAATTCACCATAAATTGCATAACGTCGTTAGTCACGAAGACTTGGAAGTGGAATTCTAAAGTGTCGACGCGAGACTTAGTTCCGTAATATTATAATTACTTCTACGACTTACGTTTCACGCCCTGCAGAAACAAATAGGTCTGACACTTGCCTCGGACTAATCGGTGTTTAAAGATGAATCTTGTAACTATCTGTTTTAGGATATATCAAGTGTGAAAATACCTAAAAACTTCAAGTTCCTACTGGCTGTATACCGGAGCCAGGTATAGCTTCCTTTGAATAATCAGGTAGAGTGGCCAGGGAGTTTGTGTATCTGCACAAAGTTTTGTAGACTTCAAGGACAAAAATGTACAAACACTTTGAGTTATGTCTGGCTCCGGCATTATAGCCCGAACTTCAACCCTTATTTTCAAGGGTCGATTTTTATCTCCGTCACGTTCAACTCTTAAGAAAGTTAATTACGCCTTTGATTTCAAAGCACTTTAATTATCGTACTTTACATCGCTCCGTCTTTGTAAAGTCCTTTACCTCGATAAAAATGACAGAGAATTCGTTGTCACTTTTAAATTGCAGAAGTCACTTTTTAATTTATAGACGATTCTATTAATAAAAAGAGACTTAATAACCGATCTTGCTTTAAAATAAAACTGGTCAAAAGCGTCACCCCACGCTTATTTAGAAGGGTTATGTATCTAATACACGATAAAGAATTGTTCTTCTAACTAAATAACTTCAAAGGTTGTTGTCCGATGTCACTCAAAATAATTTTCATAGTGAGTTTTTAGCTTGTCCTCTCAACGTGGTAAACTTTAAGTTTCTGCATCTGTTCTTCCTAGTACTATCCCGTTATCCCAGCCTAGTATCAGGGTCGGTTTAGATTGCAGAGGAAACGGCTGTTCAAGTCTCTACATCTATTAGTTTGAAAATCCTTGGGTTAACCTTGAGGGCCGATGGACTGAGCGAAATTAGTTTTTATTCCCTTTGCAAATTATGGTAATATGACATAAACGGCCATAACTTTCGATTGCGTACACGTAGAGGGTTGATTTTAACCACAACTTCAAGGGACCGCAAGTTCAGTATTTGGTATTCATTCTAACTGTATACCTGTAAGCGTTCCTGAGAAAAAGGGTATTGACTGAGAGAAAAACTGATAGACGGACAACGAAGTTATCCAATAAGGGTTTTTCCTTTGGAGGTACGGAACCCTAAAAGTCTTTAAAGTACCCGTAATTCGGTTCACCCAAAACAGCAGTAATAACCTGATTATGTTTATACGTCCAACCGTACAGCCACCGACCGATATAGATACGATTTACTGTAAATTTACTTTACGAGAGTTTAACTACCTATTTATTTGATTAAGCTATATAAACGGTGTACTGGCCCTGTAATAATAAGGTAGTAAAGTAAAAAAGCTAGCCTTTAATTCGTTTTTGTGTAGTAATAAACAGTTTTGGCGGCGGATAGAGTAGAGCAGAGTAGAGTAGAGTAGAGTTGATTAGAGTAGAGTAACGTAGAGTAGAATAGAATAGAATAGAATAGAATGTGATTTATAGCAGATGACACGTTATTTATGTGGTTACAATAGAATATATAGATCTGTGTATTAACACTTACAGGCACGTAATGATTAATTAACATATCGCACGCCATGATTAATTAACAATTATTTAATGTTAACATATCGCACGCTTAGTATATTATTAAATAATATACTGATTACTGGGAACAAAGCATGTGGTAGTTTCGTCGTAGAGTAACAGCTATTTTAACCTTTTACGACACAAGGTTGTTAATGACATTTATTAAATTACCTATAATATAGGATAATGCAGATCGATAATAATGTCAATTTAACTTTTTTATGTTACAAGGGGCACACCAGCAGGTAGCAGGCAGGTAAGCGCCTACTGACCCCCATGGACATCTGCACGACCAAGAGGCAAGCAGATGCTTTGCCAGCCTTAATGACGAGCATAGGCCACCGGAAAGTCTCACAATCCAAACGAAACCCGACAACAATACCATCACTTGACGCTAGATAATGAATAATTATAATTAACTAGCGGACCCGGAAGACGCTATCTTACCCAAACGTTGGGTTACTTAGTATTTTCTTCCCGTAACCTAATGGTTACCATGATGATTACGATCATTCAGTGGTCACTAAGGTCTTCCTGTGAATTAAAAAAATCAATCATGAATGTCCATTTTTAAAATACAACCTTTAATTGAACTTATATAATTTGTTTCCAGCTCTTTTTGCTTTAGACCTAAGTATATAGAGGTACGAATAATATAAAAAAATATGGATAGGGTTTCAAATCTTCTCTACGTGTACATTTTGCACAAAAAGCAATTAAAAGCCCACATAAAATCTTTACACTCTGCGATGCCCTACAGGCCTAAACCCAATATCAAATTGAACATGTAATAGTCGCAAATATATATAGAAAGTATTGAAGAATATATAACCAATATATTATGAAAAATTATAAAATATTACATTTTTATAGAAAAAAGGTCATTTATATTAAAATGAAAAAACAGATTCAGTCTTATATTGTAATAAATATTTTTTAAAGAGTGAACTCAGCATCTGCCTGCCGTCTGATAGCTTAATTAATTTTAAAGCACTCTTTTATTGTTAAGTTGGTAAGTCTGATCTAGCCATGCCGTCAGTGTCTAAAAATCCCCAAACATGCCATTTACTGGGCATTTCTCTTTTCGCAACATTATAGATCCGGTTGTCAGCACTGATTTTTCCGAACCAATACTCGAGGCGGGAATCGAACCCACGACCCCGGAGCAGAAGGCAGGGTCACTGCCCACTGCGCCAACAGGCCAGTCAGTCAGTCAGTCAGTGCAGTCATTAAAGCAAAGTAGTTTAGCTTCTCATGCATATTAAATAATTAATATCATCATTAAAATCAGTTTATTTTTCTTTCTACCTTCAGAAATGTGATGCATTTATGTGTTTACTTTTTATTAAAAAAATGTTTACCATGGTACTCACTGAATCATTTAATTTCTGTTTAACTTAATTGTCTATCTAGCATTCTGAAACATTTATGTGTTTGCTTTTTAATTATAAAATTATTGTTTCGCAAACTTCAGTATTTATTATTCATTTTAACTATATAGCTCTAGGCGTTCCTGAGATAAAGGGTCAGTGACAGAAAGACGGACGGCAGACAGACAACGAAGTGACCTTATGTAGGTTTTAACCCTAAAAATATTTTTTAAATATTTTAAATGTTTTAAAAATGTTTGTAAAATAAATAAATAAAGTGTCTCTTTTTATATTTTACATTTTAAGTTTAATTAGTATCACAACTGTAACGTAATTGATTTCATGCTATATTCTTTAATTAGATTTACTCATTTGGCAGAGCGTCATACTGAAAGCAAACCTTCGGTTTTGTAATTAGATTACCGCCTTCTGTATCCGACTCTTGACCCAACAATCAAGCGAGAGCTTTTTAAGGTGTTTGTTAAAGCTCTTCGCTATAGACCATTGACTGAGACAACGATCGGGACAATGTCTGTTATTATTATTATTAAGGTTGCAATTTATATTGATATTGTTTGAAAACGTAATAAACAAATAAACACGCAATTACTCTCATTATGAACCATAAATATGTCTTCATCTAAAACTCCAATGTTAGTCAATATTAGGTATATAAGTGCATGAACTGAGTTCCAGTTAAGTTGGGGAAACTTAAAGTTGTTATCGTCAGTTGGTAACAACATTCAATATTCACTTTTTCCTTTATTTATGTTACAAGTTAAGCATTTCATGATTCTAGGCCAACGAGAAGTACAGTACAGTGAAGTGTTTATCGAAAATATTAGGAAACATTTAATTCACTGCTAGTCAGCGACCTAAGATCTAATGTCTCTTTTATAACGATGTGTAGAATTATAGGCTAAAAATTGATAATTTAATCACTTGTATGGTATACCTAATACCTATACCGAGAAGGCTAAAGTATTTGGCGCATATCGCAAATCTTCTATATTCTTGCAGATTCGATCCTATTTCAATTAAAAAAATAAATAACCAGCCACAAAGTAACGTTAAATATAACGTTTCAAAAGTCATCAAATGTTTGACATAACAGGCCAAAAGGTAAATAACAAATCTCTTCCAGAAAACTTGTAAAAAAGAGGGGCGTTTGGTTGATTACATATTTGGTTCTTTTATAATTTTGTTGATAATTATTGTTATTTTAACTGGAAAAGTATCTTAATATGTAAAAAAATGTTGAAAAATTATTTACTACAGTCCTAGTCAGATTTGAACTGCGTACATAAATGTTGGAAGTAATAATACATTTCAGTCTTTGTAACGGACACGTTGGTGTCTTTTCCGGGGTTATATTGATAGGGATCAATAATACACCAACTTGTCATAAACTTCAATATAAAATAGTTTTTACTGTAATTTGTTGACTACATTTCCATGTTAACTACAAAGTACAAAGCTGGATTGACTTTACCCCAAGCAGTTTTGTCTTCACTATAGGTTTAGACTGTATAATACGCATTTTTTTAATATTACAAGTTATAAACGAGCAGGTTGTTCAACTAAGTAAATGTCACTTTAATGAACCGCCCCCGTGGACATTTGCACAACCAGAAGACTTCCAGATGCGTTGCAGGCCTTAAAAAATAGTTTAGGCCACCGGGAGCTCACATAAACCGAACGAATCGCCATACCATCACTTGACGTGACAGCATTGCCGCCGGGGTTAAACCAAAGTAACTTAAAAAAAAGTACTGATATTTTATCTAAAGTGATCTATTGGAAAAGAGCCCTTAATCTCCAGCATACATGGCAAAAATTATGACTGTCATAAATATGATTCCTCGTGCTCCCAAAACAATTTATTATAAGTGAAGCGCCTGTCCGTTTTCTACTTGTAATATAAACAAAGTCAAGAAAATTTCTTCCTCGGGAAAAAACTTAGAATAACACAATAATACCAAGAAATCGTTATGGCTAGAAAAGTTATTTTCACCAGAATGATTATTTCGATTGAACTCAGTATCGATATTCTTGATTCGATGTCACATCCTCATGAGTTGATTTTTACCTTTAAGCTTAGCTAACTTTTACCTTTAAGCATTTTGAATTTTTAATTATACAGGTAGCCTAAATCTACCAAAAATAAAAAGGGAAGAGGCTATCCGCCTTCGATTTTTTGTTGGTCAACCATAAAAAAAGACCTAGAGAGAGCTCAAGTATCTAAAACGACAAGCCTGTATAGGAATCCGACGCAGAAAATTGAGGAGGCCAGACTTCAAATAATGGGAAAAGAGAAGGACAAAGAAGAAGACTTTTTCGAATCAAATAAGAATTAAGTATTAGTTTAAACAGATTAACAGTTTTTACGGGTGCTAACGTATTGTTACCAAGGTACACTTTTAATTGTTATTTATGGTTAACTTTCAATAAATAAATTTTAAGTAAAAAAACACTTTTTCATCAACTTATTTCTAAATTATGAATGATCGATAAGAAAGAAGAAAAAATGGTTGTCAAACATCGATGTTTAGCGAAAAACATCCATTTTTATCGTACATCGATATCTCTAGAGCGATGTCAACATCATCATTATGTCAACATTATCATCATCATGTTATCATCAACATCATCACGACATCATCAACATTGTTGTTCTTCTAACAATGGTCGTCTCTACTTTCACTACCTATTTCCCTCGCGCTATCACCGCCCGGTCCGCGCAAACAATTGACTTTAACAACCCATCATCATAGTGGCGGCAATTCATCAGCATGCAGCTGCCATCCACTTCTACATACTAAATTATTGCCATCGTCTTGAAAAGGGCATCTAGTGTGTCTTAAATATAAAAAAATTAGCTAGAAAATAACAATAAATCTAGAATGAAGATACATTAAGTAGCGCCTACTTTTATATGAAAATTTATGCTACACTAAGCGAATTTGACTTCAGCGAGAATCTCCTCGGCGTAAATTTCCACAATTTGGGCATTCGGGACAATCGTATACTATTATAATAAACTTAAAGAGTTTGTTTGTATGAACGCGCTAATTTCAACAACACCCTAGTCTGGTTATTTCAAAATGTCTTTATTATAAGAAAGCCCATGGAATTACAAAACTTTTAAGCCATTTCACATCATTCTAAGTCCTTTAGAAATCAAGCAAATCTTCAGAAATTAAAGCTAAGCGAAAACAAAGCGTTGCAATATGGTGAGTCGACAACTGAGATCGCCCGCAATTGTAAACGCTCTTTTTATATATGTATTACAAGGGGCAAACGAGCAGGCTCGTAAATGCGTTGCCGGCCTTTAAAGAGAGGACAACAATACCAATTGACGTGACAGCATTGCTGCCATTTTAAGCCGATCTTATGTAAGAAAGACGTACTGGTACCCGTACACACCGACCCAATTCGGCTGCAGAACAAAAGAACTGCAAGTACTTGTAATTTCACTTTTCTAATGAAGTAATATTTAATAAAAAATGTAGATGTCTATGGGCGTCGGTAGTCACTTAAGTGATGAATCGCCTACTCGTTTGCCCCTTGTGATAACATAAATAAAGGATATTACACCCAAAAAAGATACTTTTCCCTAAAAATAACAATCATGCGAGGGAAACCGCGGGTAAATGCTCTATTAAGTCTGCACTCTAGGGGCCTCTACGAACGTATGTTACAGAGATAGCCTGTAACCCAACTGACAGTATATAAATGTATGCAGATCTTATGTTATGTGGAAACTGGTCAGTTTATGTTTTCATTTCCTGTTAAATGCAGAAATGGACGACGTAGAAGTTCCGGTATTATTCGTGAATCTGTGTTCAGATATAGAGTTTGAAATTTCCAAAGAGATTTTCTTGAAGCTATCTATTATTGAAAATAGATTTTGAATTTTAAGACGTTGATGCATGTGGTCCATTCGTGCCACATGCATCAACGCCATGCAGCAACATGCAGCAACGCCAAGGTGGGCCAATGTTGCAACTATATGGACTCCCACCAATGGCCGCCGTGGTCCGGGTAGGCCGAGGAAGAGGTGGCGCAACGACTTGGACGCCTTTGCGGGAAGGGAGTGGATTGGTTTAGCTCTATATAGAGGAGAGTGGTCAAAGAGTGGGGAGGCCTTTGCCAAGCAGTGGGACATTATGGGCTAATTAAAAAAAAAAAAAAAGACGTTGATAAAATGATTAAAGCAGTTGACCGCAGCATCAATTATTGAATCTTCACAGTAAAAGGCACAAGGTACCTTTGTGAACATTATTTAATATGTTTTATTACTGGGATACCACTAAAATTGATGATCCTAAGTACTTTTAAAACTGAAAATTTTCATTAAGAAATTCTAACTCTACATATAAGTTTCTTCTAATCTTCAAAAAAAGAGTATACTCATTCCTCAAAGGCCGGCAACGCATCTGTGAGCCCTCTGGTGTTGCCGTTGCTCATGGGCCCCGGTAGTCACTCGAGTGACTATCGACTTGGTTGTTATATAAAATAAAGTTTACGTTGACGAAGTTGGAATAAAATCAATACTTGAAAATAAAATAAATAAAAAAGAACAAATTTCAAGTGCACTGCTTAAAAAAATAATATAGAGTTTTCTTATAATATAGAGTCCATTTTTGCCCAAATTTTGGTGCAATTAGAGCCTGTAAAAACATCCTGCATACTATAGTAGGAAATGGATAATACCCAAACGGCGAAACTCCCACCGAGGACTAAATCCTTATTAGTTAATCAGTAATAGAGATTTAGTACTTAATCTTTAAGTTAGTACTTAATTACTTATACAGACTTAGTTCTCTGCGAGTATAATATAGTCTTCCATGTTTGGTCTTTTGGTTTGTAGTCTTTTGAGAAACTAAATGTAGACCAGGTTCTTGTCCTACGACAATTATGTAATTGAACGGCATTTTATTAAGGGCAAAGTCTGTTTTATTTTCATGTAAGTTATTTTTAATTCATAGTTTTTACATTTAAAGTTTTTACGATTTAATTTTTTTTGTTTATTTTAATACATATTTTTGTTTAATATACTTTAATAAAATAAATATACTGATTTTAAAACAATTAAATTGTATTAACTAATGAATAGACACTATGAGTGTCAATTAATTTCGCAGTATTACTTAATAGTAATGATTGTAATTCATAATTTGTGCACGGTCAAATGACATTCGTTCTGCTTCAAATCGCGACTGTTCCAAACTGGCTTAGAATAAAAAACAATATGATTAATGGCTTCTTAAAGCGACAATAATGTATAGATGCTCTATAGCTCAATAATAGAATGAGTAGATTAGAACCGTGAGATTTTTTTTATGTTACAAGGGGGTAAACGAGCAGGCAGCAGGCATTGAAGTGCCTAACGGCGCCCATGGATATCTGCATGACCAGAAGGCTGGCAGATGCGTTGCCGGCCTTTAAAGAAGGACCGGGAACTCTCACAAACCGAACGAAACGTGACAACAATACGATCACTTGAAGTGAGAGCATTGCCGCCACTTCACGCCGATCCCATGTGAGAAAGAGGGTTTCGTTCGGTTTGTGAGTCTTCCCGGTGGCCTAAACTCGTCATTAAGGGCCGGCAGCGCATCTACAGGCCTTCGGTCTGTTGTGCGCTAAAAGAAAAAAAACACTGGCACTTCGAGAGTCCCAACAGAAGTGAAAGCGATTCGTCAGAAGTGTCGAGACACTTATTTGACATTGGGAAAAAACATTTATTTCGCGTTATCGTCACTGAACGCTTGACATTGGCTTTAATTTTGACTTTGACCGTCACCATTACCTCAAACTATTCGTTTACACTTCTGTCGGGATCCCGAGGGCCTAACACGAACATTTCGAACCGTTCGAGTCGAAAAATCGACTTCGAAAATATCCGTACTGGGCCCATAGCGGATCCCCCTTAGCGTCAACACGGATTACATTAGCATTGAAGTTTGTCATATAGGATACATGACGTTGAAATAATGCTAACATAATTTATCCCTTTTTTCTTTGGTCGGAATACCCCATATATGGACGATGAGGAAATGGTAGTACAATTGCGGTAACAAGATTCTTCACATAAATTGCATTTTTTAAATAAGTAACGCAATAAGTATGCGCTTCGATAATTAATTACTTTTTATCTTACTGTGTTTAAAGGAATTGAACTGAGTTGTCTTACTATAATTATTATACAATTACTAAGGCTCAATGCATCCACGATTACGATAAATAGTACATTGTTAAGTCAGTGCCTCTATAACTCAAAGGGTTGGACGGAATTTGGCAGATAATCAAGTGCGAATCTCTCCAAACAAAGTGTTGGACTTTGGCATGCAGCGTTGATCGTTTTCGAGCAGATGTTTCGATCTTTGAAGGCACAAACAGTGATAATGAAAGCCAATATCCAAATATAAAGAAGGAATCCATACTTTAGTGCTTATAAAAGTTCGCCAAAGAAAAGAAAAATTTACGGTGTGTGTAGAAAAGATGTATGAAGAAGAAAAGGAAGAATACGGTTAATTCGGATTTCAGAGGAAGAAACTCTTAATATATAATATGTACACACTTGGCAATCACTTCTACTTTTATAAAACGCCATCCTCTACGTGCAGATGTCCATGGGCGCCGGTAGGCACTTCGGTGCCTGCTGCCTGCTCGTTTGCCCCTTGTAACATAAAAAAATTAAAAAAAATAAGGCTTTTTTTTTCTTCATAATTTTTATGGAAAATAAGGCTTTTTAACATTCTTAACCAAAAATGCTTCAATTCTGTTTTGTGTGTGTTGGTTACATGGAAAACTATAATGAAATATAACTATATAATTGAGTTTCTCAATTAATTTTATAGGTACTTTTAACCATTTGGTAGCGCAGTAATCGATGTGTATTGATAGAGTCACTCGAGCGACACGTCCGTTTACCCCTTGTCATAAAAGAGATACACGATAAAGTTATTTGTTAAATAACTTCAAAAACTGATGATCCGATATTGCTCAAAATAATGTTCCTAATGAGTTTTAGCTTGTTCTATCAACATAGAAGAATTTAAGGCAATATTTATTCGTTGGGATATTCTAGGAGAGGACCACCTTGCGGGCGGACAGATGAACGAAAGGACAGTGTTAAACTATAGGGATTCCTTATACGACTATGGAACCCTAATAAAAAAGACATGACTTTCATCGTCACCTACCCACTTCACTTATATTTACTTTCAGACACTTTATGTCTTTATATACATATATAGCTGAGTTTGTTTGTTTGTTTATTCAGGCGGAACGTGACAATGAGTCATGCTATTTCGTGCGTGCAGCCGGCGTTCATGGATTTATAAGACGTTATCACGTAAAATTAAAGTGGAAAAAATATAGAAAAATTTGCTTGGCTGTTATAGTCAGCCCTGTATTTTCTGAAAAGTTCCTTAAATTAAATAAAATTAATCTTTTAGAAAGTGCAATTTAAAATGTAACTTAAAGTTAAATTAACGTGGGCATAGATTTATTTTTTGATATACTATAGCGTTTCTATCTAGATGACGCGGAAACATAGCTAAAAATTCATATTAGGGGCAAACGCGACGTCAAACCGTAGAAACAAAATGAAAAATACTGTTCCGTGATTATATTGTTGGACGGCCGCTGCCAGGTATGTTTTTAATTAGGTAAATAAGAGAACGTGTTACTCCTTTAAATGACAATCATTCGATTTAAACCGATAGCAAAGAAAGCCGATTGTTGTTTTAATTATAGCTTAATGTTATCACCTAGATTTATAGTGTCTCCAATTGCTTTTTAATCTCTAAACATTTTGATACATTATTATTATAGTGTCTTAAAAATTACAATGTCCAATATATGGAAATTTTTCCGTTATCAAATCGGAAGCCACTGAAGTAAAGCCCGGTATTGTGATAAGTGATCATATTTAGAAACATGAAACGTTTATTTTAGGTTGTTTTTATAAATATGAAATGGTCTTAGGGTCTGTTTTCACGCCTGTAAGCCATGATTTGTCTTTAATTTAATTGATTTATATTTTCAAAATATGAAACAATCTGACATATTTTAGTAATTTCACTTGATTTATGTATTATTTAAACCTCTATCGGCTAATCAGAACAAAAATTTAGTTGATATATTATAGTGATAACTACCCGATTGGCTATTTAGATTAAAAATAAGCATAAATAAAAATCAAATTACTTTCGAACCTGGTCGACAACATCGCTCTGTGAGATGAGCTGGCAGGCGCCCAACTTAATGACTCACTTTGATCTCGGTGCAATAATCTGAATTTGTTAAAGTTTTAAGACAAAGTAGTTTATTCCCACAAAAAAGTTCCATCGTATTTTTAATCGCGAGCAACATCCAATATTAATTCTACACGCGCGTGAATTAATTTAACATATTTTTTAAAACTTGAGGTAGTTTTTAGCTATGACCTCAAGTTTTTTTGCGCCGAACGTTTATGAATCGAGTTCTGCGGTCAGAGAATTCTATTGTAGTCATCAATAAGTGGTGTTATGTTTTCCTCGAATTAGAATTTGCAGTTCTAATTTAAATGGAATAATAGTGTACGTGACCTCATAAAATTATTTAAGTATTAGACAGCCCATTTATCGAGGAAGGCTATATGTCATTACGCTAAAATTGAATCTATTTTAAACACCAACTTTTACGCGGATGAAATTGCGGGCACAGCTAGTTTAGTATAAAAGAAAATTTAGATAAATTTGGAAACTTGTCAAAGTAAACACAAAATCTTCTTGTTTTCAAAATAGACAAATTTTCTTGTATACAAATATACCAAAAAAAGTGGCTAAAAGTGTCAAGACACTCATAAATAAGAGGGTTCCGTATTTGATACGCGATAAAGGTATTTGTATAACTTCAACATTTGTTATCCGATTTCGCTTAAGAAAATTTAAAAATACTTAATAGTCATATTAAATTATTTATAATGTAATGCGCTTTTGATAATTTACAATGTACGGGTAGAAAAACGGAGCATGGGTCGTCCAGCAACAGGTTGAGTCGACGACATAATATCTGTTGCGTGTCGAACCTGGTCCAGATTGGCTCAAGGCCTTAAAGAGTGGTTCAAGCGGGGAGAGGCTTTTGCCCAGCCGTGGGAGAGAAAGGCCTGTGGATGATGATGAAGATGAAAGTCGTGTTTTAACACTTTGATACTTCGGAAGGATATGTATTTCATTTAGTGTTAAAAAAAACTGATTTAAAAAATATTCCTTCAGACGTCCGGATGACTGTGTGTGTGGATTTGGCACGATCACTTTCGGAACAGTCAACTTATCAGGTTATTTTTTTTTATTCGCTATAGTATGACGGTGCGCTGTCTCATAATGAAAATGGGTGTGTAAATTTGTATCGTTTAGTTAAAATTAACAAAAAACTAAATTTCAGAGATGGCGCATAATGCCAATAGCGGCCTACATGACTGTAATATTTAGGAAATGTGAGGATTTTCCAAACTACTTAAATATTCCACAGTTTTCAGTATTTAATAAAGGCCGTATTATTATAACAGAATTTTATAAGGGCCATCAGCAAAATATCTATGAAGAAAGTCTCGACCCTAATTAATAAGCCATTTGAGCACTCTTCTCTTGGGAATTATTTCATATTGCAAGCAAATTGTCTCTATAGAAGCTCTAAGAAATTATTAATGATCAGTCTATTAGTTGTGCCATCGAAACATAAAAGATATTACTTTTCAGACGAAGATAAAGACTCGATTCGATTCGATTGCAGAGATATTTATGTAAAATTTTTACGTAATATGTTATGACTTAATGTATACATAAGCTTTTAAACCTGCAAATGGTTTCTTGCTAGTTACTACATTCTATTATATTCGCTCTGCGCCCTCAGGAGACATCGTGTCACGCTTGTAATCAAAGTTAATGCAACCCGCGTTGACACTAAGGAGGGTCCGATGTGCGCCCAGCACGGACATTTTCAAAGGCGAATCTTCGCTCCATCGGTTCAAAATGTACGTGCTAGGGCATCTGACCGCGGTCCGATACTAGTCGGGCAAATTATACTTTCAAGGTGTGAGCCAAATACCGTGTTTATGATAGTATGAATACCACTGACTAAAGTTTAAATTTAAAAATTAAACAACCTTATATTTATCCCTACATATAGATCCTGTAGCTGAACAATAAGGTTGTGATTACAGAATCTCTGCTCTCTTGTAAATAGGCTCCACTTAAGTTAGAAATAACATTTCTGTAGGCTAACTTGTTTACTAGATAAGAAAGTTATAAATAACTTGTTTGTTCAAAGCATTCGCATAATAAATTCTGTTTTATGCACAAAGAAATCAGAGTATAGGTATAGATTTAATTAAAAAATATATATCTATAATAATGGTTTAAAAAAATGTATATGTATATTTGACTGGTTCGTTGGCGCAGCTGGGACCCTGCCTTCCGCTCCAAGGGTCGTGGGTTCGATTCCTGCCTCGATCCCACTTCGCCTGCGATGTATTATTCATTCTTCTTCTTCTTAAAAAAATGTGTATAACACGCGGCTGTTACCTGGACTACAGCCATTAAGTTGTTTACCTTAGGAAAAGACATCCGTGTGTCATATAGTCCTATATATTTATTTATTTTATTATATTCAAAAAAAAAAACATACTGTAAAAACTCGCCGAACATATAACCTCCAACTTTTGTAAAATTTGTTCAAAAGCAATGCTAATAAAGATCTTGTGAGATTCTTAAAAAAATAATTAGAGGTAGCGTCAGTCTTGCAGTCCTTTTGGTCTTCAGCGGAATTGGGCCGGCGCTTCTGGCTACCTGTACCATTGTTTCAAATAAGACCGTAGTGAAGCGATGATGCTGAGTGTGATGGTATTGTTGTCGCGTTTCGTTCAGTTTGCGAGAGTTCTCGGTGGCCCAAAGCCCTCATTAAAGGCCGGCAATGAATCTGCGAACCTTGTGGCTATGTAGATGTCCAACCGGCATTCACTTAAGTGATTCGTGTCCCTTTGCTCCCTGTAATTTATACTAATAAATAAAGCTGTAGAGTTTGTTTGTTTGCTTGAACCCACTAATCACAGAACATACAGAACCGATTTTAAAAATTCTTTCAGTGTTAGATTGGTCATTTATCGAGGAAGGCTTTAGGCTATATATCATCACACTAAGACCAATAGGAGCAGAGCCCTAATGAAGAATGTTTCAAAATCGGGGGTTCTTTTCCCCATTTGAGGGCTTCCTAAGTAAATGGTTAAAATTTCGCAACAGTCATGTATGACAAAATTGTACCCCTTTAAAAGTTCTAAATAAAATTCCGCGACAGCATGCGTCTATCTTTTAAGATTGGTTCAGTATAAGTTTTTTTTACGCTAATGAATTTTTTTTCTAAAATAATGCATTATCCAAAAACTATTTTTAAACCTGTAAGTGATAAGAATGGCACACGCGGACAAAGTCGTGGGGTACAGCTAGTATAAGATAAATGACTTACCAGTTACAATAATCTTCGTATTACAACTCTTTGTGCACGTATAAGACAGCCCTAGGCAATCGTTTAGCTTCTTGTTTGCCTGAGCGTATTTGTGCAATCTCAAGAAACGTAAAATGCAATATGTCTGTTTGCATCGCGATATTTGCTTAAAAATGCTGTCATAGGAGACAACGTTAGAGACAAATAAAAGAGACAAACAATTTTGACGTAGCTACGACGTATCAGGACGATGCGGACTGCACTGAAGTAAAAATAAATTCCGAATCCGTCTTTCGAATATTTATGACGATAGTAATCATTTAAATTGTTTATTTATCTCATAAAATAAGATACATAAAGCTTAACACACGTGTGTATTTTTATATTGCGAGGGAGATTAAAACGGATTATCAAAAAAGGAAACTACAAAATCCAACAATCCGTCATGATAGCTTAAACACCCAGCAAAGCGTATGATGTTACCGTATAAGTGCGTTCCGATAAGCCATCCCAACGTTTTTAAGTACTCATTCAGATATTCGACATTTAATTGATAGAATCAGGCGTTACTTTGCGGAAATACATGACATGCATTAGAAACTAAACTACTTTGCTTTAATCCGCGAATGAAAACGAGGGAAAATCGGTGTAATGCTGCAACCCGAAAGCTACTCTATTGCTCTGGTATTTATAGAAAATAATAGGAAAATATGTGTACATTAAATATAGCTTTTAATTCTGCTTGTCATCAGATATTTTTTCTGTTCCATGGAAGCAAACAGAAATTATCATTGTAAGTAAATTCAGATGTGTGTAATGCTGCGTTACTAAATACGAAATAACAATTGTTTAACGCCGATCAATGTCCAATGGAAAGATAGGACGACATAAAGATGGTGATAGAAGGTAGCTGAATGCGACTGGCAAGAGACAGGGCATGAGTGACATAAAAGAAGAGAGGCCTATGCCCAGCAATGGGCGATTAAGGCCTGATAAGGATGATTTTTGTTAGTCTAACCTATTTGTTAGGCGTAATCTTTAAAACGATTCGTATAATACGGGTAGTGATGTTTTTTGTACCCACAAAGTTACTTGTATTTATTCATATTTTCTTCTTTACTTATTTTCTGTTTACTTTAATGTCTGTGCCTAGTAAATAAAAAAAAAATCGAGAAATTTAACTCGCAATAACACCTAGTTAAAATAGCTTCTTAAAAATCTTCCTGATTTAGAAAACTGTTCCAAAAATTAATCCTTTAAGATGTCGTATAAAAGCAACAACGGAACGTTGCATTATGTATATTTGAATATAAAAAACTCTGTGCAAACCTCGGCACAGCTAGTCTTTTATAAATATAGATAGCAAAAGGCTGAAAGGTTCACCTAAGAGACTACCAATTTCCATGTACCACCAGAATGCTCCTGATGCGTTGCTGATCTTGGCAAATGGATGTTTTTTCTTTGAAAGTATTTTTGATATTAGTAGAGATTATTTTCTTATTTTGAAGATAAAGAATAAATACTGATTGTGTCATGGCTGATTTGCTTTGTTTCACCAATTAAGGTAAATTTATTTGCAACACCAATCAACCGTAAATGAAGTGATAAAATGTTTATTACAATACATGGACGTCACAGTGTATTGTTAAACTTGATCTTTATAAATGATGGAGAGGCGTGCATTTTTAGACTGTACGCACTATAATTACTTGATCATTATGTAGATTAAACGAATGTTTCCGTGTAATTAATGAAAGCGTTTAGTTTTTTAAATTTAATATGTGATCAGTAAATACTTAATGCTTTTTTTTAAATATTAATAAAAACATTTGGACTGAATATTTAATTACTGTTCAAAGCTGTTCTAGGCTGAAAGTTAAACACGAGTTAGAAATTTCACTGCATTTATTTCTCGAAATTTGTCTGGTACAGATCTTCTTAATTTATAAGCATAGTTCACTGTTAAGTCGAAATTTATATTTCGTTGTCCTATCCGTTGTATAGAAGTACAGATAGACAGTAAGTAATAATTTAGAACTTAAAATAGGACTAGCTGTTCCCGCGAATTCATCCACATAAAACTCAATTTTAGCGTGATGATATATAGCCTATAGCCTTCATCGATAAATGGGCTATCTAGCACTGATAGAATTTGTCACACCGGACCAGTAGTTCCTGAGATTGGCGCATTCAAGCAAACAAACAAACTCTTCAGCTTTATGTATTAGTACAGATACAGATTTCAAAAAAGTCTAGATTAATGTTTTACCGCCTTTTTAAAAATTATATCTTTACTTTCTGATCAAAAAAGTATCCTTTGAAATTTGGTTAAGACCGCAATTTTTAAATAGAACGGCCGCGGCGTTCTGAGCTTGATGCTAAACGCGATCAACACAACACTACACTAACACAAATGGTGTTAGTGTAGTGTTGTGTGCCTACGTGTGCCACGTGCCTACTTTGTAACAAAATCTTTAAAAATAAAATTGCGCGTTCCTTTTTATAGACCATTTATAGAGTAAGCCTATATATCACACCAAAATGTAATCTATTTTTTTAATCTAATTTTACGTCCACGAAGGCGCGGGCACAGATAGTATTATATAAGAATAACTTAATATCACGGCATAGTTTTTTTTTTTTGTGTTTTTTTTTAAATGAATTATACTACAACTACAAGGCACGGCTTAAACATTTTTATTGAATATCTGTTTTGGTATTTTTTTTTTTGACTTACGACTATGAAAAGAACTTGTCTGAATAAGCTTACATATTCATATTTTTAATCTTAAAAATCTCTCTACATTCTAATACCCGTAATTTTATTTTATTACTGTCTTCAACCCACGATTTAGTCCGCGTTTTTTTCTTCGACTTTCACATAGACTTTAAACCTCAATTTCACCACATTCAAATTTCATTTTCACGACAAAAAGTAGCCTTTGTTCTTCTCCGAGATCTAATCTAATTGTATACCAAAATTGGCGTTAAAGTCAGGTGTTCGGCGAGGATGACGCGAGTTCCATGATTGGGCGGTCAAAAAAATAAAAAACCTTAACCTAATGTCATCATAATTAATTACCTCGATTGTAATTACCGTGAAGACGGATTGGTTAGAAGCTATTTGTTATTTATGTTTGTTTAAATCTTTATACTACTCTAAATACACCATGTTAAATTTTGTCACCTGGACAAATATTATCACATGGTGTATTTAGCTAGCTTATTTGAGCCTGTCAGTTTATATATTGTAATGCTATGCCCAAATATCATTCTGGAATTTAGTTGAACGGTGCTGTTTAATAAAGAGGCAAGCAAATTTTCTCAGTGATGGATCATGCGAAACGCTGACGCGGGCCGTATCAAATACACATTTTTGATAAACTTCTTTTCTTAAATTGTCGCTTCATAACCATTAAACATTTGCTCTTTCCTACAAAAAGATGACTACGTACTGAGAATTACATCGTTGGCGGCAAACAAGTAAGGACTATAATATGTTTAAGCACCCATTACTGTAATTAACTCCATAATTATCGCGTATTATTTCGATACTGACTAAAACTCTGAAAACAGCTTCAAACAATTCAGCATCTTTATACCATTCCGTATAAAAAGATTCTTTTTTAACAGAATCCCGGGATCTATTGGTCGCTTGGATATTCGAAATGTCCCCGAATATTAAATCTCCCATATCTTCTAGGATATTCATTTTAATGTAAGGGGAAATTTTGATCTGCAAACAATGTACAACGAATCCAGCGTATTTAAATGGATAAGGATTAATACGTTATTCTTTAAAATGGCTTCGTAAATAGTTCATTATTTTTTTGTAATATGTAAAAGATATAAATGGCTCCTGTGGGCTGTACTTAGGAGATAGACATCTGCCATTGCTGACTTTTTTGTAGATCTTTTTAAGATGTACAATTCCGTAGTACATTATTTTGTTCTATCTCCTAAGGCTTAGCCTTTCCAAATAAGTGAGAATTGATTAGTTCCTTTTGTTGTGAGTAGGTGTGAAAAAAAAGAAAATGTGAATGGAATCATTTTTTTGGTTGGTCAACTTTAGTTTTGTGACATCCGGGCACGGCAAAAATAATTAATCGAACACTGTTTTTTTTTCGAAAACTCTTAATTCGTTGCTGGAACTCAGCCGTAACGCAAATTTCTATAGTTAGATCTCATCGTCACAGTTTTGTCGAGTTTTGGGAATATGATGGAGATGGACTCCAACGGAACCAGCTAAATTTAGGAAGAGGAAAAAAATACCCGAGAACCACTGTTCTAAACGTAGAAAATCCTTTATCTATAATGAATCATAATTTTAATGGTGTTAATACTAATTTAAACTTCAATATTACATTAGATATTTTTTTATATTTATAAGTAATAGGTATAAGGTGGTATGTTAAGAATAGTGGCAGCATTCCCTTCTTGTAGATATTTTAAAGGAAAACGAAGGAACGTGATTATTGTAAAAAATGAAATTATTGACAGCAACCTAGTAGTAGCTGTTAGATTGGCCATTCATGATTGGCAAGTCCATTCATGGTGATCATAGAAATGATCATTTAAATGAAGTTATATCTGGCTCCGGCATAAGAGCAAGCGAAGCGCAAGGGCACGACCTTTCAAATAGATTTTTTAATTCTATACTGGTTTTTGGGTTCACTATAAGTACTACAAGGAAACCGTATAGTTTCGCTTTGTCTGTCCATCCGCCTGTCTGGCAGAAAGGCGCCCCCCTCCCCCCTGACATATTCAATTCATTCGACGTAGAGATTGAAATTTTCCATGTTGATAGAAAAAGCTAAAACTCATTTTAAAAAATATATTGAACGTAATCGGACAACTTTTGAAGTTAATTAGCAAATACATTTATCGCGTATTACATACGGAACCCTTCCATATAAGCATGTCTTGATATGCTCTTGACCATTTTATTTTATACAATATCTATTAACAGTCCAACTATATTTGACCATTCAGCATCGATTATTGGTTTTGTAAATATATTGTTTTAGGTATAATAAAAAGTATTAAATTTAGATATATTAAAATTCAAAAAAGAAGCGTTTTTGTTTTGTCTTCTGACCTACAAGATATATAAAGAAACTGGTCCAAAAGTGGGGAGGACTTTGTCCAGCTTTGGGACATTGTAGGCTAATTAAACAAAATGTTTTCTGGGAAGGTACGGTGTTCTATTTAAATCTCGGTTTGATACATTACAATATAAATTTTCTTCTCTGTAGATAGTATACTGCCTTTGTGAACGTCTTCTAAAGCTATGGGGTATTAGTCCTTTATAATCTGACCCTTCTGCTTTATCCTTGGGCTTTGTCCACCGTTTGATTGACATTTCAGTGGATGATTATTTCACGACCTTAGAGCGTTTTAGTGTTGGCCGAGATTACGTTGACTGTAAGGGCTCGTTCAGATGACGATATTTCAACAAAATATAAATTAAATCACAAATATAAAATCAAATGTAAATTAATAACAGCCGAGATTAAAAAGGTACAGCAAAACGCAAATTCGAACAGTCGTTTTGATTTATTTCGCAAAACAAAATATCTCTATAAGCGATTTCCGAAAACCAATTTAAAATCTGCGTTACAGTTTCTGTGACAGATTGGCACTTCTTAACTCTATTTGCAGCACACTGCTACCTCGATATACGTTCATCTGATCTGATGCGTGAATCTAAAACCATTGAAAGCTGTCCAAATTGTAGTAATTGTATTATTTAACAGCTGAAAATCTTACAAAAAAAATGGTCATAATTTATTAAAACAGTTTAAAGTTTGATTAAAGTTAAAATTCACATCGTCATGCAGAACATAGATGGAACATTTATAATTTGGATGAAAAGGGAACTTCTTACAATTAAATGATTATAAAAAAATATTCATCATTATTTTACTAAAATATTATGCCCTTAAACCTTGAAAACCCTGGTTCGGGTGACGCCACGGAAATTAATTATAAATAAATAAGATATAAAATGAAAACATAAAACCTTTATATACCTAATATGTGTGTATAAAAAAGCCTTAAATTAAAACTGTCTAAAATATATACATTTTACTTAATTATACTATCCACTACTACACTAGCGGATTTATAGTCCAGTACTAACGTCATCTATTGGAAGTAATCCAAAGATGTGACCAACTGTGCGTCTTTTAGTTACTTATTATTATTTTCTTAAGTACTCTTTAAGTTGTCCTTTCGTTTTTTTTAAATAAAACAGACAATTTTCAAATATGGCTGTCAGCCTACTTGAACGCAACAGGACTTCATTGTCGCCTACAAGGGTATGGAAATATTTTTGGCGTTTGCAAAATATGCCAAATGTACTGAACGTACTCGTTTGTCAATAACGTACTGAGCAACGATAGTACTAGTAGATAATGAGTTGTTTTGTATCCGTCAGTCGCGCTCTAATAAATGCTATCGACCCAACATTTTCATCCTAAGTAAAGTCGACTCGACGACTTACATCGGTTCGAAAAGTTTAATAACATAAGGTTCAGGCAAACTCAAAATTATTATATCAGGTTGGATGATATCTGTTAAGCAACGATTTATGCCAAATTTTGATTAAACATGATATATAGCCTATAAGTTTCTCGATAAAAGAGGTATCTAACACTGAAAGTATTTTTCCAATCGGACGAGTAGGTCCTAAGAATGGTGCGTTCAAGCAAACAAACAAACTCTTCAGCTATATATTAGTGAAAATAAACAAAATAGAAAAACCCTCAAAATAACACTATAAAGATTATAAATTCGCGGTAGGATTTTTTTTTTTTATGTTACAAGGGGGCAGACGAGCAGGCTGCAGGCACCGAATTGCCTGCCGGCGTCCATGGACATCTGCACGACCAGAAGGCCAACAGATGCGCTGCCGGCCCTTAATGACGAGTTTAGGCCACCACTATCGAAGCGAAATTGTATATTCAATTGTATATTATTTATGTCACGCATACGTAATCTTTGTTTTGCTTTGATTCAATTTGCCGAATTTACTGCTTACTAAACTAAATAAAAACAAAAATTAAATAACCGCGACTGTCTAACCCATCTGTAGCTTATACTTTAGCTTAAAATAATACGTTATATTGTAAGCAGTGTATTCAGTTCACCATCTTTCGACAGTTTACAATCTCGCGAGATAAATTACAAACTGACGGTTTTTACAATCTACCGTTATATTGTACATATATAACTTTCATATTCGTGTAAAATTATGCGTAAATTATTGGCCCCGGTCGCAGCCAGAGCAACTTAACCTAGCGATCGACTCAAATGCCGACCACTGATTAGGCCACGACCTCCTCGATAGCTGCTTCAATATTAAAATATGATAACCTTTTTTTAGAAACAAGAGACTAAATTCTCAAAAAAAAAATGTCTCTATTCCGATGGCTAATATAATAGTTGTTTTTTTTTTTGCTGCCCATAATTTTTATGTCAATTTATTAATTTAATTCCATCAATCTTATAATTTATGTCTGTATTACATGTAACTATGTATATATAAGTTACTTTCAAATTTAATGGAAAATGTTTTGGTGTATGTTTCTTGTTTTCTATATGTGTTAATTGTTATTGTTTATTGTACTGTATGTTTCCAAAATATAAAGAAAAAAAAATTAGTTATAAGTGATTTTGTCGAACAAAACGATAGATAAATAGATAGTCAATTATTGCTTAAACTATGGTTATACATAAATCTTAACAGTAAAGAAAAGTACCGTTTGCAGTTTTAGGCGATTCGTAAATATATGAAAATATCTGTAGGAAATCACCTAATACTTTATTTCAACCTAAAGTAAAGTGACAAACTGAGTATTTGCAGAATATGGTAAACCGGGCAAGCGCGAGTCAGACTCACGCACTAAGGGTTCCTTACCATCACGTAATACTTTACTAAGTTATTTTGAGATTTATACTTTTCATAAGATTTCTTTTTATTTGAAAAAGTCACTCCATTTTTTTTAACGGTTTTCGCAATGTTTCCTATACTCGTACTTCAAGATAGCTTTCTGCCAAATTTCATGATTCTAGTCCAAAGGGGAGTATCCTATAAGTTTTGGTCTATACTAATATATAAAGCTGAAGAGTTTGTTTGTTTATTTACTTAATCTCAAGAACTACTGGTCCAATTTGAAAAATTCTTTCACTGTTAGATAGCCTATTTATCGAGAAAGGCTATAGGCTATATATCATTACGCTAACATTTTTCACTTAATTTTACGCGGACAAAGTCGCGGGTAACAACTAGTGTGACATAAACGGCCAAATCTTTTGATTGCGTACAATTAGATAATTTGTTTTTTCATAGCTTTAGGGCTCGCAGACACCCATAATTCGTATTAATATCCATTTAATGGCTTTGCGCGTTCCTGAGATAAAAGATCTTGACAGATAGATGGAGAACGAGGTAATTCTATACGGGTTTCCTTTTCCATTTGAGATACGGAACCCTAGCAGCGGGCTTGAAAACACGACACCCATTTCTGCAGCATTTCACTGTCGCCAAGCGTTAGGTTACGTTTGTGTCCCCAAACGTTAGGTTGCGTCAAGCGTTAGGTTACGTTTATATCCCCAAGCATTGGGTTACATCAAGCGTCAGGTTATATTTATGTCCCCATGTGTGCGAGTAACGGTAACAACGTCCTACAGTAAACGTGCGTCTGCTAATAAAACCGCCGGACGTTTCAACAAACGACCCTAATTTGTCTTCGCTACAGTGAAACTCAACAGAGGCAATTTTCCCCAACGTTTCTTTTAAAAGCGACTCTGTATTTCAGATAAAGGCTCATTTACTGTATTCAGGGCAGAAGTTAAATACAGTTAAACGTAGGATTACGGTTCTTTACTTATAGTCTTTAATAATAATAAATAACCGCGCTATCATAGTGCTAGCCTAGAACAGGCTATTAGCATAATATTTAACATTTTTAATTTTTTTTTTTGTTTACAGAAGATACATTTTCCACATTATTATTATTTAAAAAAAAAATAATCTATACTGTCCCACTGCTGGGTAAATGCCTCCCCTTTTTCCAACCAGACCTTCCTTTCCTGACCCAATTGAATCCATTTTTTCCCGCCAAGGCGTCCACGTTGTCTCGCTACATTATTATACTAAATTTATATTATTTATTTTTTTTTTTCTGATCGTGTAATGCTGTTGGTCAGAGTGACCTTCACAGCGTCAACGGGCGGGAAATTTATATTATACAAGAAAAGGGCGTACTTATTTCTTAAAGGCCGGCAACGCATCTGCGAACCTGTGAACCTACTAGTAATGCAGTTGACCATATATGTCGGCAGTCGCACTGGTAAATCGCCTGTCCGTTTCTACCTTATCTTTATTTATAAAAGCGAAAGGGCACCGAACAGGAAATTTCGAAAACGGCGGGACGTACAATAATGAAATTTGGCAAGGAGGTAGTTTTTAGCTAGCCAACATCCGCTCACAACGGGTTTTTCGATAGAGCTAGATTAAAGACGTCTAATAGTAAGTTTAAGTTTATGCGGACGAAGTCATGGGATACACCTAGTTTTATATAAAAACAAGCTATTAAAAGCTTAGTTAGAGGTGTAAGGCGCATATTAAGTGTTAAAAAGTATTAATTAAATTTAACATTCTTTGTTAACTAACATTATTAACTATCTTGTTAATGTTTAATGATTGCATAACGTACAACTATTATGCAATATATAAAATTGTCGTGTCACGGGGTGCGTTGACAAACTCCTCCAAAACGGCTCGACAGATTTTTATGAAATTTTGCTTGCATATTGGCTAAGGTTGAGAATCGGTCAACATCTATTTTTCATGCCCACGCGGATGGAGTCGCGGGGAGCGGCTATTATTAGTATAGATGAATGATTAAAACTTTGGTGGATGAACAAAAAAACAAACAATAAATTATATCTTAAGGAAACTAAGCAGGAAAATCCACCCAAACGCCCAAACCCTTTTCCTTTTAAACCGGCCCCGGCGTTATCTTTTACAAACTTTATTTACATTTTCCTTCCTGGCGCGTTTCCTTTCTTATTTTATCTTTACAAATTCTAATTTCTTTATGTTTCACTTAAGTGAATCGAATACAAGTGAATCGCTTATTTAATTAAAACGAAATAGGTAAATTAATATAAAAACATAATCGAAATAATTAAGTATCTTCTAATTCTGATTTTAATTTTTGACAAACTTTTGTTCATCACATAGAAAGATATATTTTAAAATGGCAGTTAATCGGTAAGGGACGGAACAGGCACAGTCCCTTAAGGTTGTGTAAATAGATGACTTTTGACCTCTTACGTACATTCCAGGCTACTAATTGATCTTTTGTTTAGACAACTACGTGTGTCTAGTGTAAATATTGTAGTGTCAGACGATATAATGTATACCCTGCCTTCTGCTCCGGGAGTCGTGGGTTCGATTCCCACATCGAGTCTGGGTGTATTATCCATGTATGATTTCACACCAGCACTTGACCTTTATAACATGAACAGAGAACATATACTGGCTGTAAAAGTCCAGATTTACCCAGCGGGTACTCCAAATTCACAACTCAAATATTAGGACGAAGCTCTGAATTCATATTCTAAAGCAAACATTAGAAACAAATCTAACTTAATGAATAAAAGCCAGCATTAATGAATGCCAAATGTACGCTTGAAGTTGGAAATGACGAAAATATTTACTGAAAGCCGTCTTTTCTTTTAAATTGTACTTAATATCATAAAACAAAATCAAAAGGAGTTCGATTAGTTTCAGCTATTAATGAAGATAAAAAACATAATCTATACATATGGATTATAAACCCAGACTCGAGGTGGGAATCGAACCCACGACCCCCGGAGCAGAAGGCAGGTTCGCTGCCCACTGCGCCAACGGGCCAG
Source organism: Charaxes varanes (assembly GCA_024363005.1). NCBI lineage: Eukaryota > Metazoa > Arthropoda > Insecta > Lepidoptera > Nymphalidae > Charaxes > Charaxes varanes. The sequence goes on along the minus strand of JANCMC010033613.1, from coordinate 23,075,599 downwards.
CAAAAATGGCATTTAACTTATAATAGTTAGTGAGATAAAGGAGCGCTAACATAAAGGTCTTTGAGAAAAATAAATTAACTCCATTGTTCTCATTTTATGGCGCAATCGACACAAATACTCGTTACTTTATGGATATTATTTCATAGATTGACTGGCCCGTTGGCGCAGTGGGCAGTGACACTGCCTTCCGCTCCCGGGGGTCGGGGTTCGATTCCCGCCTCGAGTCTGGGTGTTCTGGTCGTGCAGATGTCCATGGGCGTCGGTAGGCACTTCGGTGCCTGCTGCCTGCTCGTCTGCCTCCTTGTAACATTAAAAAAAATATATATAAAGCTGAAGAGTTTGTTTGTTTCTTTGTTTGTTTGCTTGAACGCGCTAATCTCAGAAACTATTGCTCCGAGTTGAAAAATTCTTTAAGTGTTAGATAGCCCCTTTATCAAGGAAGGCTATAGGCTATATATCAACACACTGAAATCTTTCACCTAATTTTACACGGTCGAAGTGGCGGGAAACGACTAGTATCAAATAAATGACATATTTTGATCACATCTATTCGATACGTTATGATTATATACATATATTAATTATGATTATGAACAATATTACATGTGCGCCAAATTTCATTGAAATCTATTACAAAAAATATCATATAACTGTAGACTGTATGAATAAGTATTAATAAAAGTACAAAATAGTATTTAATAAGATCATTTTGCATAAGTTGTACGGCTTGATATTTTATTGTCGTGAGTCATGATTCAACTGACAAATAAATAAAAAAAGCCGCGCCAAAAAAAGGACGAAAAAAAAATAGTTAAACGACAAAATAATGTTTTATACAAAGCAAACTTACGAAACAGCTCTTCCATGATTTCATTTTAAACTTAAAATCACTGCTGACAGACATCAAGAAGTATATAGTATACGCCAACGCGAAACCGAGGATCCTTATAGGCCAAGACAATTGGCACCTGCTCCTGACGACAGAAGTACGGAAAGGTAACGGCTATTAAACGAGCGGGCAAATGATTAAAACGTCGGTGCGCATCTACTTTTAAAACTAAAGACAATATTGAAATTTATTTGAATAGATTAAACCTTAATTGTTATCTTAAAAATGTATAGGCTATCTAACATTCAAAAGACCTCTACGAAAGCCAAATTCTATAAAGACATTTCGACTTTCATTAATACGCGTTATAGTAAAATACGAATACAAATAAACTTGCAAACGATCTAGATTTTACAATGAATACGGTTTGTAGTTGGACTTAAAGAAATAAACGTCCCAACTCATGTGGAGAGAGATGCAGTCGCATTTCAACAATGAGGTTTTATCACAGCGGCTAACTCTAAGCATTCAACTTGGTAGGGTTGAGATGTTCTAGCCAAACGTATTCTCTTGAGTTCACTCACTAACAAATATTCGGATTTTAAAATAAGATAGCTTATTTGTAAAATTAGTTCGAAATGGCCTTTGTGTCAAAATTTAAACTACTTTATGAATGCCTAATAATTTATATACCAATTTCTTTATTCTTCATCTTTTAAGGTATTGCGTATTTTGTCTCACATATTAGCATACAGGTTGTTACCCGCGACTTCATCCGCCTAATATTAGGTAAAAGATTTTAACACGATGATATATAGCCTACTGCCTTCCTCGATAAATGGGCTATCCATAACTGAAAGAATTTTTCAAACCAAGCCAGTAGTTCCTGAGTTAAGCGCGTCCAAGCAAACAAACAAACAAACTCTTCAGCTTTATATATTATAGAGCGACTTATGGACTGAATCGATCTTCTAACTATTTAATTGAGGATTCGAGGTTCAGTGTCAACGACAATAGCGAGTGAAGGACGTTTCCGGTCACATGGTTAACCAAAAATTCAAATTCGTTTTAGGTCTCCGTAGTCCTACAAGAAGCCCTAGATTCGGTCTGTCCGTCCGTCCGTCTATCAGCTCGCAAGGTTTATCAAAACTATAGGAATTTCAAAACTATTATATGTAAAGACTTGACATTTTCCTTGTGGATAGGAAATACTAAAAACTGATTAGGAAAATTATTTTGTATGAAATCGGAAACTAGCTTTTGAAGTTATCTAACAAATAGGTACCTTTACAGCGTATTAGATACGGAACCCTTAATATAAGCTTGTCTTGGCACGATTTCGATCAATGTTTTTTATCATTGATCAATGCGATACAACATAACTATACCTTGGAGCTAAAAGTTCGGTATAATATAAAGAATCTCATTCTCACATCCTTGGACGTTTTGAAGCGATATAGCCCTTGTTACGAAGCATAAAACACATAAACATACAAGCTTAAAAAAAAAAACACATTTGTCTATGTATAAAAATAAAGAACTAAGGCAATATTGAACATAGTCTGTATCCTTCTACTAGAAAGAGACAAAGCATAAACTTAAATATATATTTTTTACACCAGAACCATACAAAAAATACCTCTAAAACTACGTAAGATATGCAAGCTACAATAACGAAAAGAAAGTTGATATATATCTTTCTCTCTCTAACATATATATAGCCACAAACGCAAGTGCCAAAATAATCCACGCGTCGTTTAAACCATCTGTCATAGATGTTGTAGGCCAATGGTGATGATGATGCTTATTCAAAATTATATACGAAATTAATATTTTTTAACGTCGTCATGACTACGCTTTTTCAATTTTATATTAAAACTAGCTGCGCCCGCGACATCGTTCGCGTAAAATTAGGTAAAATTAAAATGGCCAAAAGCTTCTTCTTAGCGTTTCGTTGGCCAGCACATAATCGTGTCGGCCCAGAACTTAGCCACATCAACTGCGTTATGAGTGGCAGCCATCAAGTCCTCTTGCGTGCAGGTATATATAACACATTTGCGTATACAATTATATATTAACTTATAACGAAGACATTATAGTATATAATAATGTATTAAAAAGTAACTTTTATATTACAATTCAGTTGTTTGTAACGCTCTACTGTAAAGCTGGGAATTTGGGGTTACAACAACTTACGTGGGAGGTTTCAAATTATAATGAATTTCATTAGTTTAGTTTTTTTTTTTTCATTAAGGAAGTCGTGGCTATAATCAGTGGCCGGCATTTGATTCGATTGATAGATTAAGTATAACCTTTGCTACAACTGAGTGATAGATGGGTAACTCATCTAACACTGGTTTATATTCGATATCCGACAAAGTCCCTGGCCATACTACATGACCATTGAAATGATCATTCAAATGAAGCTATGTCTGGTTGCGGTATTATAAGTAACTTCAAAATATAATTATTTAAATAATATATATTATAAATGAAATAGTTATGTATTTAGGATTTTAGTTGCTAACAGGTTTTCAACAATGTTTAAACAATAGACACACATTTTTAAATAACATGAGAACGTGGGTTGACAAGAACACTATATCTATATGTATAAAAGCGAAAGGTCACCTAACAGGAAATCTCGAAAACTGCCGGACGCACAAATATGACTTTTGGCAATGAGGTAATTTATATTTGGTAGCTGTAGCTTGCATAAACTTTATAAACTCACAACTTATTTATATGTATAATAAAAACTTGCTTTTAAGGAATCGTCCTGAATTATATGACCGCCGCTATACGTGATAATGTCTTATAAATTGATGAACGCCGGCTGCGTGCACGAAAAAGCATGACTCATTGTCACGTTCCGCCTGAGTCGAGTGTGCAAGCGAGAGCGGAACAAGCGATAAAGCGACACGATCGACCTAAGCGTTTGGCGTTATCACGTAAAGTTATCGTCCGTAAGCCGACTTTAAATATTACCAATGTTTTATAGTTTTAAAGGTCATGACAATTCTCAGAAAAAAGTTATCAAATAAAAACCAGTGTTAGAATGGGTCACCTATCTATCAACCGCAGCAAGAGCTACTTAACCAAGCGATTAGGCCGCGATCTCCTTTGCACTAATAATAATTTGTAAATCAAAAATCACAGACTCGGGCGCGTCCAAGAAATTTCTTTCAAATCATAAAGGCAAAACTTGGAATTTATTATTTTTTCACACAGTAATTTAAACGAATTTTAGTCCTGTTATAATGTGTTTCACTAGTTGTTAGGCAAATTTTACATAATATTACAAGAGACTACAAGAGAGAGGCATCGTGGTAGAGAATTTTGTATTTCGTATAGAAAACAAGTATCGAACGTGTGGAAACTCTGTCTTCATTATTTATGTTGATAATTTAATACTGAAAATAGGCCTCTGCACCTCAATTCCGGTATGGAGATGCGGTGGCTGAAACGATCATGTTACTTAAATATATTTATTTAACATATTGAATATTAATTTAATTTTTTTTTAAATATGGCGTGTTGTCAACGTTTCAAGTAATTTATTTGCGTTGAAAAAAAAACCTAAATTTTTAGAAAGTCCGCACGGTCATTATTAGACGACACGACAAGATAACGAAACATTTTTAAATAATTAGCCTAAACTTTTCTTCTTTTTGCTTCGTGTAGCCCTTCTTATCTCCGATTTTAGTTAATTTAAAAATGATAACACGAATGGTTAACAAATTTATAATTAACTAGGTGTTCCCGCGACTTCGTCCGTGTAAAATTAGGTGAAAATATTTAGAGTGATGATATTTATAGCCACTTACTCGATAAATGAGCTATTTAACACCGAAGTAAATTTCCAAATAGGACCAGTAGTTGCTGAGATGAACGCGTTTTATAAACTTTTTTTAATGTTACTAGGAGCAAACGAGCAGGCATCAGGTAGCCAAGTGCCTATTGATCACGAGGCAAGCAGATGCGTCGCCGGCCTTTTACTGACGAGTTTAGACCACCGGGAGGTCTGATTTTAAAAAAAAGGACCTAATTGAAAATTTAAATAAATCTAATCTAATCTATATATTAAAACGTGAAGCAAAAACTTTCTGTATCATTTTAAGAAAATTGCTCGAATGGAGGAGTAAAAAATTTAGCACAATTATGGTTTATATATAATTATAGTTATGACGTTACCATTTTTATTAATAAATTATGAAAATAAAACCGGACACACACCGATGCCAAGCGATTTGCACGGCTTTACACACACACACACTTTTATAAATTTTAATATGTTGCTTGGCATCAGCGTTACGGCGCACCGGACGGATTTTATTCAGGTTTGCCTGTGCCTGGGCTTTTATCTGTACTATATGTATAATTCGTATAAACCTTACTGCTTATGAATCACTCTAGCTATTATTGAAAACGCCATGACAATCCGATCAAGAAGTTTTTTAGTAGCGCGGAGGACTTTGTCTTTTAATATGTAAGTATTGTGACTATATTTTTTTTATTTTCATGTTTCTTTCAAAGCAAAACATTCGGATTGCGATAGATAGTCGTTCCGCTTTAAAATAATATTGGCCATATACACAAGGTTTCGGGTGTTCGGCTATTTGCTTAGGAGGTCGCGTCACGCAATGTCGCATGATTGGCAATGAACGTGTTAATGGACATAAATACAACTGGGTCGAACTAGATTGTGTTTGTTTTGTTTTACTCGCATTTTTCAGAGAAATAAGAAAAGAAAAACACTTAAAAATGCAGTTAGTCACAACTTCGGAAAACTTCCAATAGATGGCGTTTATACAGGACCTTTCGTCTGGCCGTAAATAAAAAAGCAAGACAACGTCTGCCGGATCCACTAAAATAAACTGAATCGGTGATTGAACCGGGGTCTTACGAATCTCAGTGCAGCCTTTCCCACCGTAGAACTACTGAGGTTATTGGTAACTTGTAGCTCAAATATTTAGGCAATAATTATCCCACACTCCTTGGCATATCGCAATCATATTTTCATCTGGAGTGTATAACTACTACTGATGCAAGAATAGCTCACCATAATATTCTGGTTGTCATTACGGTTAACAGTCACTATGGCAGTTTGCCTTTAAAGTGACGACTTTAGCAGTAGTCCCAAAGGTTAGTCCGAAGACTGGAAAAAGAGCAAAAAGATGACAAAGGAGTAATTAAAGCAAAGAAAGCGCCTGAACAAGAAACGATTATTGTCAAAACTTTGGCTAATAATACTCGTGAAGCTGAACCTAGTTTCAAATTAAGGCAGTAACAATACGGCGTTAGGCATAGCAATGGAGCCGACATGGTCAGCAGAATTCCTAATGTAGGTTTAAGAGCGCTCTTTATAGTGGCCGCTAACACTCACCGTCACTGCCAGTGTTCCCTCCCCTGCTAGCTAAATCTGCTATGATCCTACTACTACGGCTTTAGATGTCCTTTCTAATAATGAACTTATGATAGTTCTTGACAAGGCAAGGTCTTTTAGTAGGTTGTATAGGGATTTTGCTGGTATACACCTTGCTCCTACCTCTACTGCGTATAAGCTGGTTTTGTAACCGTTTTTGGGGAGCTCATTGGTTAGTTCAAAGTACTTGTTCGTTTTTATCAGATGGTCTTTTGGGATAATGTTCTCCCATGAAACTGTAAGTTCTATATAAAGTTCAAAGTCTTTTAAGCAGGGGGTTCACTTAATTAGCGTAATGCCCATGAACATCAGTACCAGCATGAGGCTCGCAGATGCTACCGGCCGTTAAGTAGTCACTTTGGTGAATCACCCACGAACATTTACACAAGGTTTGTAGAAGCATTACCGGCCTTTAAATACAGGTTATGGTCATAGGGAGCTCTCACAAACCTAACGAAATACGACAACACTACCATCACTTGACGTGAATGACTTAACACAAAAGAGAACACACGGTTTAAGATGAATTGCTCGGGAGTGTATTACCTCCTTGTTGAGGAATTTTCCCTCTAAGTGATGACACTTGGGGAAGTTATAACCCGTCCCAAATAATGATGTGCGGCGCTTGGGCCTTTTGAATGCTAATAAGTATTCATATATCAACAGAGTTTCTCTCTCAGAGACCGTTTTGTTTTACTGTAAAATTACTTTAATGCTGGCGCCAGACATAACTCAAACTGTTTGTATATTTTTATCCCTGAAGACTACAAAGTTATACAAAACAAAAGTTTGCGCTGCTACGCAAAGTCCCCGACCACACTACATAATCTTTGAAATGATCATTCAAATGAAGCTGTGTCTGGCGCCGGCATAACACTACATTTACAAATAACCTTTGTCTACCTCCTTATGATGCTTCAGTTTTGAAGCGAAACGTAACTGAAATCTCTTAGTGATTGTAAAAAAGTAATAAAAACTTGTAAGGTCGTATATTATATTAATATTATCACAAAATTATTAAATAAAGGTTAAAAAATTTTTTTTTATACATATGTCGTTTATAAGCGCTTGTAAAAGTCTATTACGAAAACAAAATCCCTTGACTTTTAAAATTCTATAAACTTTATATAAGTTAAATTATACAAAAGTGTTTATTTGAATATTAATTATGTAATAATTTATTGATGGCGATTATCAGGATAATATAACTAATATCATATTATTAAAAATATTATGTAGAGAGGTCGTGGACTAATCAGTGGTCGGCATTTAAGTCGATCGCTAAGTGAAGTTGCTCATACTGTGACCGGGTGATAGATTGGTGACCCATTTTAGCACTGGTTTATATTTGATATCCGACCTCCTCCGTGTTTCGGAACGCACGTAAAACAGTGGGACCCGATTAATGTCACTTTGTAATATTAGTCGTAAGGTTGTAGAAACCATGGAGGTTCCAAGGATGATTTCAGATGGCAATGGTCATCTTAACTCGCCCCACAGCCACATCTTCTGCAATCTAAGCGGATCCTGGTACTCAATCGGGATAACGCCAGAAGATTATGCAATACAAAAAAAGATAATACTCATTTATCAAAAGACCAGCGACGCATTTGCGACCCTACTGGTAGCGCAGTTGTCTACGTTGGTAGTCACTTAAGTGAACCGTTTGGCCGTTTCCCCTTTGTTATAATATATAAAAATTAAACTATGAGTAGAATAATCTACAATACTAACTTTTCAATTTTACGTTCCATTCTCATAAGTTCGTTGAGGCGGGTCAGCATATCCATAATTTCTTCGGGTTCATATTGGCCCTCGTCACGGTAGTAATTGCTGGGGCTGAAAAAACAAGATTAATCAAAACAACGACGAGAATAATTAATTTGGATGCCACTAAATTATGTTACGGTATATATGATGTGGGAAGTAGAGAAAATTAACCCAAATACATAAGAAATACTGCGTAAATTGAAACGTATATTCTACGAGTATTCATGACAGTGTTCTCGCCAAGCTAATATTATTGCCTCGTTGCGGGAGTCACCGCCGTGACCCCGGATCACAGAAATTACATTTTAAACATAGCGTACATGATTCGGGCACAAAAAAATCATGCTTATGAAATCCATACAAAATGTCGTTTTAGATTTACATAATCCGCTAACTATAGTATATAATAGTGTATATATAATAGTATAGGCATATATAAATAGGCTATACAAGAATTTTGTTTAGAGAACCCACTTTAAAAATTGCGCAACACAGATTACAAATAAGACGAACACTGATTTCTAGTATAAAAAAGTCCCTCTATACATATTGAAACCCAAACATTCTTAGTTTGAATGTGACTCTTTCGAAAATTGTTTTTTAGCGAATAACCATAAACTACGTCCTTGCCAACCAATATTGTAGGTCCCGCAGTTTTTGAGAGTTCGTGTTAGGTAACCTCGTGAGGAGACTTTTATGTATATATGTAGATAAAAAGTTCTTTGCGTATTTAAAAAATTAATGAACATGAACTGTTCCTTTTAGGACAAAGTACAACTACCTGGGATAGGAAGCCGCTGGTAGAACGAAGAGCAGAGCTCCGAGGAGGCAGCAGGTCAGGATGCAGGTTAGTCGTGCCATTCTGTAAATAAAAAATATATATATTAATTCTATTTCACCTATGTACAATGCATAGATAAAAAAATCAACCTATTTATTTACTATTGGCAATCAAGATTATTTTTGTTTCGTAGCAATTGACGATTTGACCTTTTTTACATATAGGTAGTTAAATAAAGTAAAGAACAAAAAGATTTGCTGCTATTTTATGATTATTTTTGAAATATAATGGTAATGGTGTTTTATGTACGTACAAATTGATATATGTACGTACATATGATTCATTGTATGAAGGATCTTAAAAGAGTAGAGAAAAAATATAAAGTTACGATTGTATTTTATCTTCTTAATTGTTAAAAATCTCGGAGTATAAACCTATGTGGGGTCACGGTAGTGACCCTCACGACGAGGCAAGAGAATTAAGAGTGATAGACTACCAAACTACCTTTTCTCGAAACGCTTAATCGTTTTTTTAACCCTCTTAACTTGGGATTGGAGAAACAAAATTAGCGGGACATATTTTGGCGTCGTAACTTCACTCCGTGACTTAGTCCGCGTAAAATTGCGAGATTCCATAGTCCTTAGGATTTTTCGATAGGTGTAGATTCCTCAATCTGGCCCTATCGAAAAATTCTTTCTTAGCGGATGTCTACTAACTATTAACTACTACCCTGCCAAATTAAATAATTGTACGTCCGGCGGTTTTCGTGATTTTCGTATTGGTGCCATTTCGCTTTTATATTTATAGATTACTGATTTAATTTTACTTTCTTAACAAGGGACTATCAAAAAGCTGTGGAAGAAATGAATGTAGAGGAATGTCAAAACGAGATTAATGCTGATGAAAAAGTGATGGAGTCGCACGAACAGTACATTTTTGTCCTTGAAGTCCACAAAGTACTACAAAAATTTGTATAGTTACACAAAGTCCTCGACCACACTACATGATCAATGAAATGATCATTCAAATGAAGCTATATCTGGCCCCAGCATAAAGTCTATTTGTTATATCATTTTTTGTGTCTTTGTCCTTTAATATGTAATATCTAATTTCTTTTCTCAATTTATAAAAACATATCTTCTATTTCTTTCTCGTATTTGAACAAAAATTAAAAAAAAACTTGTTACATACATGCTTGTATATATAATTAAAAGTATCAGCTAATATTTGTTTACATCAAATAAACTTTTCTGTCACGAAGCTGAACGCTTTGTGTCCAACATGACGAAGCAGAAGAAATTTTTAATCGATGTATGGAATTAGAAATAAAATATTCTTTGTTTCAAAGAGACTCGTGTCATTTTCATATAAGTGGCGGGAATACCGTCACGTTAAGTGATGGTATTGTTGTTACGTTTTATTTGATTTGCTACTTATCGGTGGCCTAAACCTAAAAGCCGGTAACGCATCTGCGCGAGCCCTCTTGTGATGCAAATATACAGAAGGAAAAGTTAATAAAAAGCGCATATCATTTACAAAAATAATTTAATAGGCAAATCTCTAATAATAAAATGTTCAAAAAGTGTCAACACAAGGGTTGTGGTCCAGATGGCATTCATAACAGATTCCTGTTATACACAAATATTTTTTAAAAATGTATAAATACATGCATAATGCATATAGATAATACACCCAGACTAGAGCGAATCGAACCTTTGATCCCCGGAGCGGAAGGCACTGTCACTGTCCACTGCGCCAATGGGCCAGTCAAAACGTATCATAAACCAATAAGTATTATTTTTTACCAATAAAGCATAACATTATTAGAAGGTATGATGGTCCAATTGGGTCGGGAACCTAACGGGTTCTGACCTTAAAACCCATCCTTTTCACCTATTATCTATTAAGACTTCATTGTTCTGCTTCATCAGGTAACCTTCCCTGACGACGGGCTGAAAAGGAAATAGGCTTGTTGTATGTTTTTCAAAAACTAGTAACAATTAAGCCCTGCGGTCAACTAAAGCTAAAATATTTCAGCGAAAAACAAACTTTCACCTAATCAGTTATGCGCTTTTATAAATCCACATAAATTTTAACGGCGAAACTCTCTGGCTATCATGACGTCTTGTATGACGTGAATGAATTGCCAAACAAATAGCTGTGGTTGACTGTGAATGTTAGCAACGACAATTTGTTTGGCAAGAGATGACGTCATGGTCTCAGATTGCTATTCAGTGTCACGTGATTCTTATGTTATTCTAATTGACAAAAATACTTTATTATCGTTGATAACTATTCCTGAAATTCCTCTTAAAATAACCGAAGGTGCAGCGTGCTAGTGAAATGAACCATCGTTGCGGATTTCGATAATATCTCGATCGATACATCGATTCTCGTCTCGGAATACCGAAAGTAGTCGATATCGGACAAGCATCGGATAATTAAAAAGAAGTTCCAGAAGAATTATAGACCGATAATTAATATTATTTATTTAAAAGAAAAATCGTAAATAAAATATCGATGCCAACGATAGTGCCAATTTAAGGACAGCCGCTTGAGGCGTTTCGATAATTTTAATATAATTGTATTAAGTTGAAATTATTACCCAATATTGAGATCTACGTTTCCTTGAAGCTGTGAAAAAATCAACTCTCTAAGTGTACGCAATCAAAAGATATGCCACTTTATGTCACATTTCCCATAGATTTGCAAGGGGACCCAAAACCTATAGGGCACTTCCCGTTAATCTAGAAGCGTGCAATATACCTTATATTTTGAAGAACAAGTATACGAAAAATTCCGAAAACCGTAAATTTGTAGCTACATCAAAAACTAAAATTGCGGTGAATTTGTCAAAAGAAATCTTATAAAAAAACATAAATCTTAAAATAACTTAGTAGAGTATTACAAGCACACTACTCCCATAAAACAAGACGCATGTGCACTATAAGAAAAATGAAACTTCAATTTTTAGTGTTATTGCTCCTATGTATCTCTGTCTGTGTACATAGTGTCAATCACACATCCTCTTTTCAACCGCTTTCAATCCAGTTTGTAACAGTTGTTGCTCTTAAATTCTAAAGAGTTGTTGATAGACTACTAATTCAGATATTTCCTACAATATCGATATCTGTTAGTTGAAGAAAAAAATGACTAGAAAACAAAAAGTATTAAAAGCTATGAGGAATATTTAGATTAGGAAGTTATTAACTCGAATGCCAAAAAAATGTGATTACAATCTATTCCTTTTAATATATAATGCTGAAGAGTTTGTTTGTTTGTTTGCTTGAACGCGCTAATCTCAGGAACTACTGGACCTTTAAAAAAATATTTTTATTATTATATCTAATACTACCCCATAGCTTTGAGGAAGGCTATAGGCTATAGCCTTCCTCAAGGTTCTCTCTCTATGATATATATATCATCACATATTATAAACAAATAAAATAAATAACATATAAAATTGGCGCACTTCTAAAAGTTGCACAACGAAACAAATTATACGGTTTTACCGCTGCTGGAGGTATATAAATAACGGTAATTATATTGTCGCTTATCAAGATGGCAGATGAGTGTAAAATTAGCATAGGTATAAATGTGCTGATACTCATATATCGCACGCTTTTAAAACCTAATAATATTTAGCTGCCCCGTAGAACATCTTTGTGTAAATTACCTAATGTTTGAGTTAATTTCTAATACTGAACCTGAAACATTCTGAGAATAAATACATAATATATCTATACTAATATAAAAAAAAACTGAAGTTTGTTTGTTTGCTTAAACGAGCTAATCTTAGGAACTACTGGTCCGATTTGAAAAAATATTTAAGCGTTAGATAGCCTATTTATCGAAGAAGGCTATATATCATCACGCTAAAATTGAATCTATTTTTTTTCAGGCAATATTCATCAAAGTTATGGACGAATTTTTCTTCTAGTAGTCTTATAAAAGGTATTGAAATTGAAGTAATACCCATAAGGTATATATTTATAGCGTCTTCACATAGTGTGTGTGTGGATAAAATGTTACAATAGCATCAAAAATTCACTGGCACTGTTTCCAATGATCGGAAGAAGCACTGAGGTGATCATGCGGAATCGAATACAACGCAGTAGAATATTACACACACGAATTCCGCTTATCTCTGTACTGAAGTAACCTCGTTGAAGTCCACGGTGAAATATTAACTGTCACAGTTGCTTTAAACAAATGATAGTTTTCAGTTAACCCGCATATTATTTCAAAGTTTGGGGTTATTACTACCCCATTTCACCGTAACTATTCCAAAGTTTTAAGTTACTTGGATTTAAGTCGACTGGATTGGCTCTCAGATTCCGACGAAGATCGATGCTTACATTATGTAACTCTCTATCCTGGATGCCTGGAAGTTGAGCGTACAGTTTGATAGATTAGTTCTGCGAACTTAACGAGAATAGCATGCAATCTTCGAGTTGGGTTGACAATAAAGTAATATTAGGATATACTCAGCTTCACTTGCTAAATAAGTTTTTCTTTTATTTTTATATGCAAATGAAAGCCCATCAGAAAGGACCGTACTTCAATATAGATCTTTATTTTTTGTATGTTTTGTTGGTACACAGTGGTTTGGTTAGTTTGTCATTTTCTATTTGCACGTATCGGATCGAAGGACCCTAGGTATTGTCTGGGGCTCCAGATCCAGATGTGTCTCTAAAGGTTCTCTATGAGGTGACCACTAATAGCCACCTTCACTGCCCTTGTTACCTTCCTTGCCTAACAGATTCCGGTCTGATCTTATTCTATAATGATATCCTTCTTTTGGCCTTCATTATGGTGATGATTGGGATCAATCTTAATTCTTTGATTAATTCTTCGAGTGGAGAATTAAAATGATACTTATCAAAAGAGGTAATTAAGGTACCGTCAATTATCGTCATATATAGATATACACATAAATACCTACACAGTTAAAACATTCACAAAGCATACTTACATGTGTCTTAATAATTTCATTTTTCATCTAATGGGATATAAAGGAGTAAATAAAAATGGATGTTTTGTTTCCAAAATACTCCTCCAGGTTGAGTGATAATCTCATAAAAATCAGCTGTTTCATAGGTAACATAAGATTTTTTTTCTAAGCTATTAAAGGGTACTACTAATGTACTATTGAAACAAATTATTAGTATTGCAATATGACTGCGTGCCATATTTCCATTATATTTTTTGATGAAATTTGTTGCGGACTTCAAAATAAAAGGCCTCTGGGGGCTACCTCGTAATTGTACGGGGTTGATTAAACAGTAACGGCGGAAGTAGCGATAGGAGTTAATATAACATCCGGCATCAAATTGGTATGGTTGTTTTTAAAAAGTTCATTTCAGTAACTAAAATGGATGAAATGTAGGGCAAATAAGAACATTGCAATGAACGATTATTTATTAATGTAAATATTTTCAATGACTATTCTCTTTGTTTTCGTACACATCGTTTCTTAATTTTTTATCTACTTCTCTGAATTGGCTAATTTAAGTATTGTAAAAAAGTTCATTGCTCATGCTGTAATTATCCTATCAAATTGTTTATTGAACGTATTTTATGACAAATTAACCCATTCTTAAGCATGATTTATTGCGTCGTTACGTATCCTTCCTTATATATTTTCACTAACTGATATTTTTCACAGAACCTCCAGAATGGGGTCCGAAGCTGGTTTCAGACAGATCCTGGTACGGGGTTGGATCAACTCTTCGAGCAACATGTGCATCACCACTTTCTTTACCACCGGCAAACCTAACATTTGCCCTGAATGGCCATGAGGTATTCCTAATTATTTAAAATCTACTGTAAATAACTAATATTGTAATTAATATTCTTTATATAAGTAAATCTCTTATCTTCTACGTTCATAAATACACCATTAAAATTACCTAGAAAATCGAAATTTATATTA
>JANCMC010033613.1:22987564-23060759 GCA_024363005.1 Charaxes varanes | reverse complement strand
GATGACAATGCATTATTATGATGACATGGAGTTAATCTGATTATGAAACTTGAAAGGTAGCCATAGTAACGTTCAACATCATTATAAGACGACATAATTCCATCGAGTTTTGGCTATGGATAAACGTAAATACATACAGATTAAGATGAAAGTCGTGTTCTAACACTTTTGATGCTCCGGAAAGCTATTCAGTTTATTTAGTGTAAGAAGAAGCTGATTTAGAAAGTATTGTCTTAGACGTTGGGATATCTGTGTGTGTGGAACTGGCATGATCACGTTCAAAACAGTTAACTTATCACGTTGTTCTTTTTTTATTAACTTCAAAATTACGGCGTGCTGTTTTCTATTGATAATGAGTGTGTAATGCGATATCGTTTTTTAATAATTAACAAAAAACTAAATTTCTATTGGGCATACCACCTATCGGGGTATTACCGTACTTTTAAGAATTAAGATCGTGCTTAAGGCCAATGGCCTCCTGCATTGCTAATAGCTTGTAATATTTAGATAAAGTTAGAGAATGATTTTGGATTTTCAAAACTATTTTAAATTCTCGGCACTTATGCATTAAATATCATACAAGAAATAAAGAAATAGCATTTAAATAATGTGTATAAAAATAAATCACCATTTTAAGTTGCCGTCAAAATCCCTATTATGAATCTTTGAAGATGGCTTCATTATATCAACAAGGTCGTACCGAGTTCTTAATTTTAATAAATGCCCCGCATTATATAAGCTCATTTAAGAGCTCAGATGTGTCCATTTCTAACGTAATAAAATAAGGATAATTAAAACGATACTTCTGTGTACTTAGTGTTTTTTGAATTGCTAATTTATTTTATATATATAATATATTTTATAATAGCTATTATAGATACTAAAAGTACGGTAGACTTTTTTCATTATCACGGATCATAGCGTTAATATACAATTTTGGGTTAGGTTTTTCGTTAAAGCAAAACGTATTGAAGGAAGCTTCGGTTATAGAAAATAATTTAGATACTGATCTTGCCTTGAGTAAGATTATTTTCCATGAACGGATATTGAAGTTGTTACGCCTGACGTAAATATTTAATGGTGGGGATATTTCGGCCACAATGTACTCGTAGTTGAAGGAAAACTTTATTACGGTCCCTGCTTAATAATTAATGCACTTGTGTTAATCTAACATAGCACTCGTGCAATAATGACTCACTTTGCGCTCTTTGAAATGTTCTACTATAGAATAAATACACAACTGTAATAAAAAAGCAAAGCTATCTCTTCAATACATTCTTCTGCCATAAAGTTCGTTCGTGTTAACAAACCATTAAGCACTTTGTCAATAGTGTGTGAATAAAACGCGTGCGTAAAGCTTCCTCTTATTGAGTCCAATAGTGAATCTAAGTCCTAAGCCATCCAAGATGTAGCTTAAATACACATTGAGAATGTGGCTGTGAGGCGAGTTAAGATGTTAACTACCTTTTCATGAAACCCTTCATCGATTTTTGAACCTTCGTAACCCGTGATTGGGTTATACCAGTTTCGCAGTATATGATGCTAGTAACGAACTTATTAAACATATTAAGTTTCAACTGCGTTGCTCGTATAATTTAAATTTTATTCATATCTAAAAACCCCGATTTTGACACTGACTCACTAATGATCATCAAAATGTATTGGGTACTTCGTATAGTCCTAGAAAGCTGAAATTTGGTGTGTAAGTTAGTGTTAGTACACAACCAACAACAATATGATGTGTAGAGTAAGGGAAGTGGCGGCAATGCTGTCACGTCAAGTGATGGTATTGTTGTCGCGTTTCGTTCGGTTTGTGAGACTTCCCGGTGGGCTAAACTCGTGATTAAGGCCGGCAACGCAGCTCCTGGTCGTGTAAATATCCATGGGCGTCAGTAGGCACTCAGCTGCCTGTTGCCTGCTCGTTTCTAACTTTAAAAAAATGCTAAACTCATTAGAAAAATTATCTTGAACAAAATCGAACAAGAATTTTACATTATTACTTACTAAACAAATACCTTCATCACGTATCAGATACGGAACCCTTCTATATAAGCGTGTCTTGACACGCTCTTGGCCATTTTATGTCATTTTTGAACCTTTCTAGTCGAAACCTTATCTTGCATCTTGTTTGGCAAATATTTATTCATTATACTTTGATAAACTATATTTCTTTAAAAAAAAAACTTCAAATCGACAAAACTGGACCAAATAAGACAACACAGGAAGCACCAGCTTTCAAATATAAAAAAAAATCAACAAAATCGGCAGACCCACTCGAAAGTTCTGAAGTAACAGTCATTGGTCAAAATTCATACCACTAATAGGTATATGACCACGTTGTATTTTCTGGCAGTCTAGCTGCAAATTTGATAACACTGAAATCAAAGCCTTAAAAAGAATTTTATAAAAACTTCAACTTTCCTTCCTTTCTTTTCTTTTAAATCCTCCCCGAAATAAAGCGAATAAAACAAAATAAAGTGAATTCAAATCAAAAAATTCAAAGAGCAACGATTGATTTTTATATATAGAACCGCAAACTTCACAAAAATCATTCATCTCGGAAATGAAGGTTACACATATTATCATCCTCGTGCCATTCTTGAGCGTGCAATGTATCGTGTACATTGGCAAGCAATCATCAACAAAATGTTGACGAGCAAAACAAGTCAATAACCCGCGCCGCGCTACCCCTGTTACTTTTAAGTTTTATTTACGTTGCGGTTTTATGTAAAAATATTGAAGATAATAGTATACATCTGACAATCGGAACACACAAACAGTCCACTTTGATCTTAGGTCATATAACCTAGAACCAGCGACGACACATACACACACAAGTGCGAAGTTGGCACAGATTCAATAAAGTATTTTCTGCACTATTTAAACGTACCGTTTAATCTGTTCTTTACAGCAGTTCATTAGATCATTAGTAATCGGAGTACGCTTAGGGCGTCTTAATTAAAAAGTGAAGAAACAATTAGTTGTTACGTCGTCTGCACACAGAAAACATCTTAACATACTTAAAATTAGGTTTTAAGCCGTACGCTTTGCTAGGAATTTCCTGCCTGCAGTAATTAAAAAATCTTATAAATTAGAATAATACATTTAAAATAGATTAATTATAAATTACATTAAAATGAGATAATTAAAGTTGTATTAGGTATTTTCCATAAAATGTTTAGTAATTAAATTACGAATTTTATTAGACAAATTTATCTTGAGTACCAAAAGATGTGTACCAAAAAAATTGGTCTGTAAAGTCGGATTACGGCCGATAATTTTGTCGCTCGTTCCGCGCTCTCGCTTGCTCGCTCGGCTCAGTTGGTACGTGACAATGAGTCACACATTTCGCGTGCAGTCGGCGTTCATCGATTTATAAGACGTTATGTCGTTAAAAATATAAGGGAGAGTGGTTTAGGAGGTGGAGGTTATTGCCCAGCAGTAGGACATTACAGGCTTACAATATAAAAACAAAAAAAAATAACCCATCCGTAGCATATAGTACCTATAGCTGTGATTGGTTCTCATTTATTGTATTTTATATATTTTTTCGAAAAATAAGTAAAATTTTAAGCAATATATTGAATTCACAATTTTTCGACAGTTTACAATCTCGCGAGATAAATTACAATTTACAAATCTACAACTGTTTTTATAATTTAACGGTGAAACATTCCTTTATTATATCTTTAATTGCCCGTACGCAGGCAATTCTACAAACATTATTATACATATGCAGGAGGAAGTCCTGAAACTTGTTCTATTAGCGTTAGAAGATGGATCCGCCCTATCCAGGAAGGTAATTAACACATATCTGAAGACTTTATACAAAAATAATGAAATCCATGTCCGTACTGTACCAATTTTGTTCATCAATTTGTGTATTCTTCCTAAATGAGTGAAATATGACAATACTTTTATGGTTATTTCTGTTGTGTGTAATCGGTTGTAATGATTTTTTTTACATTGGTTTTCCTATTTTGTACTCGCTTTTAAATTTTGATATGGTACGCTGAATAGATAGAGACTTAAAAATGTTTAACAAAATTGTTCACAGGTCTTATGCCAATATCAACGTGAAAACCAAAATATAATTAATCGGCAAATGTTGCGGTTAACCACGTCGCTCACAGATATAACTAGGGGAACACTTAAAGTTCCAAAATGCAACAAATTTAGTTGAAATTCAGAAGATTATCCATCTCCATGACAATACGAAACCAAATTCCAAATTCAGAAGCGAAAATACTTTTTTTTTTTTTTAGTTTTTTTTTGTTTTCCCAGGGGGAATCTACTCAACAGATACCCGGTCCTGAGGGGGTGGAACCGGGTTATGTCGGGTTGGAGCGTCCCAGAAGGGGATCGCCCCGACCGACTAAAACCCCTGGGCACTAAGTGTCATAATAATGTAAAATTTAAGTCTTGTCATACTATAAAAATAAAACTATAATAGGGCAATACGATTGTCGTCTTCGGTGATATTTCTATAGTTCCAATAGCTGTCAATTTTATCTTCCATATCCTGAAACAAAAATTTATACATTTTTTAAATTATCCGGACTTCGTCAATGAAACACTTGAAAAAAGTGTTGCGTCTAATATTTTTCATATGATCTATATATAAGTTGCCAAAGCTAGAGGCTAGAGGATTAGAATGTGCGATTATTCTTTTTAAGGGTTTAACTAAATCATGATAAACGAACAACCCTATTTATAACACTCAAGTTCTGGGCAATGGTAAACATCTAAAACTTCTCATATTACTCCAGAGTAATATTCTACAAAATATATATAAAAATTAAAAAATAAAAAAGCAGCTCTTATTTTTAGTCACCTTTCGCACCTGGTATCGGCAAACGGATCACATTTACAACTTAACAAGTATGCAGGTGATAATAAGTTCATGAGAATCTACTCAGAAACTTAGGTTTCATCTTTTTGAAAGCCAGTTATGCCTTACAGCCCAAAGATCTCTGTCTATATCGTTTTTGCGAGCAACCATCTGCAAAATCTGAGTGACGTTAAAGAATCAAGGTACTATATTTTATCAGCTTACTAGTTGAACTTTTTGATATGGCAGTGAATTTGATCGAGTGGACGACTTATTTTCCTGGTGCTGTGGAGGAAAGCCAGCACCCATGAAGCTTGTCAACCATGAGTACTTGGTGCTGCGTTGTAATCACGATGAGCACGATCACCACTGATGTCCTCTCTTTGACTGCGATGAACACTGAAGTTAATGAAACATGCGGTAATTCTCTAAGAGATCCTGGGAATAGTTCATGTTGAATTCTTGAGTTCAAAATTATGTAAAGCTTTGTTCGAATTAAGCATTGAAATTTGTCCACATAAAATGAACGGTGTATAATTTTTCCCCCTATTTTACTGTAATTATTTTGTCTGTGTTGTCTTTCAATTCTTTGTAATTACCGAGAATTGAATTTGGAACCGGTAAGTGTCGCTGCTATTCAGAAGAAAACCGACCACAAAGTATACCATCGAGAAAAAAGTTTTTTCTGCCGCGCGTTGGTAAGTATACCATTATTAACAGTAATAGGTACTATAAATGAATCATTTTTTAAATTCTTTGCGGGTCGCTATATAAAAAATACTTAGAAGATCAATCATACTGGCTTGTATTGTTAAAACACTTGACACATTAATGTAAATAATAAAAGCAACTAAAACGCAAGACTTGGTTAAAAGCTGTATATCACTTGTGAATAATAGCAATGAAAAAGTCACAGTTTGATTGCAGGTGTCATTATGTGCCTTATTGCGGTGAAATTAGAGCCACATTATGAGCAAGTGTGTTGAAAAAAAAATTATGTTCTTAAACTTATCTTACCTTTTCGTAAAGACCA
Organism: Charaxes varanes; assembly: GCA_024363005.1. Classification (NCBI taxonomy): domain Eukaryota; kingdom Metazoa; phylum Arthropoda; class Insecta; order Lepidoptera; family Nymphalidae; genus Charaxes; species Charaxes varanes. The sequence continues at coordinate 23,054,895 of JANCMC010033613.1, read as the reverse complement.
TAGAGTTCCTATAGTATTAAGGACCTTTCGTGAAAAGTTCGGTTTATGGTTGGGAAAAATCGGAGTTCAAAAAGATTTTACAAAGATAAAGAAATAAGTAACTTAATTGGTTTGCCACGCTAAGGTCGAATGTCGTTTGCACGTCAATTAGTTAAAAGGGTTATTCTTGCTTGTTATGCTCTTATCTTTGTTAGTAACTTTCTTCCGATGTTATTTATTATTTGGCGTAGACCCAATATTTATGTATAACGTTGGGCAGATGCCTATGCCTTAATGAGGCCATTAATAACATTCCCAAATGGTTCATGTGTTTATCATCGTATCGCACTTAATGTTCTCGCCTAGGTTGAAATTGAAATTGGGAATTGAAACCTCTTTACATATAAGAACAAATGCATGAAAGAGGAAGAGTTTGTTTGTTCACTTGAAGGAGCTAATCTCAGGAAATACTGGTCCGATTTGGAAAATTCTTTCAGTATAAGATAGCCCATTTATCCAGGAAGGCTTTAGCTGGATTTATAAACGGCTCTGGCAAATTTGACCATATTATATCAAGGTTATAACGCGTAATTAATATATAATTATCGTTATTACATCAATTAACAAAACTGGTCGTACATGTAATTTTCTAATTAATAGATACTTCGGCAATTAAGGTCCTCCATACCTTAAATGTCAAAAACTTGATAAAAATTTTACTGCATATTTTTCTTTAAATCTATATCCATACTAACGTATAAAGCTGAAGAGTTTGTTTGTATTTTTGCTTGAACTTGCTAATCTCAGGAACTACTGGTCCGATTTGAAAAATTCTTTCCGTGTTAGATAGCCCATTTATCATGATAGTTTATGATATTTCTTTATTTGAATCTTTTAGCCCTAGTTTTAGCTGTTGCTATTATCTGTGTTGAATGTTTAAATATCATCTCGCTTATATTATGCCGGAGCCAGACATTTGAATGATTATTTCAATGATCATGTAGTGTGGCCGGGGACTTTGTATAACTGCGCGAAGTTTTGTAGTACTTTGTAGTATTCAAAGAAAAAATGTACAAACACTTTGATCTATGTATGTCTGGCTCCGGCATTATGTGCAAGTCTTTAGCTTGCTAGATAGTAGTAATATGATATAAAGTAGAAGTGGGAGGAAAGCGTAAGCTTACATTTTGTAAAAATAATTGAGAATTTTTAGTTGCGTGTATCGATATTTACAAATTGGAAATGAATATAACGTAACCTAATAACAAAGCCCTTTATTACGAACTTAAAGCATTGAGTAATTCAAAAATATGGTCTTATTTTGTTGCAAGAGACTGTCCATTTCGGCCTTAACAAAATAATTATTAAATGATAATTGTACAAATAATTACTATGAATTAAAAGCGAAGTATTAGGGTTTTCTTATTTTATATCACTATGAAGTTCTTACAAAAAGTATTCCAATTAATATGGATTTGTTCCGGCCTCCATTTTGTTGACGTCATTTCGTTGATCAAAATTTTCTTTTCTCTGGATCTTGTTCTTTTTAGGGTTCCGTAGTACTATAAGAAACCCTTACAATTTCGCTCTGTCCATCTGTCTGTCCGTCTGTCTGCCTGTAAGCTAGTCCCACCCTAGCATTTCCAAAGTATTAGACGTAGAGACTTGAATTTTTCCATGTTGATAGAACATGCTAAAAACTCATTAGGAAAATTCTTTTGAACGAAATTGGATAACAACTTTTGAAGTTATTTAACAAATACGTTTATAGCGTATCAGATACGGAACTCTTCTATATAAGCGTGTCTCGACACGCTTTTGTTACTTATAGACGTGCTGGAGTGCAGTCGTTTCCTGGTGAGTTTTTATCATGCCCTATCAACATGGAAAATTGCAAATCTCTACTTCTAATAGTTTGGAAATGAAGTGGGGGGAACCTTTCTAGCAGATAGACGGACGGACGGACAGAGAGAAATTATAAGGTTTCCTTGTAGGACTACGGAACGTCACCGCCCACAGCGCCAACGGGCCAGTCAAACACAGTGCACTTTTTGAAGACTTGATATAGATGATAAAGGAAAATTTGATTCTTTGACATTGGCTCAATCAGTAGACTGTAACATAAAGGTCTAGAAATTTTCTTCTAAACTTCGCCCGCTTGATATTAAACTTTTTTAATTAGAGGTAGCGCCATGCTTGTGGCCGAATTTGGCCGGCGCTTCCTGATGCCAGTACCTCTTTCTTACATAGGATGGGCGAGAAGTGGGGGCAATGCTGTCACGTCAAGTGATGGTATTGTTGTCACGTTTGGTTCGGTTTGTGAGAGTATCCGGTCGCCTAAATCCTTCCTTAAAGGCCGGCAACGCATCTGCGTGCCTTCTGGTGGTGCAGATGTCCATGGGCGTCGGTAGTCATTTTGGTGATGAACCGCCTGCTCGTTTGCCCCTGGTAATATATAAAAAAAAACCCTACATGGCTATATCAACTCTATGCGATGGTACTGAAGACATGCTTCTGGTAGTATTGTTGTCTATGGGTACTAAGAGTCCTAAATATCCTCATAATCGTCTAAAAAGTATGACAAGAGGGGTAACTATCATAATAGGCATAGCTCAAAGTGGACCTAGTATTCTTAATTAAATAATAAAAAAAAAACATTAATTGTCAAAGTCATAGGTTGCTGGAATAATAAAGATGACCTGTTCATAAATTGAACAAATCCTCCATTAAAAAATAAAGAAATTTAAAAAAAATCTTGTTTCATAGCGATTTAGCTATTAGACAACTTATAAGCGAGACCTGACGCAGGCCCATAATTTAGTAAAAGCAAATCTTAATAATAAATCTTTGTAAGTGAGAAATTAAACGTTTTCGAACACAATGCGTGTTCTTCAATGGATCCTCCAGTGAAATTAAACAGCCGCTTTTGACGCCTAATCGAGTTATACAAACCAAAATTCCAATTCAAGTCCATGGCGTTTATGTTTCTGCGGCGCTCGAGTGACTTGTTCGTTGACTTATAATTAATTTATTTTATTTGGAATTGCTTTTGTCCCATTTGTCCCTGATAAATTAAATTTGTCCCAGTTTTGGTCTGTAAAAAGTTTGCACGCAGCTGTGTTGTACATTCTCTGTATTCTATCCACATACAATTCTTATTCATATTTATTGTTACCATAAATTTCAACAAAATGTTAAAATTACGCTTATTCATAAAACTTATTATTTCGTAAAGAGTACACAGCAGATTTCTTATTGTTTCTACGCGATAACTTTTCCGAATAAGTGATGGATTTTAAAATTGCGATTCGATGGATTTTAAAATTTTAAAATGCGATGGTAGAGAACTACGATACGAGTATAAGAAAAACACTAGTTTTGAAATAAGAAATTGAATTGAATTATTATGTGCATGCAGAAGATATTCATGAACTCACTTATAAAAGGACCGCTTTATACTGTTTTGCTGGAGTTCTTTTAAATGTTTAAAATAAAGTTTCCGAACTGATACGACCTAAGGATATTCAACAATAGAGCTTCTCAAAAGGAGATGAAGATTATTTCTTCTTGAAGCTTGTAGTTATATAATAAGCAGTTTTTTGGTAATACAGTTATCGATAGACCTAAAAATGTTTTTTTTTTTGTTTCAAACTGTTGAATCAGCCGTGAGATGGTGTGCTATCGCTTTTTTTTCATAACTTTACAGGTGCTGATACAGTACAAATATTTGACCAATATTGCGTGTACATATAACTTGCACAAACAGTTTAAGCTCTGAAATAAAATTACAGTCTATATTTGAAATTCTTTTTGGTCTCTGTTCTTACATTTGTGCAGAAAATGATGCATCATATACATGAAGAATTAGAAAAAAGGCTTTTTTATGAAACGAGCGTGGTGGATGATGCAACCGTGGTGGATAAAGCGTGCCTGTTGGATGAAGCAAGCGTAGTGGATTAAGCGAACGTGTTGGATGAAGCAAGCGTGGTGGATAAAGCAAGCGTCGTAAATAATACAATCTTGGTGGATGAAACAAGCATGGTGGATAAAAAAGGCGAGGTGAATGAAGCAAGCGTCGTAGATTAAGCAAACGTTGTGGATGAAACGAGCGTGGTGGATGAAGCGAGCGTGATGGAGATAGATAGCTTGGTGGACGAAGAAAGCGTGATGGACGAAGTTGCTCAACTCTCTTTCTCTAAGAAAGAAAGTATTATTTGTCCAACAATACAATAATTACAGACGGACATAATCATAATTTTCTATTTATAATTATTATCATTCAATTGTAATAACGACGCGAGAAATACACGCCACTGTGGTTTTAATAGTCGTAAACGAAATTCAAATCTCTTATTAATATGCCGACAGACTCCCAAGAAAATTGCGAAATCATATTTTCAGAGCGAGTAATTAATTCTGTTACAGAGTAAATTGTTTATTAGTTGGCTACAGAGTTTATGCACGACTCGAGTACAAAATGGCGTATGATCCTTTTTATTTCATATCAGTAATTTCGCTACATATCTATACTAACATAATTGCAGATGTATCTTCGATTTCTAAATTATGGTGAATTTTATTATTAAATTTACCATGCCTCTATTATGATGATGTTAATTAGTTAATTCAAATATGAAAAGTTTATTCATGTCCATTCAAATATACAGTATTGCATTTTGTAACAGGTATACGAACCACCTTGAAGTTTTGTATCTCTGGAGATCTGTAGAATAAAATTTGCTAAGATATCCAGTGGAGCCCATGACTGTATACAATTAGTTTAATTTAATTTTGTTTTTCATTTTGAAAGGAGACTACTTTTTCAATGCTATTTTATCCAAAGTTCCTCTTTTGTCCATTTATGTGTGGTATTTCTATTTATGTCGCGATGTCTGGTACATTTTATGTATGCTATCAGCCTTCACTTCCTGCAATTCTTCATTGTATTTATCTTTTTTTTTTAATGAATTCTATTCTTTGTGGCTGACATAAATGGAAAGAGCCATGACGAGCGCGTCGGGTGGGATACACCGTGCATCTCATATTCCATCTTTATTTTATTACGATTGAAATTACATGGTTGAATAATTATGTAATGGAAATAATTGCTATTACAGAAAGCTGTGATCATAGATATAACAGCATATTAATTTGTTAGTACACGAACAAATTTTATATGATTTTATTATCTATATAGCGTAAACCATACTTTACATTTTAAAAGTGCATTTTTATACATCGAAGAAGAAGATATAATAATACTAATTAATTAATAATTAATTAGTACATTCTACTCCGACTGTAAGTACACAAATTGATTGTTAGTTGAAATGAAACTTTTTGTCCAGTTCTGCAATATTTTTACCCCGATGTGCAGTCTCCAAAGGCGACTTAGGTTGTAATCTGTCGTCAAAACATAATTAATAGAATTATGTTGTAGATCTCCTTCACTATTATATTGAAAGGTACACTTCTATAGAACCGCTCTGATTTGAAACCCGATAAAACGAAAAACAGCAAAAGTAGAAAGAGACAAACACATAACTAACCGGATTTAACGTGCGAAAGAGTGAGATAGAACGCGTTATTCGGCGGTTCTAGATTTTAAATTTCACTTCTGTAGGGTGTCAATTGCATACGTTTTTAATCTTCTGTTCTATTAGTTTATCTTCTTCCGTCTTCTCATCTATAAATACATAAAATAGAATTCTATAAATACTTAAAATTACAAAACCTAAATCGTTTATTTTTTCCAGAAGAATGCCAATTGCCAGATAATCCAGACAGACGAAACCCAAAATTTTTATACACACAAAAAACGACTTCTAAATTGAAATTTGTAACTAAACAATTCTGATTTAATGTAATAAATATTCGAAAGTAAATAAATTAAATTTCATATTACATTAAAGAAGAAAATTTGTCAGATTAAAATTAGAAATTGTCTAGGGTATACTAATTTAGTGTTCCGAGTCTGGTGCAAAATCAGCCAATCTTCTTCCTAGCGTTATCCCGGTCTAGTAGTACCAGGGTCCGCTTAGATTGCAGAGGATTTGGCTGTGGGGCGAGTCATGGATTTCCTTAAAGTAACGCCCCATTTGTCAAAAAATTATTGTGAAACGACTTTCATACCTACATCGATTTTATGTAATTTAAATTTGTTAGTATTGCGCATTAGTAGCAATAGACAAAACTAATTAGATAAACCTGTATATTTATTTTGTGAAAAAATCGGTACCATTTTACGAAATTTCCGATTTGAAGTATGAAATTTGGTACAATTATAGGTTATATAGAGGAGAGGCGATTGCTAATTCTTTTTTTTAATAAAATTTGCATTAAAAATATACTAAATTATTAAAGTAAAACCTCACGCACACCAATGCCCAACGATTTACACTTCGTATGATTTCTATACAATGCTTCAATTAACGCTAACGCTTCGGAATGTGTACCCCCGTAATTATATTTACGATCGTTAAATGAATGAGTTTGTTAACGAATGACATTTTTACATTCACACTCTTATAAAATACATTTTTACGCCAAATTTATTTGTATAAAACTAAAGATTTTCCGTATAATTTATATGTAATGTTTTAATAAATGTTAAGGTTTCGGAATAAGTCTCCTGAATGAATAATTTTTTTATGCCATATATTTTTACATTTCTATGGATATATTTAGGTACTTTTGTCTTGGTGGAATATAATTGAAATATTTAATTGTGTTAACCAATTATACAATTAACTAAAATTTATCATTGATATTAAATGTGTTGGTAAGCACATAACTCAACAACACCTGCACCAATTTTACTAATTCTTTTTTTTTAATGTTCGTTGAAGTCCAAGGATGGTTTTAACGGCGAAAAAAATTCGAATAATTACCGGGAAAACCCTAATAACAGCCCTTTTCTTTTTCCCATACAAACTTTTTGTAACTAAAATGTAGAGTCAATTGGAACTTTATTGCTATTCAATAAAGTTAGTTATTATAATAGTCATCCGTTATTTCTAATACTACGGAAACTGGAACGGGGATGTTATAAGATAATAGACTTTCTGTCGTGTTTGTTATTGTCAGGAGACGCTTCTTATGGAAGAAAAAAATTAAGAAAATTCCAAGGGTTATTAGGATATTTAATAATACTTAACCACCGTAATAAATTATTTCTAAAGAACCTTAGCGCTTTTACTGTATACAATGTTATTTAAGCTAGTTTTAAAAAGTAGAATAACTTTTAGTGTTTTAAAATTACCCTATAGTGTGACGAAACAAATAAATATTTTCTTTCTTTCTTTTAACTAGTAACGGGAACGGGAACGGGACCGGAAACTGGAACTTGAAAGGTATGGGGAACGGGAATAATATTATACGATAATAGAATTTCCCTCACTTACAAAAATTGTGGCAATTCTGTCCTGCCTACGACAGAATTTTTGTTACTAAATTGGGTTTTGCACTCCATTGCAGATCTCAGGTCCAGATCTAGCAAGGTTCGTCGTTGATTAACACTTGAAGGAGGACAACAATTATAAAAAAAACTATTGTTTTTATAAAAGCTTGACTAAATTCAAATCTGCATCAATGCAAGTCTATACACGGGCTTAAGACAGTTAATTTAACTCAAAGGTCGTCGCCTCTAGAAATTTTCCATTCGATAGAAATACCTAGCAATAGAGAAAAGTATTTTTCTCAAAATATGTAAATGACAATTCATACATGATCATTGAAATGATCATTCAAATGAAACTATATCTGGCTTCGGCATTATAATTAAAAGTATTCATTGTTAAAAAAATTGAGAAGTCGATGTCTGTAACGTTAATTTTCATAGAATTGGGTTATTAATAACGTGCTTTTTTAAAAGATCAAAACTGATTTACATATAATCTTTTGTAAAGTCCGTTTATCGGTCTTTAGGGTTCCTTAGTACCACAAGGAACCGTCCGTCTCCCCATAAGGTGCCTCCCCCTCCTCCCCTAGTATTTCCAAACTATTGGACGTAGAGACTTTTCCATGTTGATACAACATGCATTATTCTAAAGAAATTTGATGATATTAAAGGGTGAATTCAAGCCTGTTTGTTCTAAGTCATTAAGTTCACTGAGGTGGCAAATTACTGAGGTCTTAAAATTAACATAAGTAATTAACATTAATATAAATTTTCAAGACATTGAAAAGTGATGTACAGGCGGAGTATATAAATATAGACAGAAAAGGGACGTTTCATTAAGCTTCGTTATACGTAATAAAACGTCAATGTTTTTAAACTGTTGCACATTATTATGTTGATGAGGTATTTAAAATAATAGCTTAGTGTAGAAGATTTCCACTTAGCTTGACTTGTGTACTTTATATCGCTACTCTGAATAGACTAAAAAAAAATATTTGTGTATAACAGGCGGCTGTTACCTATAACACAGGCATTAAGTTGTCTACCTTAGGAACAGAGGTCCGTGTGTCATATAATCCTACATATTTATCATTATTATTATTATTTTAAAAATTCTCTGAAATACGGGGAAACTAAACAAACATAATTAAAAACGGTCCAGCGGTTTTGAGTTTTAGCGAGACTAACAAACGATTATTGATTTACGTACATATATAGGTATATATATCTAATTTAATTTACTAACTACTCCGTACATTACGCGTGTTTGATTTTACATACCACTAGCTGTGCCCGCGAGTTCGTCCGCGTAAAATTAGATTCAATTTTAGCGTGATGATATAAAGCCCATAGCCTTCCTCGATAAATAGGCTATCTAACACTGAAAGACTTTTTCAAATCGGGCCTGTAGTTCCTGAGACTAGCGCGTTCAAGCAAAAAAAAAAACAAACTCTTCAGCTTTACATATTAGTATAGACTATAGAATATAGGTTTTAAATTTAAAATTCGAATCGTCGAGGAGTAAACTTTATAATAAAAAAATTCTCCGTGGGCAGTAATAGATGCGATTGCGTGTACTAAAAAGAAAAGCGCAATTAACAAACAGACTAACAGAACGAATCTTCTGCAGAAGGTCAGCCAGTACTGTGTCAGGGGCAGGTGCGGGCGTGGTGGTGGGTGTGCTCCTTTGTTTCATCAGTATTGTTCACGCGAAGACCTGGCCTCGTTAGCGTATTTATTTTCTTATAATGTATACTTTATTGGGGAGGTCGTTGCTTAATGAGCGGCTGGAATTTGAGTCGAATGCTAGGTTAAGTAGGTCCTACTGCGGCCGGGTGATGGATGGGTGACCAAGTCTAGCACTGGTTTTCCAATATCCTCTTTTTTATAATAAGGGGCAAACGAGCTGCTGGTACTCACCTAAGTGACTACCGACGCTCATATACAACTGAAACGCAGGAGGGCTCGCAGATGCGTTGCCGGCCTTTGAGAAATTAGTATGAGTATAGATAATACACCCAGGCTCGAGGCGGGAATCGAACCCACGCCCCGTGGCGACGTACGTGGTCGCGACTGGACTCTAGTCCAGTCCAGCAGTCCAGTCTCGACCACGGTACATGTAACTGGATCGTAATATTGAGAAATCAAAATTAATTATCGTGGTACGTACACGTTATAAATATATTATTTCGTATATAACCCAGAATAGAGGCGGGAATCGAACCTACCACCGAACTACGAACCGGAGTAGAAGGTAGGATCACTGTCAACTATGCCAATGGGCCAGTCAAATATATACTTAAAGTTTTTTGATTATACAAAACTCACCCCGTGCAAATAAAACATATTGATTGTTGATTTGGAATGTTAAAGAGAAGTAATAACACCTCAAATACATTTTTATATTAAAATGACAATTACAATTGAGGGTTTTATGTATCTGCACACAATTTTTTTTGTTTGTATAGACTAACAAAAAAATATAGTGTGCAGTAGTAATGGGTGAAGAACTTTACAAGATAAAATAAAAATTAAAAAATAGAACTATAAATAAACTTATATTTTAAACGTATTAATAATTCTTTTGAAAATTCTTTATATATTAATAAGACCTTAAAGCTACATTTGATTACATAGGAAATTTAACAAAACTTCCAGTTTTTGTCTCGACAAATTGCTAATGATCATACTTACATAACATTTCTAATTTAAGAGTTATTTATCAATTGCAACATAAAAGAGTTTTGTTTTAAAAAAGAATTAACCATCCCTTAAATCAAAACCATCTTCAAACACAAAATTAAAATAATTAATTTACATTAATATTTTAAAAATACTATTATACTATATTTTATATTTCAAGTTCACGGCGATATTTTTCTACATCTATAATAGTTGTTATCTTAAATGCTAAATGAAAAACAGGAAAACTATATTGTGAAAGAATCAAAAGTAAAGGTGTGTGAAATCTATACTAATATATAAAGCTGGAGAGTTTATTTGCTTGAACGCGCTAATCTCAGGAACTACTGGTCCAATTTCAAAAATTCTTTCAGTGTTAGATAGCCCATTTATCGAGCAAGGCTATCGCTATATTTCATCACGCTTAAATTGTTAACCTAATTTTACGCGGACGAAGTCGCAAGTAATAACTTGTAGATAATAACAAAGGCCATTGCATTCATGGTGTTATTCTGGAAATGCGCCGTTTCTTGTGGCTGAACAAACCGATATTAGAGTGGTGCAATGGATAAACCTATTGCAATAACCTGTCATGGGTGAAGGTAACAAATAGGTATAATGGACAGTTTCACAAGTCACAAAACTACTTTAAGAATGCCCACCCAATATCAACATGAATGTATACTGGTTTTTTGTTTTGCCTATCCAATCATATTTTGCTTTTTCTTTTATACCAGAAAACTTCTCCTATAGACATTCCTATACTACTTTCAAAGTTCTATCTTGGGCGTCAGCTTTTGGCGACGGTTAAAACTTAAAGTTAATTAAAATTCAAAGAATGTTAATAGGCACATTGACAGATAACAGACTAGAAAACACTAACTACTTACAAACTAAATAATAACAAAACAGTTTCTGTTTAACTTAAGGGGTTTTCATAGTGCACAAACATGTGACATAGAGAAGTTAATTTAATTAACATCTTTCTCTTAAACAACATGAGGGATGAAATAATCTGGAAATACATCATAAAGGTGATCAGACACCATGAGAAATTACCTGTAGAGGGTCAAAGAACCTAATGTATATGACATAACAAGTCGTAAGGGAAAACGTGAACATAAATTGAAACTATGGGAGACTTATGGGAGTTAACTATGTCATTTTCTCGAAGAATTGAAAATGAAGTTTCTGGACAACACAAATCGGCTACTTTTGAATAGTGAATAATGAACATGCGACGCGATCGAAGATGAGTATGTGAAAACCTTTATTCGATATAAGAGTGCATCACTTGAAGCATGTGCAAACGTTTTGACAGCACACAAGCAAGTTCATGTACACTAGTTAGATGGCCGTTCAGTCGTCGTAACCTTCCTCGGCCTCGGTGGCAGTCTCGGCGGGAGGCAGCGCGGGGCCTTCGCCCCCTGACTCGGCATCGGACGGGGGAGTGGAATATTATTAAATGAAATTTAAAATTGATAAATTTATTGTAATAAAACTATTTTGGCAGAAAAATGTCATGGTTTGGCGATATGTTAGTAGACACAGGTAGGTTAATACCCCGATTCTTTCAAGTTTCTATGAAAATTCTATGTTTTTTTTTTATATTTATGCACAAACATGTCTAATTTTTTTTTATTTGTTTTACCTCCCCTGATTTCTTAAAGTAGTGCATGTAAAGGTCATATATTGTTTATAATTTTCTCATAGGATATGTTATACTTTTATGTTATTAGTCTAAGCATTGTGTAAATAAAATTATTTACTATGATCCTATTTAAAAAAAACAAAAAAAATGCATATCATACGAAGACGAGATTTCAGAATAAATGCGTATAAATATCAATTAATTGTACGCTCCAACGGGCCAGTCAATATGTACATACAGTACCTGCCAGAAGTAAATTTTAGGATGGAGAGAGATCCCAAAAATGTCGCGCCCCTCACTTGCCCTGTTAATATTTTATAATATAAAAAGTATTTAAAATAATCGCATATTCAGAGGGCCTAGCACGAACTTTTCGAATCGAAGGAAGTCGACGTGTCGACTTTACTTACGATGAAAATGTTCGTGCTAAACCCACAAGAGGTAAGTCTTCCTGCTGTCACGCTTTTAAAGAATGCTAATGAAACCTAGTGCGCCAAAAGATCATTCAAAGTCCAGTTACAATCATCAATTATATTTCTAGTAATTATAAATTACCTCTTTGCCAAATTTCATCTTTTTACGTTCCGCGGTATTCAAGATATCGTGATTGGTGTCTCTATATGTTTATGTTATATAATAATGAGAAAAATATTGCTATATTTTCCTAAACATTTGTCATATTTACATAATATTATTGGACGAAATGAAAATAAAATGAGGCGCGCACAATAACAACTGACAGCGGATTTGGCGGGAAAATGTGGAAGCGCCTCGGACGAAGAAATTGTATTTTTTTTTTTGTTTTCGCGTTGACTTTGACACGTCTACACGTTTCTCGCTATTATATTAAACATTATTTGGTTGTAATCTCTACATTTTAAACTACATAGTTGATGATAACTTCATGGTGGTTTAATATACTTCTCATCTGACAAATCGAAACACTACCCTATTTTTTTTGACATATATTCAAAAGATATATTATATATATTTAGTTAATGGATATATATTTAGTTAATGGAAATCTTTATAATATATTTATAAAGATTTCCATTAACTAAATATATATACAAGCCTATTTGACACACGGACGTCTGTTCCCAAGGTAGACAACCTAATACCTGTGTTATAGGTAACAGACGTCTGTTCTACACAAATATATTATTTTGAAGAAATATATAAATACATACATATAGATACGATCAAACAAGTAAATTTGTAGGAGAGGGACTGACTTAGATTATCTAATGCACGTAATATGACTAATCTATCACACAATGTGTCGTACTATTGGGACTTGATAGCCCACTGACTCATATGTTCACAGCTGATAAGTATGATTGAATAAAACATATTATAATCTATTTTATTTATAAAGTAAATTGCTTTTCATTAATCTGCCAGCAGTAAATAGCGCGCTTATATAGAATCATAAACTGACCGATTATGTTTTTAGGTCTAAAGTGAGTTAATGACACCGGCAGCTTCGTTTCAACCTCCTCATTCTGCCGCTGTAAGAATTATTTCGAACATCCGCTATTAATCACACCACATACATATCGATAAAACATTGCGAAAAAAATGTGCAGATAAATCGTTGCGAAATACTTATTAATCCAAAACGATTTCTCATACACAGGTGTCTCGATAAAACTGCGCAGTTTTAAATATAAAGATTTTTCGCAATGATTTATCGAAACGTGTGTTGCGGCTGTAGGTCGATCACACGATTAGTGCCCTTACAAAGCCCGGTTCAATTTAAGTGTACAATAAAATCGCTGCACACACAAGCAAGCGTTGCACTAATATTTACTTTCACACTTTAATATAATGAATTTTAGTGGAGGTGCATTTTTAGTCCGATGGCATTATTGCTAGGTAGTTACGTAATAATTAATTATTTATTTTAATTATTTGCCGGAAATTAATAAAATAAAATGCGTTTAATAAAGCCAGATACAAATTATACAGTTAGTCATAATGATAATATTGCGTGGTTTAGTTTTGTTAAACGCATTTTAAAAGTCAATAAAAACTACTACTAGTACTAGTTTCCCCTAATAACATAATTTCCAACGTTTGTTCGTTCGTATGTAAAAGATAAATATCAACTTCGGCATATATGACTGCATATGACATTTCGATGTGTGAAAGAACGCCTTATGCGTCCCTAAATAAGGACCTTTATAATCTTTGACGACTGTGTACTTCTTATGTGCCAGTTCTACTAGTCTTCCTCGCGATAAAGGATGTTAGAAATGTTGGTGGCACACATTCGTAAAGCGTATTATACTGTCCAAGACCATATTAAAGATAAAATATAGTTGAACGCACTTATAATATACGTCATACGCTCTGCTGATGTTTTAGCTGTCATGGCGGATTCTTTTATTTTGTAGTTTCCTTTTGTTTATCAATCCCTATTCATCTCACTCACAGTTTAAAAATAAATACGTTTCGTAAGATTTATGCATATTATTTTATCAGATGAATACATAATATAAATGATTTCTGATTATGCGATATTGTTATAGGCCACAGAGCAAGCTTTAAGATTTTATAACAAAATTGTATTTAGATTTATTTTTAGACTGTGTACTATTTGGCTCAGATTTTTGAATTACTGGTTTATCTGAAAGAACCGTCAGGAGAAAAGCTTAGGTTATTGTTACCTTTAGGGAATATAGTATACAAATTGCTACCCGCTACTTCGTCCGCGTAAAATTAGGTGAAAAATTTTAGCCTTCCTCGATAAATGCTATCTAACACTGAAATAATTTTTCGAATCGGTCCTGTAGTTCATGAGATTAACGCGTTCAAGCCAACAAATAAACTCTTCAGCTATTTAGCTTGTTTTGAATAAATTATGTGCACCTAAAAGCTATACAAATACGAGTATAACAACGTTCAGTGGGAAAGAAAAAACAATATTATTAGCCGTTTTATTGAGCAATACTTAATTAGTACTTAAAATTAATACTCTCATTAAGCTAACAATTACGTAAAGACTTGAATAATGTCTACAAAAAAAGGTAAATTAGATTCTAATTTTCTAATTCGTAGTAGTAAGACTTAAATATTTATAATAATTCACAAATTTGGAACAGAAGTTGTACAGGAATACAGAATTCATTGCCACGCCACCACGGCAACGGTAGCAATACTTGTTACAATAAACTTGAGAATCGGTCAACATCTATTTTTCATACTCCTAAGTGACAAGGGTGGCCCACGTGGACGGAGTCGCGGGGCGCACCTAGTACCTTATAAAAACTGACAGTGAAAGTCCCGTCAAAATCAATCCAGCCGTTTCGCATAATAACCCGCAACAAACAGATAGATAGCGAAAATATACTTTTTTAATAGCACAAACCTTGTCCTGACAATAACGGACACAACAAAAAGAATTATCCAATTTGGTGCAGTCGTTCGGAAGTAATGCGCGTATATACAATTCGGGTATTTATCCTTATTTATATAGAAGATGAAAGAAGAACATAGAAGAGTTAGAAGACAAACATATCATTCCAAAATTTTGATCTCTATCAGTTTCCTGGTCCCCGTTAAATTAATTCTGATATTCCATGAATAATAATAGCAACTATTTTAATATCATAAGCATCTTTAGCGACATTAGTTGAACAAGACTTACCAACAAAATCTCTCTTCTCAAACGGAGCCAGCAGTAAAGAAACTTTTTCCAATTTCTCCCTTGATCGCTCTAACCTTTTAGATTCGACGACCCAAAATAAGGAGTTTATAAGATCTGCAACATGCTGCTCAAGATCTGTCACTGTATCGTTTTCACCATAAAAGAGTGCGTGTGTTTTGAAGTTGGACGGTGTTGTAAAGTTTTCTTCGTGCACTGAATACGATGTGTTGGACGAAGATGATCGTGGGAAACTGTCACATGAAGAGAGACTGTCTGCTTGTTCACTTGGAAGAGATATCCTATAAATAAAGATATGGTTGCTTAGAAATATTCCAGCTTAATAGATTTTGCTAGTTTAAATATAAGAATCTTTTAACACTAGTAGCCAAGTCAAGAAGTTAAAA
Organism: Charaxes varanes; assembly: GCA_024363005.1. Classification (NCBI taxonomy): domain Eukaryota; kingdom Metazoa; phylum Arthropoda; class Insecta; order Lepidoptera; family Nymphalidae; genus Charaxes; species Charaxes varanes. Next base: position 23,039,128 of record JANCMC010033613.1, on the reverse strand, counting down.
GTGGTCAAAAATAGCGATACCGCTCATAAAAATATGTGCGATATCTCATTCGAAAATACAAAAGAATTCCTCTTTAACAATCTTTTTTTTTTATTTCTTAATTTTTTATAATTTGGAACATTTATGCAGAAAAGTAAATACCTTATTTTCTTCATCTTCTTTCTTCTTGTAACTTATCCATTTTTTTACATGTTGAATAATTTTTTCTAGATCTAATACCCGATCGAATGAGCAATCGGATTTTTGTGAGCTGTATCACTATTTTTCACCACTTTTAACTTCTTGGTTATGCTATAGAATAATTAAACTTACTTTTCACTTAAGCTAGTTTTTTCTTTAGACTTTTCCTCTTCATATATGCTATATGTCTCTGGTTCCTGTTCTGGTTTCTTAAGGTTACTGCCCGGGCCAAACATAAAGGCGCGAGAGTCATAGAGTGTATTTGAGTACTTGACTTTGAGTGACTCATGGACCCTGCACACCTCATTTAGTTCCGTTTGATTTGCAAATTTACTGAGTGTAATCAATCCCAGTAATCTCCTAAAAATAGTTAATTCCGTCATGTATATACGTATAAAAAAATTCCAATAGCTTTTATAAAATTTCAAGAACACCATTAGGCTAGCTGTAATATTTTTTGATTTTGCATGTGGTATATTATAATTGAGCTTTTCAAATATAGCTATATTGTAATCCTTCCTATAACATGATGCTCTTGTAACTCATTAATATTATTCTATAACATATAATATTATAACATATATAATATAATATTGGGCGTTTTCAAGCATATTGTATGAGAGTAATTTTACAACAAATTTTCCTATAATGTGGAATAAACTTACCGTGTTATAGCGAGGATTACATTATTAATAAATTTTATAAACTTATGTACTTCTACTACTAATTGTCATGTTTAAATTAAACTCTTTACTATATTATTAGTCTCACTCGAACTCAGCAGATGTTGTCCTACCTTAATATTGGGTTACTTATTATTTACCAGATTCTTTTATATTTAAAAAAAAAAAACTTTTATATTTTAAATTTCCTAATCTTTTAAAAAATTACATGTAACACACAGATAGACAAATTTTTAAGTTTTTTTTTTGTTACAAGGGACCAACTAGCAGGCGGTTTACGTATGTGACTACCGATGCCCATGGACACATCTACACCACCAGGAGGCTGGCAGACTCGTTTCCGGTCTTTAACGACAAGATGAGGCGGTGGACTAATCTCGTCATTAATGGAGTGTCATAAAACTGAACGAAACTCGACAACAATACCATCACTTGATGTGACATCATTGCCGCCACTTCAGACAGACTTCATATAAGAGAGAGGTACTGGTACCTGGACACTCCAGCCCTATTTGGTTGCAGAGCAAAAGGACCGCAAGCATGACACTACCTCTAATTTACTCTAATCTAAGTATACAAATCTTGTCTTAACAATAATAAACACAACAAGAAAAGAATTATCTGATTTTGTGCAGTTGTTTGAAATTTTGTGCACATATGGACATTTACAATATCAATTTTTATTTATTAAATTAAATGAAATAATCATATAAAGTTTTTAAATAATGGCCGAAAAAGGCATCCAATACAAATGATTTATCAATAATATTTCATTTGATAGCATATTACCTATGAGTTTGAAAATCACCCCAATCATTGTTCTCAACTGGGTAATCCCGAACATATCTTACCCAAATATCCCTCACCTGACCAGATGAATCTGTAAAATTATTAGAACAAAGCTTTTATTCCGTAAAGAAATAACTCTGTTTCGTTTTCATTTTTTAGGTTGATCATTCTGTTTGAGTTAAAGTTCTATTTCAATTAGAAGTTGTATAACAAAGATTAATAATTACAATTTTAGTGCAGAATTTAATTTTAATGGTATAGTGGAATATCGATAATTCAAACCTCATTAAGTCAAAAGAAAATAAAGCTCTCTTCCACAAAACCCTCAAATAATTGGTATCTTGAATCATTGAGAGTTGGTAACTTGAACATCGAATGTTATATCCCCGCATGGGCATTTTAGTACATATTTATACGTTATAATTTAAATTTCAAAAATCAGACTCTGTAAGTCAATGTTAGTAAAGCATTGACATGACCTCTTCCTTGGAATTCTCGAAACTCAAAGCAATAAAATTGAAAAAGCATATCTGGTGTGTTTATCATAATATTTGTGCCTAAACTTTTATCTTTATTTTCAGAATTTTACAATTGTTGTTAACCACAAAATTAACACTAGATGAACATGCAGGGACTATTATTGGTAGAGGTGACCATACTCTTTTATAACCACCTCATTGATTGCAATTTATAAAGCTGAACTACGTTTTATTGTCGGCGGTATTGTTGTGTCAGAAACTACCCACTCGGCTAATGTCACAGCCATAGATAATATGCAGACTGTTTTTTATATTAAATATTTAGTCGCTGATTATAAACGAAAGTTTTAATGTATTGCTTGATTTTTTTTTAATCAACTAGGCAAAGGCTTTTCTCAATTTCGTCAGAGGCTCATACTACCATTCAGTCTTCTTTAACTACTTAAGTTCGTCAATACTCATACAACTAACCGAAAAAAAAAAAACTTCAGACATTCTCAAACACAATCTCCTGCTTAATTTCCACTCCTATTAGAGTGGTAAGGACCACAAGAAGTGCCCTAATTGAAGTTCGCGCGATTTGATCGCATGTTCTTTAGAGCACCTCTTAGACATACATTTGAACGCAAATTCGAACGAACCAAGTGCTTGAACGCACGACGACGCCATTTTCTAAAGCGAACGTCAAATCGCACGAGGGCGTTTCTAACACGCGTTAAAAAAGCGTTCAAATAGAACGTGTGGATTTTCAAGTTTATGTTCACAATTATACGGTATATTTCCGTAATTGGCGTTGTGTCTAGGGTTTTTAGGCGGTTTTCCTCAAATATTTTGGTCTTGTTATAGATGGTAGAGCGCCAAGATGACCTTTGAGTATCAAGAATGGTACCGAAAGTTTTTGCTTCACGTATTAACATATACATATAGAGGAAGGTGTTGCGAATACAGATATTATCAACTAGTAACCATTATTAATGTATTAAATTGCTAAAATAAAACCATACGCACACCAACGCCATTTCTTTTATATAAACTAATATAATTTTTTATTATTGGATGGTGTTAAATCGTAGTCATGACAACCCTATGTAACGTATTAAATTAATTTTCAAATGGATATCTTTGTATTTAGAGTAAAAATTTTGTATATTACTTTGCGCACCATAAGCTCATTAAAAGCTTAAGGTGCCCCTCCACTAATTAATTGCAACACAAGGAAAATTAACTTACAACTAAAGTGCATGAGCTGTTTTATATAACATAATGTTATTAAACTTTTCGACACAACTACCACACACAGGCGAAAGTGGGGGCCCCATAAAGCCCATAAAGCCCCAATGTACCAATCTACTTCAAAGATATATGGTTTTAAATGTTCACATAATAATTTTTTTAATTACCTGATAAAATTACCTTATAAAGACCAATTTGAATGCACTTTTTGGCAGTTGAGTAGCCATTTCGTACATGAGAGTTTGAACGAGGAGACGGATGAAAGTGCTTTTATTGGAGGTGGAATATTGTTCCAACATTTGGAAGCTATTGGTGACGTATTGATTTGTAACAAATGGTAAAATAGTAATAGATTTTCAATAGAAAGCTACGACTTCTCTGTGATGGGTCTTAAAACAGGTTATTTTTTAAGTGTAGATGGCTTAGACTCAAATTAATGGTTTCACAATTCGATTTGGTAGATTGCATTTATTATCCGGGGCCAGACATACCTCAAAATGTTTGTACATTTTTGTCCTTGACGTCTACAAAGTTCTAAAAAACTTTGTGCAGTTCCACGAAGTCCCCGGCTACACTACATGATCATTTAAATGAAGCTATGTCTGACTCCTGCATTATAGGAAGTTACTTTACATGTAATATCTTTATTGTTTAGGGACGCAACGGGAAATCTACACATTGAAAAATTGGTGGGTACCTAGTTAGTAGTATGTAATAACAGAAATGTTGTTAAGATCATTAATTGAAAAAATAATGCCTCATTTGAGCAGAGTTTTATGCTAAAACTGTTTATTGCAGTCAATCTTGGCATAAGAAAATTTAACGTTGATATATGAAGACAAGCAAAAGACCTAAAAAATTCTAAAATAGAATATAATAAATTACTGAAATTCAAAGGTAAAGTCAAAACTATTATATAACTTTATAATGAATGAAATTTATGTAAACAGGAATTAGAGACGATAAAGTATATAATAGAAGGAGCTGATCAGGTGTGAAGTACCGCTTTACTTTGTTGAGAATGCCAAGTTTCTTGGCGGCCATTAAGAGTATATTAAGAGTTTTCTGTAGCTGCACTAATAAGATAAAAGTAAGTCAAGTCAAGTATTAAGTCAAATTTGTCTAGATGGGTAAGAGAACACGGAGAGGATGAGGATTAAGGCGCTACGAAAATTCGAATCGATGAGGAGCAAGATATAGAGTAGCACATTTTCTGCTTCCATCAGTTATTATTTATGGATTTTGACTTCTACGAGTAATATTTTGTAAAAGTGCAAGCCCTAGGGCTTGGCCAAGGCCCCTTAAAAGGGGATTAATTCATGCGAGTGGAGGGCGCGTCAGCTCCACACCCACCCAATTACGTACAAGACCTTACATTCTCTTAATACCATTCAAAATTACATTTGAAATAAAATCAACTTAAATATGGGAAGGAAAAAAAATAGCGTAGATCTTTTAAGTGATAATCCTGTGATTCCTTGTTGACTTGTAAAGATAAAAGCACGTTAAAAAGACCAAATTTATCCTATGTTTCAGTCTAAATTATGTCTGACTACTAACCTTTATGATTTCTCAAAAGAATAAACTGCGAATCTATACTAATATACAGCTGAAGAGTTTGTTTGTTTAATGCTGATTATTAATGAAATGTACATTGAGGTTTATGTTTTAGTTTCTAAAAAGAAATCATTTCTATTTTTTTTTTCGATCCGAAGGGGGACCCTTCTGTAAGTAGTTTTCTAACAACTTCTATCCTAGGACGACAGAAGTTGTTAAAAAAATCTTATTTTACTTATTATTCAATAAATTACTTTTACCTACACACGAAACACAGTGTTATGGGTCTCATTTGCGGTCATCACCTTTTTTTTTGGAAAAAAATTTTTAGTCTGAACGACCCTAACGAGGAAAATCAGGTATGTAATTAAAATATACTCTTTTAGTAGATTACAAGATCGATATTTTTACCGGAAATACAGCATGCACATTTTGTTACACAATTTTATTTCAAAGGTAGCAACAGACACTTTAATTTCATTTATTTGCATAGATTTGGCGATGCGTTCCCGATTCAGACAGAAGAGACATATATGAGGATTGTATATTTTCCATTGCAAAACGTGAAAAAGAAGAAGCGAAGGCCTTGAAAAAACGCAATATGAAGATTTTAGCTCAAGTAAGCATGAGTTGTACTATATTCTATAATACCTATGATATTATTTTTGACGTGATAACGTCTTATAAATGGATGAACACTGGCTGCACGCAAGAAAAAGCATGACACATTGGGACCAAATACCTCTCATGTGGCAATTGTGTAATAAATTACAATACAAATTGTACTAAATTCTAGTTAATTCACTTGTGACCTTAGTATTTCTATTTATACGAACATATAACACTAGCCATTGGGCTTTCCTAAACCAGTTCGTCTAGGATAATCGCGAATAATACGCTGAAATTCAACACATTGAAAATAATAATGTTACAAAAATTGTATAATTACCTCGTACAAAAGCGTTTATATACGATCTGATTATACAAGTGAAATCATAAAAGCACGATTACCGTGTCTGTATACCGAGTATGGTCGGAAACTATTAAAAAGTTAAACTCACTTGTAAAGAAAAAGTTTAATCCTGAAATAAGTGTCTATAACTTTTAGAAAGTAATCATATGTATTCATTAGCGTAACAGCACATAATAACCAAATTGACGATGCCAAGTTAATTAAATTAATTTCTTATAAAAACTTATAATATATTGTATACAATGTTTCACACCTATTCCCTAGCGCAGGCTACTAAATACTATTGTAGGTTTTTGTAACTCTAATATCTTGTTTATAAACAAGATGAATATAATTAACATACACCTAGTCCCGCCACAAGTTCTGTTACAAATGAAAATGCTTTTATTTTTTTATGAAGCAATGCAATCGTTAATGGAAACCTTTTTACGTGTGTGTATTTATTGCAGTCTCGACAATAAATAAAAAATAGTTCTGTCCGAAACAGACAATCTTGACTTTAATTTGTCTTGATTGAAACTGAACTTGACTTGAATTGATTTGTTTGGAGACGAGTATTGACTCGAATGACGCACTGCAAAATTTACCCAATGCTTGCTCCAGGGATGTCTTCAAAGACTCAATGTTGGTCCCTCCCTTAAAGAAGGCCGTGTCCTCTAAAACTGACCATAATTTGTTGTCTTGAGAGTTTAGATCTGGGTTACGAATAAAAAAAAATGTGAAGTTTCAAAGTTGTAACAGAATTTATGTCGGGTCTAGTTAGTTATTACGGGGCTGCTGACGTCTAATATCATGTTATGCCAATAAATAAATAATAATTAATACTCGTACTGATCTTCCCCGCGTATAATATGTAGTTGTCGTAAATAACGTATGTAATAACAATATAAATATATAATAAGATTTTTTACAACTTACTATCGGATAATACATGTTGTTAAATAATTGAGTAATCGTGAAAAGCGCAGCCTAATTAATAAGCGGATACGTACTCTAGATATAATCATTATGAGTGTTGTAACAAAGTTGTACTGCAGAATCTTAGTGATATATGTGACGTTTAGGTATATTTTACAAATGTGTGTAATAATTATTTATTCATAAAATTCCTTCATATGCAACTAACTCAAATCTTTCGACAAGTATAATAATAATGTTTATTATAAATGGCGAAGAATTAAAGCCGATATTCACATATTTAACTGAAATACATTAAACATTCTTGTTATAACAGTTCTTATATACTTGTTTATTCATTCAAACACACCCTGAAAGAATATATACGGTCTTTATTCCGTATTGCACAATTGGTTTACAGTGAATCCTTAAGGAAGTGTATTCCTGTGCAAAATTTCTGTGCCAATGTATTGCCTACATTTCATACCACAACATTTATCTATGTAACATCGACAAATAAACCTGACAGTTTTTTATCTAAGATAAATATCACTTTTAAGTTTAATTGCTTCAATCAAAATAGGGACAGGTGATTAAAATATATAAACTATATACGAGTAGGATCGCTTACTGTTCTCGCTATATTTATTTAGAAAATATTTCTGTTCTTAGGAAGGTTTTTTCCTTTCCTTTCTCTTTAACAACTTTCTCTTTCAGTATTATTTACCTTCGTTATATTTTAAGATTTTAATTAACAACAAAAATTGTAAAATAATACAATTATTTATTTAGGTTTTTTATGTAATATTTTCATTTCATTTTTATGAACATCTTAAGATGATCATATTAAACATTCCATATTATGCGTTTGTAAACTTTTTCTTAGGTAAAAATGTATCATGTATACTTTTAAAAAGATAGGAAATACATATGTTGCGAAAAAGGATTTCTTCAAAATTAAAGTAGTTCTTAATACAATATTTGACGATTGAAAAGAGCTAATTTAAGATGGCTAATCAGCTCTATTACCCCGTAATGAGATTCACGATGATTTCCATTTACAAGGGATATTTTTTATATTAAATTATTTATATAATAATTATGTAGTTTGTTACTTTAAATTATGGTAATGATCGTAAGTAGCCAATAATGAGATGAATGGGGATGAATGGTGGGATGACGAAGGGATTATAAAATAGTTTTTGTTTAGTTTGAATAAGTTTTAAAAATTCATATTTCACATCGATCTTACGGATACAGGCGACATGTTACATTATTATAATAATTACATCAGTGTACTTAGTTAATCGGTAGGTACTTGTAATTCTTAGATTTAAGGTGATATGTCAACATTTTTTTGTAATACTCAAAATTTCTTAACCGGAGTCAATTTAATGTTTCTGTATATCTTTATTTCACGCTTAATCAGCTTTAAAATCGAATATAATAATATAACGAACTATTAATACTGAGCGTGAACTATTTTATTATCTTACCCATGTTCTTTTATCGTGTTCATATTAGAAATTATTATTGCTGCTCTTAATGTAATCTGTGCAGTTTGCTCTCTAACTTCATAATGACACTGTCTCATATAGACAACTTTTATGAAAAAAAATTATTAATTTAGTACTGTAGGTTTGTTGTAAAAAATAATATTCGGAATCTATTGATTACTCGGCCTACATGTAACAAAATTAAACATAGTTAAAAAAATAATATTTTACAGAGTAACCGCCACATTTTCAAACGAAATAGATTTATAACGTAATATAGGATTGGGCCGTAGCAACGCTATTTTATAAAAAGGAAAACAAAACAAAATTATTTTTAATGATAAATTATAAATTTAGTATCAAAAATTGTGTCAATTATAAAGCTTATACTCTGTACTTTTAAATTTACTACCTTTTCTTCATCCATCATAACATCAATCTATTTATAACAAACCCTACAGGGTTCGAATATATTCGTTCCAACTACAAACTGAATCATGTTTTGTTCTGATAAAATCGCTTTTTTAGAATTACACTGGTCTGCAAAGAAATCCTCATTTCATTATAAATATTATCCGTTTATACGAATTTAATATTCAACTTTACGCTTGCTAATTTAGAACATGTATTCTGTCACTATAATACGAATATTACTTTACGGAATTTGGGTATTCAAACTAGTATCGTTATATGTTTTCTTTAACAAAACAATTAATATACTGGAATTCGGTTAAATTTGATTACCTATTTTATTTTAATACTCGTGACATTTTTTGTAATGAAACAATAAAATGTATCTGCAATAACGTGTGACTATTAAAAATAATGTGCACAAAAAAACAAGAAGTTCTGCTTGTTTCCATAATCATTAAAATTGTTGAGGGTAACGGGGTAACGTTGGCAATAATCTTACACACCGCACGTCGTGTTACTAGCTACACCACAAAGGCAGCTTAAACAAGCATCAAAAAAAACCTTCAGTGGTGTGCGCCGATTATATTACACCACTGAAACAGTTTTTGCTTTAACAGGGTTTCCTTTAACAGAATGGCAACTGACATTTATTACGTTCATATAATATTTTGTAATAAGGCGTTTCTCATAAATTGAATAGTGGCTTTATCGCTAATAGGCTGTATTTTAAGCGCTTTTTTTAAGTTTAACATATAAGGATGCGCGTAATACACATGAGCAGAGAATAATAGAGACCTTAAATTGAAAATTTTTCCTATTTTCAATAAATATAAAGGTAAGTTGATTTTTTTTCTTAACTAATAAATACTAAATGTCTTAAAAGATAATATTTATGTCCATTGTATACCTATTTCAGGAAATTCCTACATACAAAGATAACATTTTTCATATATTTAAATTAATTATTATCAAAATATCATAAAAAGAGACAAGGATATTCTATTGTATAAATTCGAAGAACTAACTAATACCTTCAACCATTTATAATATAATATTTTTATTTCGTCGTCGTAATGTAGTGCTGAGTTTGATTTGTTTTTCTTCTTCTAAGATTTATATTATCAATCAATCACTAACGGAACCGGCAGACGTTATCCGGCCCGAACGTTAGGCTTACTGCATTTTTACTGTCTATGCTACAATTTAAAAATAAAACTTTTAAATATAAGGTGAAATATATAATATGTATGCGCAGTGCAACATAATGCTATTCAAATAAATAATTGTGTATGTATGTAATTGTAAATAGATAAACAAACACAAAATCAATGACATAAAGTAAGACACGAATGTAGTCGTAAACACATAAATTTATATAAAAATAAAACACCAATTAGAGTATTCGTTTCATTAATAATAATAATTAATTAATTAGTTAAGGTTGTTCCATTCTATTGTCTGTTTTATATTGGCTTTGACCTAAATTAAAAGAGTTTTTGACTATATATATTCCAAGAACATTGAGGGCTTTTCTGACTTTCTCCAATCAGATTTTTTCCGGTCCGATTTCCACGAACGCTAAAAACAATTCAGGTGGTTTAGCCAAGCGTGAAGATAATAGCGAATGTGCCAATATCTTTTATGACTATCTGTTCACATTGCATTCCGCACCGAGGGCTATGAAATTATTTACCGACGAGCCTAATTTTTGTGATCGTTTCCTAACTTTACACAACCAAACGAATTTAAAACACCATCATCATATCAGCCTGGGGACGTCCACTGCTGAACATAGGCCTCCTCCATTGATCTCCACGAATGGCGATGTTGTGTGTAGGTTTAAGAGCATGCTCTTTATAGTGATCACTAACACTCACCTCCACTGCCAGTGTCCCCTCCCCTGCCTAGCCAAATCTGGTATGATCCTACTAGTGCTTATGTTTACGTAAGAAAATGAAAGGACCTTAAAAATTTAGATAAATTATTAAATTTACTCTAAAAATGTTTTTTAAGTTAATATGTGAACTAGCTCTGTATATAAATTTATACCTTTGATGATACAATTAAATTTAAATAGTTACATATTAAAAAGAACATCTAAAGCTGTGGGATCATACCACATTTAACTAGGCAGGGCAGGAAACACTGGCAGTGAAGGTGGAGCAGCGGCCGACAATAGTTGTATGAAAATTCATATCTGTCGTGTTTAGCGGCCAAATAAATTATTATGTAAAATCAAATTTGTCGCGTAATTTAAAAATGGAACGATCTTCTACTCCACAACATGGTGACTAAAGAGGTAATTTATCAAAGGTTTAATTTAAATTTCGAACCTGCACATAGAATGCTGTTTAGTGAAAAAAAAATACTTTGGCGCGTAAAAAACTATTGTTTATAAGTTGTTCGTCAACTTCGTCATCGGTTTTAAATACTTTTTCAAATAAAAGTTCTGAATTGTACTACTTAGTTTAATTTCCGCGCATTATTTGAGTCATCTAGTTATCAAATAAAAATATAAATGGCGAGGGGAATTTCTTATTTGCATGTCTCTTACTTTCTTAAAGTGTTCTTTTATTCGTCATCATAGGTACATTGAAGATAAGTTATAATGTTTTGTTGTCGATAACCTTTCCAATGTTTACTAGTTCTTGTAAAAATACGCCATTCTTAGAAAAAAATTTAAGTTTTTGTATGATAACATTTATGACAAAAACACCTTTTATCTTTCGCGCACTGTAGCTAGGTCACCAAAAATCGAGAATACATTCAACATCTTACCCGAGAATCGATTCAGTCCTTCCCGTAAGGGGTGTATAAATGATCCCTGTAGCAAAATTTAATACTAAATATTTAATGTATATTATAAAAGTAATATTTTATCATGAAATAATAAAAAAACAAAAAAAAATCTTAAGGGCATTTAACCGCAAAAAATATTTGATCATTTATGTGTAATAACATGTTCTAATGGTTTTCAGGTCTTTGTCCATTTGTGGGACAGTACAATGTTATTTAAAAAAACGGCATTAAACCATTCAAAACTAACCTAATATTAAATCGATGTACTTACGTAGTTTTGTTTTCAGATTACTGATTTCATAAACGATTAAAGAAATAAGTATTTTAAAATTGATTATACTTAGATAGAAATGCTCGGAGAATAAGAAACATTTTAATTGTGTCTATTATAGGTTGTGTGTTTTTTTTTATATAATAAGAGGATTAAGAGCATTTCAACTTATTGATAACTGATGCCCATTGACAACTGAACTACCTAAAGTGTGAGATAAATGAGTGCGCTCTTCTTGAAGGTCCCGAAGTCGTATCGGTTTGTAAACACCGGAGCTGGTAACCAATTAGTAGGTTTTATTTGCCTGTGTCATTGGAAGGCCGTAGCATTTGAATCGATCGCTAGGTTAAGCAGTTTTTACCGCAGCCGGGTGATAGATGGGTGACCCATTCTAACGGTTTTCAAATATCCTATATTGATCTTTATGTTACGTTTGGCTAAATGTTAAAATGTTTACGGTTACTACTTACGAAATTTACTGAGGATGTCGTATTTAATTGGAGGCCAGCATTTGAGTCGATCGTTAGGTTAAGCCGTTTTTACCGCGGTCGGGTTATAGAAGGGTGATCAATTCTAATACTGGTTTTCAAATATCCGACTTCCTCCGTGTTTCGGATTGCAAGTAAACCAACGAATCCCGATTAATGTCATTGTGAGATTGTAGAGATCGTGGGCGTTTCGGGGATGACGCCAGACGGCAGTCGGTCATCTTACCCCCCCCCCCCCCCACAGCCACATCCTCTGCAACATAAGTGAACCCTGTTACTAGACCGCCATAACGCTAAGTAGAAGACAGAGTTATGAAATTTTCTCTTCTACTTTAAAGCTTGGATAGCTAAAGGCTAGAAGGATAAACCGAAATCATTAAGGTACTTGGTACGAAGCTTGCAAGTCTGTTTACTATATAACTCATATTTTGCAACATTCTCAAAAGACACAGGGTCGTATCTGCGAGCAAAAATGTTTTCGTTATTCTATCTATTTTAACAGTTATTTATAATAATAAATAGCAGATCCAGAAACGCGTTGTGTTTTAAGGAAGGATTAAAAAGCCAAGGCCATTAATTAAAAAAAAAAACTATCGTATCTCTCATGCCGGAGCCAGACATAGCTTCATTTGAATTATCATATCAATGATCATGTAGTGTGGCCGGGTACTTTGTGTAGGTGCGCAAAGTTTTGTAGTACTTTGTTATCTTGAAGGACAAAAATGTACAAATCTTCGAGCTAAGTCTGACTCCGGCATCATGAAGGACCAAATGTCATATAAACCGCAACTCTCATGAATTCCCGCATTTTGACGCTGTGAAGGTCACCCTGACCAACAGCATTACACGTTCGAAAAAAAAAAACAAAAAAAACTTGGTGGATCCATTTGTAACATACGCAGAGACACTGGATTTTTATATTAATAATAGTTACGGATGCTTAGTTAGTACTGGCAAATATACTGATAAGTAAATCTTGCATCAAGGTTATGTACTGAAAGATTTATTGTCACCGTAAAATATACAGATGACGTATTGGTGTCAGATATTTGCACAGTTTCCCAGTGCGAATTAAAAGCTATTCCACCAATTAATTATACTGCCCGAAGCCAGTATTTATGAACGTTTCAACGCACCAGCGACTTAAAATTTATTAACAGCGTTGTATGCGTTCTTTTGCCTGCCAAACACATCTAGTCTCAGATGTAATATATAATGGTCCAAGAGCTGATAAACGATTTTGAGGCACCACAAAAACTTTTATTGTTGCACGGGAGTCATAACTGAATGTTTTTTATTTAATAATATATAATTTATGCGTTCTTTTGGATGACAATAACATCTAGACTCAGAAGTAAATAATGGTCAACTATTTTTAATAGTATAACGGTTTAAGACTTTTTTTGTCATAAGATTTACAATCACTTATGGATAAAAAACAATATGAAATAGTAAAATTAGGTATTTGGTCGATTAGCGTGTGACGTGATTTTGTAAATGTATTGGCTTCAAACGTCAGCTATTATTAAAATTTTATTACGCTTACTTTTGTCTCCGTCGTAAATAAGTTTGTTATAAAAATTATGAAAATATATGAAAAACTTTCAGTATACAAATTATCTGTAACACGCGCGAATACAGTGATTTTGTTAAATTTCGGGGAGTTTTCGTTCAAAACACTAACAAAAAGTATTTTTCTAAAAGTAATTATTCTCTTATTGCTTCTGATGGGGCCCGCACTGCGGATGCACTTCGGCCCGGCCGGATCTTTTGTACTCGCCCCGTCCCTTATTCTCTCAGCTACAGAGCCTCAAAAAATCCAGACGAGAAGTTCCAGGATCGCCTGCAACCTGAAAGAACCATAATCTTCTGACCTAGGGTAGGCCACGCCAAAGAGGTTCATTCTCATTCTAGGTAGCCCATCGCACTCGCACAATAAATGCCAAGCAAAAAGCAATGCAATTTCCAAAATTAAAGTAGGCTATGTTATGCCTTGTAGCATTTATTCAAGTTTTCACGTTGCTTCAAGTACCTTAATAAAATTGTTCACAGGCTCTCTGGCTACGTCAAGGTCGGCGCCTTACATTTGTTAGCAAAAGCGCTCGTAATTTTCAATGTTGCAATGTAGGTTGGTCTGCTTACATCAGTGTGATGCATCCCGCTGGTATGCCCCAAATAAATAGCTGTTTATGAGCCATACACTAGAATAGATATTAATGCCTACGCGGTTCGAGTTGCAGTCAAATTCGTGCCAACTTGCGGCCTCAAATGTCTGCTATCATTGACCGATTTTATTTCATTTTTCGCTTGCTTTTGCCTACAATGTATATGATTTTTATATGTAAGGTAAATGAAATTCGATCTAACCCATATATGTAGATATGAAAATTAAGCTTTTTCATGTGTAATATTTATTTATACAAAGAAAGATAATGTTGACTTGAAAATTTGCTCAACTATTAAAAGTTCCTTATTTATTCCGGATATAACCTTTAAGTTCCTGCGTATATATTGGATATACCCTTTCCTCGTTTGCTTCTTTGTTTATCCCATTACCTCTACCTATCTTTGCATATTATAAAAGGAAGTCCTTCGCCTCGTCTCTTTGTCTGTCTATTCGCGGTAAACTCAACTACTGAACGAATTATCATGCGGTTTTCACCAATAGGTAGAGTGATCCGTGAGGAAGGTTTATATGTATAATACATATAAATTATAGTAAATAAAGGCCGAGAATTTCAATGATTAGTAATGTGATTTCCTAAAAAACGTATTTTTGTGCGCTATATCTTGAAAAGGTCTATAAAAAAGTCAGCGATGTATGTATATCTGCTAAGTATATCCATAGTAACCACTTTTACCTTCTACATATTACAAAATAATAATGAAATAACTATTTACGAAGCTATTTTAAAGAATACTGTATATTTACTGTTAATCTTTATTCAAGTAAATACGCCAGATATGTTGTACATTTTATGCAGATCAAAACTGCTCTTCATAGCATATCGTTAAAATGAATATCTTAGAAGATATGAGAGATTTAAAATACCAGGACAAAGCGGCCAGGCGGTCGGTTAGCGACCAATAGATGGCGCTGTTTTGACATTCAATAGTAAGAGTAAACCAACGTTTGGGCGGGAAGTTTGCAGAGACATACGTACTTCCGAACAGAGACGTCATTTGCTTTGCATTTTTCGTCAAAAGCGGAAATTTGTCAGGGCTCACATACAATAAGAAAAATGTGACAACCATTTTATTGGAATTACTTTTGTAACAAAATATTGATGGGAGAAAGTCGATAAAATAAATTCAATTTTGGAAATGCTTCGCGGGCAGCACAAACATGTTTGAAGGGTCGCGTGTTGATCATCCCTGATTTAGATTGAATAAAAATGTAGGCTAACTAATTTTTAATTTACCTTGTGCTATTAAGTACTTCAGAAATTTTCGCCCTCAGTACAGTTGCTTTATCGCGCGCAGATCGAATAAAAATAATATAGCAGAATTAAAAGATAATTGAGACGATTGCTCGCGGCGTGTCAGCTCACGATTTTATTATGTTTTTTATCCGGACGAAATCCTCGGAATTTTGTATCAGGTTTATGTCTTATAAATTTAAAGAGATGAAATAGAACGCTGAATTTTCAATATAATTTTAATTCTAATTGGTTGGCGACAACAATTACGACTATCACAATCTAGAATTAATATAATCAAATCTAAGACATTATTAGATTTGACTGTCATTCTATAGAACACTTAAATCTAAAATGCTATATCGGTAGCAATTCGCATATTTTTGTCATGTTTAACAATGTAAACCAGATAATATCAAGTGCAGTTGGGTTCGAAGATAAATAATACAACGTCATTGTATTTAACAGAAACATCTGGAATCCTATAGGATTCCATCTAGAAATCTCTAATATTCACAAATACATTGTGATGGTATTAACTGTAATTATAGCTCCACTGTGTGTACGCACGTGTGATCATAAGATCTAAATCATAAGAGTAAATGCTCGTTTAAAATTAATTTTTAAAAAAAATTCGAGCACCTATCCAAAAACGAAAACCTCGCGGCTGAAATATCTATACTATGACTATCTCCTAATAATTATAATTGGATATTATTCTACATGTAAGTGTTAAGAGTGTTAAGTTGGAACCCGGGCGAACGCGTAGGCACTACATTAACACGAATGGATCAATTACTCACATTAGCTTAATCTATTTTTCTTTCAATTACATCGCTGCCTTTTTCCATTTTTTAAACATTGTTTCCTAAAAATAACTATCTAAGTTTTGCAGTGTTTATTTTTATTTTCAGGCAGTATCTTTTTGATCCAATGCATACATTTTACATAAAAATTAATGGGATACATTAACCTCAGTGGTAAAGTTACACCAAAATAAAAATAAAAAACCGTGCACTAATGAAAAACAGTGCACTAATGCAATTTCATACAACAGGCTATTTGTCGTATATTGCAAGCGGACGCGGTTGCGGTCTACGATATTCAATTTGGTGAGCTTTGACTTAAAGTTCAGCTCGCCGCCCAATTAAAATTGAATAATCTTAATTCGACTCTAAAGCAGTTTTTTCCCCTCTTTCTTTTTTGCCTATACAAGAACACTTCGATAATTAATTATACTACAGATCGCCTGGTGGCCGAAATTCGGCCACTAATGTTAGATTTGCATACTATATATTACGCTTTGATATCATCATCATCCTTCCTAGCCGTATTCGGCCATGGCGACTTATTTGGACAGGCATATTTATGTAGGGTTTTGCTGTTTGAAAATTAAAACATCGTTCTGAATTATAACAATCGGCATTGTTTTAAAATCTCATTACAGTTTAGGTTCTTTTGCATTTATCATTTCAGATACCTGTGTCACATACAAATGATGTGTTAATACACTACTGTTAGTGTTTTAGAAATATTGATGAAAAAAAAGATATAATTTAAATTATAATGTCCGTAAATATTCTTCAAAAAAACAATTGTACAAGGTTTATGAAGTGTAAGAAAACTTAATCGAGACGTTTTTAAAACCTGTTTTAGCGTACCATATTTAAATATTAAGGACAGGGTACATACATTAAAAAAAATTACTACACTATTGTTCGTAATTAGGTTTACGTTATCCTTTAATTTCGTTAATATTCCCGCCATGCCTTTGTGCCAAACAACTTCTGCGAGAACTTCTTATAGTTTTATCATATAAATGGCAATTTATCATTTGTTAAGACGTTATCCAATGTTCTCTTTCGGGTTAGAACAATTTATTTCCAAGCTTTTTTAGTACTTAATTCTAATTAGAGGTAGCGCCCCGCTGGTAGCCGAATTGAGCCAGCGCGTACCAGTACATCTTTATCACATGAGATCGGCGTGAAGTGACGGCAATGCTGTCACGTCAAGTGATGGTATTGTTGTCGCGTTTCGTTCGGTTTTCGGTAGTCTACTTTTTTAATTATTTAGGGTACCAACATGCTGTAATACAATATGACTTAAAATAAATTATAGGTAAATATATAAATACTATGATATATTACAGACCCTTACAGGTTTCCAAAACACGCTAGAAATCACTAGGTTAGAGAAACAGTTTGTAAAAATTTAGAGACAAAAGATAAAAGCACAAACATAAAATTAAAAAAAAAAAGAAAACAAAAAGAATAATAGTACTAATAGAGTGGAGTAAAATATACATCACAAAAATTACAAAAACAAAAGAAAGAGCTTCAAACATACATCCAGACATCCATCCATACATCCATGTAGAACGAAACAATAATTCAATTAAAACTGATCAAACAAATTAACAAGTCAATACACAGTCTTTGACTAACCTGAGACAACCCTAGTGCGAACAAACCGTTCGTTGGGCCACTTGGTGACGGCGGCTCGCTGTAGGCACCCGCAGAGGTACCGAATAGGTCGCGGACACGCTTCGGGGGACGTGAATATTGATAGTGTTATCTGAATAAAAAAAAACATCCCTTTATATTACATATACAATAATTAAATTAGGCCAGAGTATAGGGTGTAAAGAAAACGAATTTATTACTTATATGTAATTTATTTAAATATTATATTTATTTACATTTTATATTCATGGTAGGTTTAAAAGAAAGGAAGGAAAAGTCAAGAGATTATTTAAAAATACTAAACAATACAGAATTGGTAGTTACTTCAGACTGCTTCAAATAAATTGACTAACAGCAGATGAGCCAAAATTATTCTAATAGTTTAATAAATAGGAATTTGTAGTATCTGATGAAATTAACTTAGCATAACCCAGTCAGGTGTTATATTTATAAGCTACGTTCGAATTAATTTATCGACATCCTATATTTTACAGTGCAACAACCTCCAATGATGAATAATCCACCCCCACCACAAAATCAATATGTCCGTAAGTATAATTTTTGTTAACGCAAAAATGTGTCCCCAAATGTGCGATATATTTCCTTATTTAGGCACTTTATTATGTTCACCAGTTTATTAGATTATTATCAAGTTCCCCCTTGATGTGGACATCGTAGTAGCCTGTACTACAATGTCCACATCAAGTTAATTTGACGATTAGCTGTGCTTATAGTACTACTCATAGTAGTATTTCGAAAAAATCAGCATAATTCACTATTGCAAAGATCAGCATGAGCAGTATTTTGAAGATCAACTTCAGCATTATTTCGAAGATTAACATCAGCATTATTTCGGAAATGAGCAGCAGCATTATTTTTCATCTGAGCATTGGTATCGTTTCAAAGTACAGTAGCGATATTATTTTGAAGATCATTAGAAGTATATCGAAACTCAGCAACAGCACTATTTTGCAAATCCGCATCAGCATTAATGCGAAAATCATCAGCCTCATCAGCAGTTTTATCACCCGCAAATTATATAGCAGATTCAACTCACAAACAACCCTGATTCACAGCCTGTGTATCCAGAATTCTTGGTGTATCAGATATAACAATAACATTTGTAGCATTACTAGAAGTATTGTCGATGATATTCAGGACAGCATTTCGTTATTCCTCAGCACCTTCCAAATTTAAGTCTTGACCCGTGTCCAAGATGGCTTCCGCACTAGGTATAACGATAACGTCCCTAATGTTATTCGCACACGCCAGTTCGCACACACCACTTTTGTTATTATCACACGAATCACAATCAACGATCTCTTCAATTTCAACACTAGCTTTCCTATCCATGTATTTAACTATATCAATGTCCTTCGACGACTCGTAGCCGCTTTTCGTCGAATTCGCACAGAAATCGGTGATCTCCGAACATATCCTTTTCACGTTTTCGTCCAAACACGTCGAACACGTCACCTCGTCATCGTTGTTCGTCGAAATTCTCACCAGTTTCTCTTCGGAATCTGTGTCGTCACCTAATGTGAACTGCACTCGTTCCGACTCCAGCCTCTGTTCGATGTTTGTTATTTCCGAGTCGGAATTGTGTTGTTTCAGATTTTGTGAACAATCCGATTTGGCCAACTTCATATTGTATATGTTGGACTCGGAACCCATTATGGACAGCGTTGAGTCGTTCAGTGCTGATAAATCCTAAAATTAACCGCACATCATTTAAGTTCTGTAATAATTAACGTCTAGAGCTAACTTAAATTATAAAACTTTTATTAAAAACAAAGAATCTCTTTCATTTATGAAACTATGTGGTACATACCTGTTCATCATGATAACTGCCAACGCTCCGCGAATGTTTATGACGACTTTTAAGGGCTTTTTGTGGCGAGTGGCATTCCAAAGATTCCTGCAAATTACATTGTTTTATATTATCTTAATTAAAAATAAGTAGTGTATCAGCAAATAATGCACATACCTTGAACCTATTAAACTGTCTGTACTTTCGTTCCGAAGGCACGAGGTTGCGTAGAGACTGCGTTTTGGCGCAGTGACTGTCCGCCAGCCATCTGTACGTACCGAATAACTTCGATGTGTCCGATCTGGTATAAATAAATAAGTATTTTATTATACTACATAGCAGGGGTGGTCAACCGGTCGATCGCGATTATTAGTTCACTTGTACACTTTAGCATGAGCAAATAAATAAGTGGTTACTGAGAATAATTTTTAGTTCATGATTTTCCTCTCAATAAGTAAAAACAATGTTACTTAATTGGGCACTGTACTAGGCTGTTTCAATTGAGAATTCAAGAAAAATGTTGTTGTTAGATTGCTTAGGGTTTCGTCAATAAACAAGATATTGGGTCTAATCAAGTTTGCCACCCCTGGTATATAGGTAAATAGAGTGTAAATAACATTATAAGTAAATGAGCTATATTCATTTAACATTTTCAATCTTACATGATTAAATAATTTACCTTGAGCATGTGCATTGCATACATATAAATAACTCGAAAACCGCTAGAAGGATTTCAATTCTGTTTGTTTTCTTTAATTCCCCCTATTATCAGGAACGTTCAAAAAAAAAAAAAGAAAGACAATAGAACATTAAAACATACTCAGTTTCAATTACTTCAGAATTCTTTCAATAGATGGCGTTCGTAGAAAATCTTAGATACTTAGTGTACATAGCCAACATTCGGGCCAGAAAACTTTTGCCGGGTCCGCTACTTTAAAATAAATACATAACTTAGTTTTATAACTATCCATTAAAGATACCGTATTGTAAAGATGACCTTTCTGCACACCGAATTATGAGTCGAATTGTGTATATCTACCCTACAGAAAACCAAACCATTCTATTCGCGTAGAACAGTTATACTGCTCTGTGGGGTTATGGATACTGACCCAGGTCAGCATGGTGCATGAATATCCATAAATTATTTGCAAATGTCTACAGAGTAGGATGGCCAGCCCAGCCAACTAAGCAGCCTAATTGCTTAATGGAAACCTTAGTTACGTTAAAAAATGAAGTATTAACAAGTCACAGATAACTGGCAGTCGTCATGAATCGAGATGTTCCTTCTGCACACCGAACTATGAGTCGAATTCTGTATATCTACCCTACAGAAAACCAAACCATACTATTCGCGTAGAATCGTGATCCTGCTCTTTGGGGTCATGGATACTGACCCAGGTCAGCATGGTGCATGAATATCCATAAATTATTTGCAAGTGTCTACAGGGTAGGACGCCCGGCTTACCACCAAGCGGATAAATTGCTTGATGGACACCTTAATTACGTTCAAAAATGAAGTATTAACAACTCACAGATTGCTGGGAGTCGTCATGAGGCGCTGCAGGTTGGCCAACGTGGGCCGCATGTCGTGCACGGAAAGGCCACGACCCCACAGCAGCTGGGCGATGCACTTGTTCAGTAGGAACAAGGCGTATCGGAACAGGGTCGCGTCCCCGCCTCGTGCGAACAGGGGGATGCTGGAAACAATAACGTTATGTATACGACATTATTCCTTCTTGGAATGGTCGGAGATGACGAGCTGAGGGTAGGAGGGAATTTGCACTCGTGACATATATCGTGGAGGCAATTAGGGGTCAAGTACACAATCTTTGACTTGACTTTTTAGACCAACTTAGGTCACGTGCTCCTAACAGATACACGTGGAGAAGACTTAGGCCTTGTTACTTGCTGTGCTAACAGCAAGAACAAATTTATTAAAAGAGGCAACTCGGACTCGCGCTCTCCCAACCCCTAATGTAATTGCAGAGGAAATAATTATCATATGAACACCTTTAGTTTCTACTAATCTAAAACCAATTTTTAATTTGACTTTGTTTATATTAACAGTCGTCTATAGTTTACCTTGATAATTTAATCTACATTGATAATTTAAATAATTAAATAAAAAAAACATTAATAACAGTAGTAAGTCAAAGGATACTAGACCGCCAGTAGGTCATGTGTTATGTATATGCCTACCAGTTATTATATAATTAATGAAGAACAAGGTCAGTCGTTATGACTTAGCATACATAACGATGACAAAATCAATTTAAAGAATTTGTAATTTTGAGGTCATTTAATGTAGGAAGCCAAATACAGGCTTTGTACATGTCTATATCACTAATATTCTAAATTGTTAGACTGATTTTCATGAATTATTTTGCAATATAGTTTTTATGCTCAATCCACAAATATAGCTTTGAGCATTTTCTCACCAATTTCAGTTGGTAAGCATGTAAAACAAGGTCATAAATGTCCTTAGATTAACTTTCGATTATTGTGATATTATGTTGTGCTACAATTTGTGCCTATATTGGTTGATAAGAGTAGCTACTTTACCTGACGATTAGTCTTCTTGAGATTTCCTCAATATTATTAATAATATTGAATCTTAAACTGGGGTTATAACTCCAAGAGGGTACAACAGTTAGCAGGAACGGTATGGCGGCGTCTTCGATCGTGGACGCCGTCGGACGGACTGATCCTGACTGGCACTAGTACGTAACATTGCGAGCGAGATAGGCACGTCTTGTTAGAAAGAGACAGAGATAGTGCTATCTCGCTCGCGTAAATACCAAATGTTACTTGTGTAGGGTGCGTACTAGTGTCAGCCCCTATTTAGTAGATAAGCTTATATCAAATTATTGTATAGTACGTTCCCATTACTTCGTGATTATCCGTGTTAATAAAAGTGCTTTGTACAGTCTGCGAGAAGTTTATGAACAGTTGGTGTTATTATTGATCCCCATCAATAACTCCCGATTATTTTTAATACATTGTTATTGTTATATAATGCATGAGGTTGTGGCTTAATCAGTAGCTGGCATTTGAGCTGATCGAAAGATTAAGCAGTTCTTATTGCTGCCAAGTGATATTGGTGTTGGTGATCTATTTTATCACTGGTTTTCAAACAAAAAACTTCTGACCTCTTCTGTGTTTCAGAAGGCACTAAAGGGTCTCGAATAATGTCACTAAATAATATTAGTTGTGAGAGTTCCAAAGACGATGTCAGCTGTCAATTGGTCATCCTGACTCAACCCACAGCCACATCCTCTGCAATTTAAGCGAACGCTGGACGGACCAGGGCGATGGTTAGTATGGGTCACCCATCCACAACCCGGCCGTGGCAAGAACTGCTTAACCTAACGACGTATGAAATAGTAATTTTTACTTATCACGTCAGTCAAAAGTTTATTCGTAGTATACTGAAGTAACGACCAATTCTGCATTTATTGATATTTTAAAATATTATTTCGACCTTTCCTGAAACCCGAAATAAGGAGAATGAAGAAATCAAACAGAGTTAAAAACGGTCTCGCGGTTTTCGAGTTTTAGCGAGACTAACGAACGACGATTGATTGTATATGTAGACTATGCACTCATATATACAGACTTAAAGCGTGTATGAAAAATTTTAAACGAAGTATATTTTTCTTAGTTGAAATAATCTTAGTGAACTCACAATTTGCCCAAAAGGAATTCTCACAATTACATTTACTATTCGATATATAATTCTATCAATTTTTAAAAACAATTTTTTAGATATGTATGTATATATATATTAAAAAAAAAATGTGTATAACAGGCGTATTTTGCCTATAACACAAGTATTAAGTTGTCGACCAAAAGTAAAGACGTCCTTGTGTCATATGGTAAAAATAAAAATGGCTAAGAGAGTGTCAAGACACGCATAGAAGGGGATCGTATCTGATACGCTATTAACGTATTTGTTAAATACCTTCAAAAGTTGTAACAAAGAAGTGAACAATTAAATGCGCGCTCTGGAATTGGAGAAATTTATTTTTAAAGGGTCGAAATGTCGTTTAATGTTCTTTTAAGGATTTAATAGTTATAAGTATGATTTGAAAATGTTATAATAACATTTTCACGATAACAACACATTCGAATATCCGTATCTGTTTACAGTTTTAGCAACGTTATCTAAGCCATCTAGAGGGTAATTTTATAAACAAAGAAGTGAAGAGAAAGTGTGACTTCCTATCTAACATTTTTACCAAGTTTGGCTTCCTCACAATATCGTTATCTATTAAACAGTTGTTCAAAATTTGCGATAACCATACTAGCTTGTTATATCGATTTAAGAGATTCTTGTCCTTTTTTGTCTGGACAAATAATGAACTAAAAAATTAAGCCAATTTATAGTCCACCAATGAGAATGCCGTAAGCTTTATACCTTAGAATCCAGAACCAGTCATGATTCTCTAAATAAACATTTGAAAAATGTTTTTAACAATACATAAAAAAAAAAAAAAATAGGATATCTATTTTTTTTAATTATTTAAATATATTAAACAAAATTTGGAAAGTCTCCAAGGAATACCTACCAGCTTTACTTTTGCGGTACGAGATCGCCATTCCAAAACCCTTACTCTTCTGTTCTCTCCTCTTCTTGGAACAAAAACTTCCCGTGCACGCCCCATGAACTGATGACAGGCTGGAAACCATGAATTTTAACTACGAACACCAAGTCTAATACCTGGTCTTAAAGGTCAGTTTAGAGACACTCAGTATATTTGTTTTGAGGATTAGTTGGTCAATGTTTTGTTGCTATAACAGTCTGTGATGATATAATATGTTTTAAATTGTAAATGCTGTTCCTGTGGGAAATTTGTGTAATCTGTTTTTTTTTTTTAATAAATTAGCACTTGACGACTTATAAAGGTTTGGGTGACCGCGCCTCTATGGAAGGTATAAATATTTTTGTCTATGCTAATTGATAATTATTTTCATTAAAATATCCTACTTCTTTAAGTCTTGATTGCATAGTCAGATCATTCTTTAGATATTGTCATATTTTAATTATATTATAATCAGCCATCTGTGTCCCACTGTTGAGCAAAGGCCCAGTCTTTTCCATCCATCACTTTCATCCACTTATATTGTCGTAATGTAGCAAAATGTTGGTATCCTTCTTTAATGGTTTATTTAAATAGCATTGCAATAAACAAAAACTGTAACAGTCCAGTACATAAGAGGTCATATATCAATTAGAATGTAGGATGTCGCTTGGCGTAATGAAGAAATTGAATCGACGCCTTTCGACCTTGACAAACAAAAACAGTGGCATTCCGGGAGTGCCGGCAAAAGTCAAAACTTGAATATACAGTGGTGTCGGTAGTGATAACGGCAACAGTGTGGCCAGTTTAATCTTTTTTTTCCCATCTCAAAGAATGCCGATCAAATATTTAAAATAATTTTAATAAAAGTATATTATTAAATAAAATTTAAAATTAATAAATTATATTTTAATAAAACTATTTTGGTGGTGGTGGTGGTGATGATAAAAACATCAAATATTATAAGAATCAAAGTCAATCTGGGAGTTCTCATACAAGTTCAATCTCAGGAAGTGTATAATGCAATCAGTAAGTTTTACGACCAAAGTCCTGAAAATTGACAGCGGCTTTCTGTACAAACTATAGTAGTAATTAGTATAGAAATTGGAATATTAGATACCTAACCGTAAACAATCAATAAAATTCTAAAAAGGTAAATACATAATGCGGCATATAAATCTGGTACAGAATCGCAAGCAGCTAGGTTAGTGTCATGTTCTTCTAGAACAAGATTTTAAACAAGGATATGAGAGAACGAATATTATAGAGAAATTATAATATTCGTTCTCTCATATCTCGTATTAACAGTCATGTTTCATTGGCGATTAAGTCAAGGTGTACCATTTTTTAAACGAAAAATCTTTTCTATTACACATCCAAAATGATGTCAAAGACTGATGTAACAAGAAGGTTCGCTCGAAGAATCATCAATTTCACGCCCACTTAGCCGCTGTCTCTCGTGACATACGCCTAGTTATCAATCATCAAAACAATTAAGAAAACGATGCAATGCGATAATTAAATATAGCTGAGATTCCATGATGCTATAGATTTTTGCGTGCATTATTCGACGGGTGCCAAGTGTGTCGATTACAAAGTTCATTGATAAAGATAATCTTTATTTAAATAACGTTAAGATTATGACTGAATTTAACCGCTGTCACCTGTGATATGCAACCCAATATCAGTCATCAAAGCTACTAAGAAAACAATGCGGTGGCACGGCCAGCGATAATTACATGCATCTGAGATTCATTGATGCTACACATTTATGTAAGCGCAATTCGACAGGTGACAAGTGTTTCGATCGCAGAGTTCATAGATAATAATAATCTTTATTTAAATAACGTTATGATTATGACTGAATTTAACTGTCATTTGACCGCTGTCACCTGTGACATGCAACCCAATATCAGTCATCAAAGCTACTAAGAAATTAAAACGGTGGCACGGCCAGCGATGTTTACATATATCTGAGATTTCCTGATGCTATGAATTTATGCGTGCAAAATTCGGCAGTTGCCAAATCGATCGCAGAGTTCATAGATAATGATAATTATCATTAAATAACAAAAATTATCACTGAATTTAACTGTAACTTGGCCGCTGTCACCTGTGACACGCGACCCACTATCAGTCATCAAAGCAATCAAGATAACAATGCGGCGCGGCCGGCGATGATTAAATATAGCTGAGATTCCATGATGCTCGATCGAACCGGCGCTATGGATTTATGCGTGCAATATTCGACAGGTGCCAAGTGTGTCGATAGAAGAGTTCGGTGACTAACAATGCCCCAAATTATATTCAAATGTCAAATAATTTGAGCCTCTGCCCTAAGCTATTACACAACTGTAACAAATAATCTTAATACAACAGATAAATAAATTTAACCGTCTTTTAGTAACGACGAAAAATGTTTCGCGTTATCGATACGATAGCATAGATCAGCGATGGAGATGTCAACCATTTTTTTTTTTTGTTATTTTCTTATTTAATCTAAGAATCAATGTATGAGACAACTAATTTTGTTCCCAAGTTTTTCAATTGTTTATTCGAAGTTCTGCCAAAGATCATAAAAATTGCGTATAAAAATGACTTTTTATATATGTACAAACCCGGCTGACGTTGTCCTGTTGGGTTACTTACTATTTACTACATTCTATAATCCTATAACTGTATTCCCCGTTCGCTTTCCGTTTCCGTTCCATTTCCTTTTCTCTTTGGCATTCCTTTTATATTATACGAACGTTGTCCTTACAATAACGAACACAACAAAAAATAAATTATAAATTTTCACGCAGTCGTTCGGAAGTTATACACGTGCATACATTTCAGGGATTCTTTTTTTATTTGCGACTATAAATTGAGATGTAAGCTATATATACTATATTTCAAGTTAGATCTAACTGCACACGATAAGCATATTCGATTAAAATCGGTTAAGTAGTTTTTGAGTCCATCGCGGGGAAACAACGTGACGCATAATTTAGATATAGATTTTATTCATTCTTGATTTAATAATTTTTATTTTTATTAAATAATAAATTATTTTTAATATAATCAAAATCATGCATATATATTATACTTGCATTCCGCTACTTGGTGACATCACATAGATTCTGTCTCGTGACTTACAGCAATGCATGTCGCAATGCATTGTCATGAATTGTAAAATATACTCTATTCTGTTTCCATCCAAATCTACGAGGTAATTCCGAAAGAGACGAGCTAACAGTTACATCCACACCAACTACATATCCAAATATCTTGTCATTTTATTGTTCTTTTTCTTCAAAAATCGACAACAGTGCATTTCGACAAGCACAGTAAATCTGTGGAAACAGTTGCCAGCTACAGTGCATACCATCCTATAATACGCCGTAACGCCGTGAGGCCGTAATGCCGTAACGCCGTAACGCCATAATGCCGTAACGCCGTAATGCCGTAATGCCGTAACGCCGTAATGCCGTAACGCCGTAATGCCGTAACGCCGTAATGCCGTAAAAATTAAATATACATAAATGTTTTATACACCTGCGCCGAGAGTACGGTGCAGTGGCCAGGATGCTGGAAGTATTAGAGTTTGAATAAAGTAAATATTAAATAATACGGGATCAATGTTGTCGTAAAAATAAATGGAAGTCAAATTATTGTATGGGTGAAATTAAATATACGTTTGATATACGCGGACGGAGAAAGTATAGCATAGGCTTTAAGGCATTAGTTAATGAAAGTGTACTGTACGTGTGTATTTCACTGAACTCCTAAACAGCTGGGCCCATTGGAATGATTTTTTGTATGCGTTTGGATGGCGCCCTGGATGGTGTAGATTCACAAATCAATCCGTGAATGGGATCGGAAACCGGACCGAGAATGGTAACGGGAATGTGAACGGGTATAATTAATAATATTATAGCATAACCCAATCTTCCAGCCGGACATGATGTTCTTGATTTGTTCGATTGCATAATTTTGACTTTATATTTGTGAAACTTTCGAAAAAAGGTTTTTTGTGATAAAGATAAGCAGTAAATGAAAATTAAAGTATTTTAATTCAATTGAATATAACTAATACAAATAATTGATAGAATCAGGCGTTACTTTGCGGAAATCCATGACAGGCATGAGACACTAAACTACTTTGCTTTAATCCGCGAATGAATATGAGGGAAAATCGGTGTAATGCTGCAACCCAAAAACTACACCACCGAATCCGCCACCAAAGCACAGCACTACACTGACTTTCCGATGTGCCTCAACGCACGTTTCGCTTTTTTTGAATTGAATGACCACAGTTAAAAATATAGGAAAAAAAGGCCAAGAGCGGTCCAAGACACGCATATATAAAAAGCTTCCTTGTCTGATACACTATAAAGGTAGTTTTGCTATATAGCTTCAAAAATTGTTCGCTTTCGTTGAAAATCATTTACGTAATGAGTAATTAATAAAAGTAATCTTTAGTATGTCCTAACAATATAGAAAAATTTAATTCTTTACATCCATTCGTTTAGGAATCTCAGGGGGGGCTTAAATCCAGCTCCACCAAATTTATGGCGGCCGCTGGCGATAAGCAATTTGTCGGGATTCTTGATAGGTTGTTATTCAAGGAAAAAAATGTACAAACACTTTGAGCTATGTCTGGTTCCCGCATGAAGGCAGTATGTTGAATATATCGGTGAAGTTAAAATTGTTTATTATAGATAAACAAAATCTGTTTTTGGCTTAAGGTAGTCTTAATTAGTATAAGTTTCTTTTTTTTAATGTAAAATAAGCTGTAGATTTTTGTTTAATAAATAAAATAAAATAAAAAAAAATACAATAGAGTCTACCTCCTAATGAAGCTGTTAAGAAATTTAATTTTCCCGCTTCAAAATGAGATGTTACAACATATTATCAATTGACCAAATTCCAAACTAACCGATATTAGATCTATACATACATAAGCTTAGTTTTATCCGCGTTAAGTACAAGCCCTACATCATGGGACCTTTTTGATAATTAATGTGAAATCAGTTTGGAGGTTTTTTATGGCTATGTTTATATCTTTGTTGGCGGATACGAAACAAGTGTCATCTGCAAATTGGTATATTGTACATTTGCTGATGACATTAATAGCGTCATTAACGTATGTTTTATAGTGAAGGGGTCCTAATACCGAGCCCTGTGCTGTGCCTTCTTTAATAGGTACTTTATCGCTATAAACATTATCAATTTTGTCCATATACGATCTGTCTTTAATATAGTCTTGACACCATTCATTGATATCGTTGCTCTAAAGAATTCAAATTATGCATTAACTTAAGAAGCTGACGTTATTGATATTATTATCGCGTTGTGTTTACTATGGGGTTGAAAACTCTGTTAACAAAAAACTCCCTAAAATAAATATTAAAAAAAACATATAAGTAAAACCTTTGTAACAAATCGAAGATATATACTTTTTCTGTTTTTTAAGAATTACTGTTTTGAGACACAATAGATAGGACAGACGGACGATAACAACAAACAAAGTTTAGTCTAGCGTAATAAGTGTGCCTTTATTTGAATAAATATCCTCTTTGTAAAGACGAGGGAGTCTCCTTACACCGCACCATCTATAGACATCGGTAACCAGTTCAGCGGAATCGTCTGCTCGGTTGCTCAGGCAGGGTTATGGAGAAAACGATGTTAGTTTTTTATTTATTTATAAAATAATATGGCATATGACCATGACGTTGTTTATTGCACTTCATACTTTTTATTAATTTACATTTAACGAGCGACCCGACCCGGCTTCGCACGGGACCGAAACCTTCCTCTTGAATCAGGCTGTTTATTAAGTAAAACCGCTATAAAATCCGTAGCGTTGTTTAAAAGATCTAAGCATATGCGTGAAACGTCTTTATACTTTGTAAGGGTGATTGATATATTTAATATAATAAATTTCTTTCTTAGCCGACTTCCACGGTTTATCCAAAATTTATATTACTATTGCTTGTAAATAATGTATTATGTATGAAAGATGCCTAATGTTCAGTTCTTATTAAAAATAATTTAAAAAAGAAGGCTTGAATAATATTAATAGCAGAATTTTATTATTGTAGATTAGAGATTTTATATATTGTAGGAAATACATTTCTTAAGTATTATATTTAGATATATTTACTTTTTTACATTAATTAATTTGCATTCTCCTCTAAGGTAAAATAAATAAATTGATGTGGGGTAAGACCGCCTTTCTATTTTTCAGTACGATTTAATCTGTTATTAACGTTTTGCGAACAACAGACGTTGTGGCCGGAAACAAAGACCTGCTTTTTGCGGCGGTTACGAGGACGCTCGCAAAAATCCTTATGTAACAGTCGTTCAATTGTAGACTACTGGAATAGATCTTTATATTAGAACGAATAGATTAGTTGAACGATTTATATAAAACAGAGATTGCCGGTTTATCGAAATTCGGTCACAAACCTTTTTGCGTATCACATGCTTAGTACGAAAAATTAAATTTTTCTATTTGACACTTTTTTTTTTTTCAATAATAAATTCTTTATTCTTGTAACAAAATGGTGTGATACATTTGAATCGTGAGTCCCTGACCCCAATTTGCATTATAAATATATTAAATTATTGAAATAAAACCTCACACACACCAATGCCATTCGATTTACACCAATTTGCATACACATGTAAACAATGATTTCGAAATTGAAAGCGTATTATTGACAACCGGTGCTGAAACAGCAAAAACTACGTATTTCTCATATTTACATAGCTTAATGTCTTATGGAATTCTGATAAATTTGACTACATGTTAAAAACACACTTATTCGTAAGGCGTATACAGTAGAAGACTATATGAAAGATAAAACTGCTTGAAGTTGAATTGCTCCAGCTTTGTACTTGTATTTTACAGGTAATATGGAAATGTATACCCACGCTTAAGATAAACATGTATTTAGATCTAGTGCTCGCAACTTTACCAAGTTTGAACGTGTGAGCTTAGTTAAAGCTATTAGTTTGACGCAAAATTTGCTTTCAGATATTGATTTGGGTTACATATTAAACTATGTTGAGAGTGTGTTCATGTCAGATTTGGTCAACACATTTTCTAGAATATTTTGACGCTAGATTGCATCACTTCGAAATAGCTCTCTAAGTTTTAAACTTCCTAGTTTTAAAGATGTGAGTAAATATACGGGATTCACAATTCCATCCCAACTTCAACCCAACCAAGACATATACATTATGCTCAAAACTTGGGCTTATTACACATATGAAGTTTCAAAGCGTTGATAGTTTAGATTTGATTTCTAAAGAGTCCAAATTCCGCCACGCCACCGATTGATCATCAATATTATAGGTAAATTCCTGAAGTCCTAGAAAACTGAAATTTTGTATGTAGGCTTCAAGAAAAGAGCATACTCATTTCTTAAAGGCCGGCAACTCATCTGCGAGCCCTCCGGTGTTGCAGTTGTCCATGGGAGTCGATAGTCACTTAGGTGAGTACCAGCTGCTCGTTAGCCCCTTGTTATGTATATGAAAAAAAAGGCTTTCGTTACTACAATAATTATATTGTATAACTCAAAATTAATGTACAACATAGCGAAACGACTAAGCCAAATAATAGTATGAATAAAATGCAGAATTAGTAAAATTAGGACTTGTAAGGTGATGGCGTGTAGAGCTGAAGATCTGATGACTTTTTGACAGTACGGGCTTTCTTGGCAACATTTTACATGAACATGTTTTTGGTGGGATACAATATTATTACAAAGACTTTATTTGTATCACCTGCATCCCGTAGGTGACAATGCTGACATGCGGATGGTCGGGGGACAAATTCAGCTCAATGACGTCACAGGTCCTCTCTAAATCAGCCAGCAGGCCCAAAAACGCAGCAGCCTTAAGCACTAGCTTGGCCACCTCCTCAGCACCTTCGTCCCTCAGCTCCAGCACAGAGTCAGCATTCTGCGTGGCTATCTCACAGTCTGTCATCACATTATGGACGGATTGGGGCTGTAACCTTAAAAAAGTTTTAATTAGTTTTAAACGAGTTTTGTCCAGTAGCAACTGGTAGCAGTCCTTTTCCGAAAATTTAATTTAAATTAGAGACATAATTCACGTGGCGGCGAACAACAATCAGAGCATATGACGTCACAACTTGCCAATCAAATTGTTTAGTTATGTAGCACAAAATTTAAAAATATATAAATACACAATATCATGTGCATAACGGTAAACTTTACGAGATCTTTGCCAGCTACCCTTGAGTGTTGTTGTTACTAGCGTAAACTCCAATAAAGTACAGCAGTTTCTTTGGCAAGAGGTGACGTCATAAAGACGCCATGATGATTCGGAGCGTTTTGGCGCTAAAATTTAAATGGATTTATAAGAACGAAAAATTAGCCAGGTTACGGTTCGGTGAACCGTTTGTTCTATATATATTTCAAAATTAGACTACCTCTCGTCTGTAACTTCGTCTTGTCGATTTTTTTTTCTGTGGCTGGCTAATATTGATAGAAATATTGTACACTCACACAAGTAACAACGGCGATCCCTCACTTCTGTAATACATTTTCAAGCTAGACTCTTCACTGGCACCAAATATGCTCAGGCACTCGGTCAAAACAGCTATACTTATCTGTAATATAATTATTTTTCATTCTGTTACTCCACTAAAGATTAATATTCCCATTGGGTTTTGTGGTCCAAGTTTGTTAAGCTTTCAATACTCAACTAGACCCTCAATTGCGCAACGGTAGAAATGATGTACTGAAATCTGGTATCTGGTTTCTGGGGTATTGTCGCATCCACTCCTAACACAAGCTTACTTTAAGAAGAAGAAGAATAAAAAAGAGAAATATAATCAATATAACTTACTTTAAACATAACATCAACATCGTCTCTAACATTGTACTCTGTAAAATTATCAGCAGGGATGTACGCTGATGCTTGGACACATTTTCCTTCCTCCACAGTGACTTTGAGTCCCTCAGACATAGCGCAGAAGATGGCACTCTGCAGTTTTGAGCAAACATACACACAAGATGTATTGAAAAATTCATATAAAGTCAGTCTTATAGTTTTAAAGAATTGCTATAAGCAAGCTTAAATTATAGTTTTATTTTATACTTAAACTATGTGTGCCCATGACTTCGTCCGCATAAAGTTAGGTAAAAAAAATACATTCAATTTTAGCATGACAATATATAGTCTATAGCCTTCCTCAATAAATGGGATATCTTATACTGAAAGAATTTTTTAAATCAGACCAGTAGTTCCTTAGATTAGCATGTTCAAGCAAAGAAACAAACTCTTAAGCTTTATATAATATTCTAAAATATAGTTGATACACATGACTATATGACAAACAGACATCTATTCCTAAGGGTTCTTTGAGCTACTGTAGACTACGGGACCCTTTAAAGATCATATTACAAGAGGAGTTGCCAAGGGGGACCAGAGAGGGGCAGGGCCCCCCCCCCCCCCAGATAATCCAAAAATTTAGCCATATCCAAATAAATGAAAGCCTGAGTTAGGCTGTTAAAGCAATAGCAACAATTTCATTCATTCACGCTGTATTTATAAGTTATATTCAAAACTTAGAACTACAGCTTCCATCCTCTATTTTGTGCTAAACTCCCCTCCACCACCGCTCCTTGGCTCATAGCTAGTCACTGGCTGGCGACGCTCTTGTCATACAGATATCTTAAAATCTAGAAATGCAAGCAAATCTTTTGCTATTTTAGTTTTCGAAGAGCCTCGGTACTCACTAATACTTATTGTATATATTGTTTGCTTTAATTTTTACCTGTAATTATGTCTTTCTCATATGTTTGGTTTTACGAATATAAACTTAATTACCTCTTGAAACTGAACAGCTTTTAATAAGCTGCACAACGTTTTTCCAGAGTCCATTGATGCTGTAAAGTAATACTGTGAGGTGCCATCATCCATTTTGTGGCTCCAAGTCGAACATAGATTTCACCAACATCAAGTATTGCTCTTGTGTGACTTCTCTGTCAACTGTTTTTCCTGTTTAATGTGATATTTAATTAGTAAATTTTATACTAAACATTAGAAGTCTATACAAATTTTGGATATACATTATCTCTTGTATTTTGGGGAAACACAAATGCTAACTGTCGAAAGTCTTAAGTGTTTTTTGCATCCTCCTCACCCCTTGCTTCTGTGTTTTGAACATATGCTATAAATACTATAAGCAATGAAATAAATTTTAAGCATTATTTTACGATAGTGAGAAAAATTTCTTAGTCTTCCATGGATTCACTGTGCGGATGCTGTGTCCATCACCTTGCAGAGAAAGCAACCATAGCAGTTATCGTGACTTGGGACTCACAGGTAGGTTTAAGGGCGCTCTTTCTAGTGGCCACTAACACTCACCTTCACTGCCAATGTTCCCTTCCCTGCCTAGCTAAGCTTTAGATGTCTTTTCTAATAAAACACATGATAGTTCTTGACAAGCCACTGATTAGAGCGAAAAATTTTAGGTCTTGTCGGTACTTTTTATTTTATTACTATTTACTACTCGCAGAAGTCTAGAAGCCATTATGTTTGACCGAGATTCGGTACTATCTCTCTCTATCTATTACTCGAAAACAAAAGTCAGTGATTTCTAAATCACGGTCATTTTATAATTTATTCTTTTTTTCAATATAAATAAATATATACAGGACTATTTGACACACGGACATTTGTTCCTAAGGTAGACAATTTAATGCCTGTGTTATAGGTAACAGCCGTCTGTTATACAAAAATATATTTTTTTTAGAAATATATAAATACATACATATGGATAATTGGAAGAAAGGTGATTTTACAAGAAATATCATAGGTTACTTTCCTTGTAGCTTAGTAATTGGGGTTCCGCGCAAAAAATAGTAACAAGCAAAATTTAACAATTCCACTGAATTCACGCGAACGAGGTCGCGGTTTAAAGCTAGTGTTATCATAAGATTCTTCTTAAATTACCGGTTCGTATGAATATCCTGTCTCATGTTCCACGTGACCAGTTTTGCTGGACGCTGAGGCGATGAAGGAAGAAGCGCCAGCAGACGCCTGTCCCAGAAGACCGACTTTGCTCTGTAGCCCTGATGACGCTTTGGAAACCACAGCCGAAGTCAACTCTTGATGCGGGTACTGTAGTAATGGTCAGTCTTTTTAGGTAGGTATCTGTCTAAAGAAGAAAATACTCGAAAAGAATAGAGCAATTTGGTTTCAGACGTTACCAGTGTTACTTCAATTTAGCATTGGCAATGTATAAAAGTTATTTTATTAGAATTCGAAAGTTTACTTTTTTTTTCACTTTGAATAATAATATACCTGGTAGGTGCCAAAAGTGTAAAAACTAGTTGAGTTACTCCAAAATTTATAATAGGTTTATAATAATACGGTAACAACTGGATCTTATGTTGGTAATTCAATAAAATAAGAAAAGCAGTCGTAAGATAGATGCCAATGCAACTATTATTGCGAAGTAATCAAAAATTACACAATAGCTTAGCTCTACCTATTATTGCTCCTGATTTCGATCATTTTTCAACCGACTTCAAAAAAGAAAAGGTTCTCAGTTCGACTAATTTTTTTTACGTTTGTTACGTCAGAAGTTTCGATTGCCTAAACCGATTTGAATGATCCTTTTTTATTTAAAAGCTTGTACTTCCTATGTGGTCCCATTTCAATTTGGTCCAGTTCTGACAATTAGAAGTCGTTTTTTTTTTTTTGTTAAAATTTTATATTGTTTAAGTATTAGATTCATAATTAATTGTAGCTCATAGTTTTACAGGATTAAATTAAACTATACTGACTTCTGATATCTGCGGACTAGTTAATGAGATCTAAGGACTCGGTAATGACCCCACGACGAGGCTAGCGAAGCGCGAGAGCCCTTAATAACTACCTTTTCTCGGACTTTTTAGATATCAATAAAATCTAAACTATGTAAGCTAGGCAATTGAAACTTAATATGTTTAATAAGTACATTACTAGCATCATATCCCGAGAATTTTGTTTATCTGGCATAATAAAATCCCAAGTTATGAAGGTTCAAAAAACGATGAAGCGTTATGAGAAAAGGTAGTTATGTAGTGCCCTCATGCTTCGCTTGCCTCGTTGTAGATGAATACACACAGAGTCGAGATGAGAATCGAACCCATGACCCCCGGAGCAGAAGGCAGGGTCACTGCCCACTGCGCCAACGGGCCAGCCATATATGTATTCATACCACGGGTCTTATATCTTTTTTTTAAGAATAAACTACAAAAAACATAACACGCAATTACTTAAGAAAAGTTGAATCCAAATATTTCTCTTTCCTGAAATAGGTTAAAAAATTGTAATGTGTTTTTTCGAATAAACCAAAAGAAAAATATAGTAAGCTAGGATAGTAAAAAGTCAATACAATATCTTGTTCTTATATCCAATTAGGTAACCCAATTTGGCTAATAACATCTATATTTATATCCTTTTACGACATCCCCTTTTCCTATTTATTTATATATTTAGAGGTAGTGCCACGTTTGTAGTCCCTTTGGTCTGCAGCCAGATTAGGCTGGTGCGTCCGGGTACCAGTATCTGTTTCTCAGATAAGATCGCTGTGAAATGGTAGCAATGCTGTCACGTCAAGTGATGGTATTGTCACGTTTCGTTTGTCTTGTAATAGTTCCTAGTGGCCTAAAACCCACTTTACAGACCAGCAACCCACCTGGAAGCCTTTTGGTATTGCTGATGTCCATTTGCAACGGTAATTACTTAGTACCTGCTCGTTTTCCCTTGTAATATTTCGGGTTGCAGCATTGCACCGATTTTCCCTCGTATTCATTCGCGGATTAAAGCAAAGTAGTTTAGCTTCTCATGCAAAACAAATTAGGCTATTTTTAGATAATCACTTATTTTCGTATGAAACTAAAGCCACACCTTCACATCCAAAGCCGCATGTGGCTTTAGAGCCGCAGGTTGTCCATCCCTGGCTAAAGCCATTTAATAATGCAACAAAAACTAATGCTTTTTGTCAATCTAATAAAAAGTTCAAAGATTCTTCGTTGTTTTCCTTCCTTATACCATATGGGTAATCACGTATTGATGCATTATATACTTATTTCAAAGAAATTTTAGTCCTAAAGTACGATATTTTATTCAAATTACGATGAAAACCGATAAATAATATTTATTTTTTTGTTAATAAATTCGACATTGTTTATTATTGATTTGTGGTGATCTTACAAAATAATAATAAATCCGACACTTTTATAAATTAATACTGTCTAGAAAAATATAGACCACCCAAGTAGTGAGCTAGGTTATCAAATAAAGACTCACTGGAATCGATACACAATATTCCAGATACGGCAATTTAAACCAAAGTAAAAAAGGTCAAATTTAGAACGATTGCTTTTTTCCAATTAAAAAAAATAATGTTATTTGAATTATGAGTCTTAAAAGCCTTTCCGGAATTTAATGACTTAAATAACTGAAGTTAGCTCAAAAACTTTGCAAGACTAAATTATTTGATAAAATTTGGACAAAAAACCACAATGACATTCATTTTCTTCTTTTGAATTTACCTTAAAGTATAGATATGTATACTCTAAGGAAAATTATATTATGTGACAATGTCATTTTTTAACTTATTTTCTAAAGAACCAAAAAGTTTTTATTCAGCGATACATATGTATCTATGTAGCGTATATTAAAATTTATTTTTTTATGTATTTAAGTAAGTTTATTTATATTCTCTTTGGCTGTCTATATATCTTTATTATGTATCCGGGCGTTAAATATAACCTAGCAATTAAATACTTAGAGGTTAAATATAACCTAGCAATTAAATACTTAGAGGTTAAATATAACCTAGCAATTAAATACTTAGATCTGCTCTTAGCGGATATCCGCTAAGAGCAGATTTTTATTATTAGTAGATATCTACTAAGTATAAACTACCTCCTTGCAAAATTTCATCATTACACTTCACGCGGTCTTCGAAATTTCGCGTTAGGGGGCCTGTCACTTTTATATCTATACTAATATATAAAGATGAAGAGTTTGTTTGCTTGAACGCGCTAATCTCAGCAAGTACAGATCCGATTTGAAAAATTATTTCACTGTTAGATAGGTCATTTATCGAGGAATGCTATAGACTATATATTACCACGCTAAGTCCAATAGGAGCGGTGCACCAATAAAGAATGTTTCAAACGATTTTGAAACATTCTTCATTCATCACAAAGAGAACCACCGATGTGGTTCTCTTTCCCATTTGGGACCATCCGCTGCGTGCGCTACGCAAATGGTTGAAGATTTGCAAAAGTCATGTATGACAAAATTGTTCCCCTTTAAAAGTTCTAAATAGAAGTCCGCAACAGCATATGTCTATCTTTTAAGGTTGGCTCTGTATGGTTATACATTTGATTAGCATAAAAAAAGGATTTTTTTTATGCTAATCAAATTTGTTCTGAAATAATGCAATAAGCATAATATTAATCCTTATCCAAAAACTATTTTTAAACCTCTAATTGATAAGAGCAGTACACACGGACGAAGTTGTGGGGCACAGCTAGTATGAAGATATCTATATCTTCATGTTGCTTTAACTTCTAAGTTACACTATTCTATGCGCATCTTCTATATCTCCCATATATCTATAGATAGACTCTATGATATCTAAAAACAAAACTCCCTTTTATTAACCACTTGAAACTAACACCAAAACCGTAATCATTAAGCGAGTCAAAAAAAAAAACCTATTTATACCGAACTGTCAATTTAAGTGTGATCAACTCGCGGGGTACATTCTAAACAGCTGTCATGTAGAGACACGAGTGAAACTTGAAAATATATTCTATTTACCAAGCAATAGAGTCGAATTTCGTTTGGGCTGTACAACTAAGTAGCTAGGATGATAAAATCATCGTTTTTTCGATGCATTCTTCCACCGCGGGTGGTCACACGTCTGTTAGATTGAGTTTCGCTTCTCCACCAATGGCAGGGCTCGGTTTCGAGATGAAACAATGCCGCCTTTGTTGTGGGCGTGGCCTCCATTGTTCGGTACAATGGGAAGACAGAACTTCCTTTTGTGCCCATTGTGTGGGGCGATTGCGGCTGTTATATGGCGACGTGACGCGAATAGAATCTAGAGGTGTGGTCTGTAAGCTGAAACGGTTTTTTTACCTAAATTACTTTCATTGGACAAAAGATTTAACATCTGTTTAGATTTACATTCAGAGGAGTCAAAATTGGCTTCTGTCAAGCTTAAGCAGTGATATTAGTTATATCTAAATAAATTAATATATACAGGACTATATGACACACGGACGTCAGTTCCTAAGGTAGACAACTTAACGCCTGTGTTATAGGTAACACACGCCTGTTATACACAAATATGTTTTTTAGAAATATATAAATACATACATATGGATAATCATACATGGGGATCGAACCCACGACCCCCGGAGCAGAATTCAGGGTCACTGCCCACTGCGCCAACGGACCAATCAATATTAAAATGTATATTAAAATTAATTTCTTGAATAATAGAATAAGGATTAGAAACGTCGAAAAGCAAGTGTTTCCAGCTTTCCAAGATTATAGTCCAAGAGTTACACCTACTAGCTGTTCATCGCGAATTCATCCGCGTAAAATTAAATTTGAGAGAATTTAAAATTAACTTAAACCTTAGACTCCTTTCATCTGATTCTACCAAAAAATAATAATTCTTAATTAATATGTACTAACAGTAAAATCTTTGGCAAATTGCATTTTTGTACATCCCACGGTTTCCGAGATTTCGTGATAGGTGAAAGAATTTTTTAGATCGGACCATTAATTCCTGAGATAAGCGCGTTCAAGCAAACGAACTCTTCAGCTTTATAGATTAGTATAGATAAATATATAAATTCCATAAAAAAATAACAAAATAGGCTTGCAAACGTAGTTACATTTTAATTAGAGGTAGCGCCATGCTTGTAGCCGAATTGGGCCGGCGTGTCCCGGTACCAGTACCTCTTTCTTACATAAGATCGACGTGAAGTGGCGGCAATGCTGTGACGTCAAGATGGTACTGCTGTTGCGTTCCATTTGGTTTGAGACTTCCCGTTGGCCTAACCTCGTCATTAAAGG
The DNA here is from genome assembly GCA_024363005.1 of Charaxes varanes. Taxonomy (NCBI): domain Eukaryota; kingdom Metazoa; phylum Arthropoda; class Insecta; order Lepidoptera; family Nymphalidae; genus Charaxes; species Charaxes varanes. The sequence goes on along the minus strand of JANCMC010033613.1, from coordinate 22,998,479 downwards.
CCGGCAACACATCTGCTTGAATCGTGGTCGTGCAGATGTCCATCGGCTTGAGTAGGTACTTAGGTGCCTGCTGCCTGCTCGTAACATAAAAAAAAAACAGAAACATATTCACCTTCATTGAGTGTATCTTAAAGGCACAAACAGTCCACGTATTTTACATGTAAAACGACGCCAAACCAGATTATTACTAAATATTTTATAGTACCAACTTGATAGAATATCACGCGATTACCGCCCTAGTTACTGTAATCACGGTTGTACTGTCCTGTCCCTTGCAATCTACGAGAAGTGCTTCCTATAATTTTGTTTCATTGAAATCAGGCTAGAGGGGAAAAGACATAAGTATTAAACGGGTCCGAACGAGTGCCCCATTAAGTGCTTTCACCATAACTCTTATGTTAAATATGGCTTATATTGAATAAAGAAATGGCTATCGTAATTGCACGACAGTAGGTAATACTTAAATATAACATAAAGATTACAATTTGAAGCCCTACAGGACTTGTACTTGTTAGGTTAGGTTAGGTTAGGTGCGTCTTTTCGATGAAACGTCCCAACGTCACTTAAGCCGAGTAGAGGATTTTTAGAAATACTTTGTGTGGTACCTAGTGACCAACTGTCTGCCAAATACCAACTGCCTCTATTATCTTCGGGGCCTATTATATAGTTTGCCAAACACTGCCATATATATTCTTTCTAATATTTTTAAATTGTTGGGAAATGCTTTTACCCACTAACCCCGTTAGCAAGTAGCACCACTATAGCAGACAAACGAGAATGTGGGACTCGCTGATCGAATGCCTGAATATCTACTAAAAACCAGCGCTACCGACAATATCTGCCAATGGGACACTAGAGGCTCATGTGAACATTCAACTCTGGTGCCCCCTTGCCTTTTATTGCACACTAGTAAGAGCCCGCGACTTTGTTTCTTTTAACCCCCCACGTAAAAAGAGGGGGTGTTATAAGTTTGACGTGTCTGTCTGTCTGTGGCTCTCGAACGGATGAAGCGAATTCAATTTAGTTTCTTTTTTTATATTATAAATTATTCTTAAATAAAGAGAAAACCGCATTCAAAACCAAAAAAGGCTAGGAACTAAAAAACAAAAATAAATAAAACTCATACGATTTAGTAGACACTTACTGATGTGCTGAAGTCGGTACCAAACTAAACAGGTTCTCCGCTGAATTGATGCAGATGGCACCGACTGTTTACATAACAACATCATGTTTACGTTTATCTATACTTCTATACTAATATAAAGCTGAAGAGGTTTTTTGTTTGCTTGAAAGCGCTAACCTTAGAAACTACTGTTCTGATTTGAAAAATTCTTTCAGTGTTAGATCGAGGATGGCTATTATTACAAAAAAAAAAACTGATGTGTCTATGATAATATCGTCACGCTAAAATAGAGTCCATTTTTTTTTACCCAATTTTATGCGGACGAAATCGCTGGTACGGCTAGTATGCCATAAGATACAATAATACCAGCTTCTTATAAACGATTGTAAAACACCTTTAAAATGACCGAATGAAATAGATCTGGGAGAGGGGAAAATAGAGAAAAATCACAGAACCGCTAACTTTTCCGATACCGTTTTAATCTTTTAACGTTTTAGAACTTGGACTTACGTGAGCGTAATTCATACTTATTATAAAACGGCCTTTAAACACACGCGTATGTTATATCGGGATTGCCGGGATTGATTGATGATAAGTATTTTAACGTTTTCTTTTCGATGGTACTAAATTTGTATGGATACTTACGATTAACGGCGAAAAAGCTTTATGATTTAAATGCCTCAATTTTGTCGCACCCTACTTGTAGCAAGTTTTTGGGCTAAAAGAGATCGCAGTTTCATCATCATCATCATCATAATTTTGAAGTTATTCAACAAAAATCCTTTTCGCTCTTCAGATACAGAACCCTTCTATATAAGCATGTTTGACGCGCTCTTGGTCACTTTTTATTAGGCTTCCGTAGCACTACAAGGAACCCTTATAATTTCGCTCTGTCCGTCCGTCTGTCTACCCGTAAGGTGGTCCATCCCCAAGCATTTCCAAACTATTCGACGTAGAGACATGAAATTTACCATGTTGATAGAACATGCTAAAAACTTATCAGGAAATTTATTTTGAACGAAATCGGACATCAACTTTTGAAGTTATTTAACAAATACGTTTATAGCGTATCAGATACGGAACCCTTTGTGAATGTCGGAATGTGCCCTTAAATCCAGTGTCCGTTACTTTTCTCCATTAGTGCGATATCATACTATGATTTTCATATAAAATCGATATCATTTCGATGGTTCACATCGAATGACATTAATAAAAGCCCAATGGTAGAAAGAAAGGACTGGCATACCGAAGTTAACCAAATCATAATTTCGTGCTAATAACGTGCTTTTATCGTACTCACTAGTAGCCCAATCTTCAGAGAGAAAAAGGGAATCCTATATAGCACCTAAACCTTTAATATATGTAATAATTATAAGTTTTTACAAAAAGAAAACGACTACAAATTGTCATGACCTTAGACATTTCGTTTATTTATACTGTAAAAGGTTTGATAGAATAAAGGAGGATTTATATGTCTACTTACTAAATAATATTTTTTACTTTGCAGCTGTAATATAATAGAATATTGTACGTCGCAAGACGAAGTACAGCTTTAAAAAACCTTGTTTTGATTTTGCGTTGAGTGGTTAATCTAATTATTTAAATGAAAATATATATCTCCTAATGTAATCAATCACGAAGGTAAACTTACCCAAGAAGCTTTGACAAAAAAAATTGTTTATTGTGGCTAAGTCAAGAATTCACGTAGACTTTGGATAAAGAAAAAGTATTAATATGCCTATTTAAAAAATAGATAGTAGCCGATTCTCAGACCTACTGAATAAGCATATAAAATTTCATAAAAATCGGTCAAGCCGTTTCGTAGGAGTACGGTAACTAACATTGTGACACGAGAATTTTATATATAAGATAAAACTTGCCTCTTGTGGAGTCACTCCATTTGATTTAATTTACTAAACTCTTATAAGATATTTAGCCTATTTTTTACAGATAATAAGAATTTACTGATGAATGATGTGTACAAACATTACTTTTCGATTCCGATTCCGATAAAATAAATATAAAACCTCCGGTTCAGATATACCGCTACCGTAACTTCCCTACTGGGTACCACTTTGTTTCATATGAGTATACGCTTCTTTAACAAAATTCCAGATGCCATATTAAATCTGTCTATAGTTCAATTTAAACAATATATTAAAAACATGCTTATTCGTAAGGCATATTATACAGTCGAAGACTATATTAAAAATAAAACTGCTTAGAAATGGGATGCTCCAGTTTTGTACTTTATAGTTAACATGCAAAAATGTAATTTAAACTCAGCTTTGTAAGAACTATTTTTAAAATAGTGGCCAACGAATTTCATGCTGATTCTTCTCGTGGCTCGACTCTTCCAAATCAGTGGTAGCTTTTAAAATATTTGACAATTCAAAAGAGCTTTTAATTGCAATGCTTAGATATCGGCGCAAATTAAAAAAAAGGAAATTCTTTAAAAAATGCATAAATAATCATTAGGTATAATTTCATTTGACGTTACCAAAAAATCAACTTTCTAAAAATTATCATTTATATTTCTTAAGAGAATAAAAACAATTTATAAAGGTTACAAAATTAAGTATGGGTGGCATAAAAAGTTTTGGTTGATGGCCTAAAATAGGTAGGGAAACACTGATATAGAGGATGGTGTGCGAATTTTAATATTTTTTATAAAATATGTACTATAAATATATTAAATTAGTAAAACAAAACCTCACGCACACCAATGCAAAACGTGGTATATTGCTAGAAAAGTTTCAATTATAGATTAAAATATTGGAGGTATACAAAATATTATAAATTATTTATTATTTTTCCTTTAGCGATGTGCTTAGGTTAATTTAAATGTAGCTAAGTTGAGATCAGAATTGTTTTTAAATTTAAGCGAACACTCAATATTGGAACACTTTATAATTTACCAAGCGAAGTCTACTATTGAGTATATTAAACGAAATAACATAAGAAAGTACACGGCGAAAAATTTATGCCCAATTGAAATTCACTAATTCCAATACCTATTAAATATTAAAGGAAACACCCTGTATCGTACAGAGTAGTCATGAATACACCGCTAAAAGTATTTCTACAGTACTACTGTAGAAATACTTTTAGCGGTGTTATTACTTTTATTTATAGGAAATCGTACCATATCGTACCCTAATCGTATCTTATTTAATAGAGTAGTGGCGCCAATAAAATATTTATTTATTTTTATTTTTTAGGCAAACATACAGTACATGTTATTCTTAAACTTAATGCTAATAAAACTAATTCATTGACCAGTAAAGTTTCCACGGAAAATATCACTCAAGAAAGAGCTGAATTAGTTTGATAAACTGCAATATTAATATTTTATATCGTAAAAGTATCGATAAATGGAAGCGATTCACATCACTAATTTGTGTTATGATCCATATTGTTATTTAATTACCCTGTTACTTAGGGGAGCTGACGGCGCAGCTTTGATCTTTGCTTAAACTATATTTATTATTAAACACATTTCACTGGTGAGAAAACCGTGACGAAGTTTTTATATCCTTTAAATCTTCTAAAGGTTTAAATGATAGTATAAATTCCAGTGTTTGATTTGCTTTTAAGGTCAATTTAATCATAAATTTGGAATAAACGTTAACAGAACTGTAGAAAATATCATATAACAAACCTCAGTAGCTCAACGGTAGAAATGATGGAGTGAAATCCACAAGGTACCTTGTTCAACGTCCCGACGCCGAGCCTCTGAAGTGATGTCGCACCCACTCCTAACAAGCTTTTAATTTCAGCTTAGTAGGAGGGGAAACGGGAATACAGAAATACCTTGAAAGGATAGCTAATATTCTTTTAGTCAAATCTAGCAATCAGTCCCGGCTTCGCATAGGTATTTGCATCATTAAGGTTTTCATGTGGATCCCTAACCTTTTTGAAAATATTCTATCGCCTATGTTGATCAGGGATAATGTAGGATTCTCATTGTGAAAGAATTATTCATATCGGTTCAGGTAGGTAGTTTCAGAGCTTATTAAATGCAAACAAACAATCATATCTTCCCCCTTTACAATATTAGTATAGAAAAGGACATATAGGGCTTTATTCAGAAAAAGTAGTACATACATAAGTACTACGAAAGAATAAGCGGGATAGAATAATCTATCCTACGGAAAGAATCAAATGTTTATCGTGAATAGTACAAAATTGTAGTAAACTCATGATTAATGTTATTGTAACAGTCAATGCTGTAGGATCAAGAGCCGCAGTCGGCCCAGTTGCGGTATGGAATTTCTAAATGCTGGTGTGGTGATTCACTCCAACGGTATTCGGTTACAAGCGCTCCCTCGCGCTACGTCAACCAGCAACCATTGTATTGTAATGTTGCGACCTAAAGACAAGTTTTGAACCACACTCTTACATAAACCCGTACACGACTGTACTATAAGTGATACCACGCACTGCTGTGAAATTCTGTGCGGTTTTCTCAGAAAAATATGCAACGATAGTGTTTGATATTTCGATGGTACAATAGCGAAATTCGGTAACCAGCGTTCCCTCGCGCTGCGTCAACGATCTACCACTGTATTGTAATTCTGTGACCTAAAGACAATTTCTGAACTAAATATGAAGTTCTCTTACATAAACTCTTGCACGATTGTACTATAAGTGATACTTTGAATATATACAATATTTCGAATAGTATAGCGGCACTTTTGCCTTTTTCCTTGTTCTGCGTCAATGATCAACCATTGTATAGCATTGCAAAGCCTGGTCACAATGTAAAGACAAATATCGTGTTATAGTGTTTATTATTCTCTATCTCTATTATAGTGTATATTAACTTATACGAGAGTGTAGTATAAGTAATAGCGCGCACTACGAGCAAAAACAGTAGATATATAGAGATAAATCTCATTTTTTGCTGCACAATTTTGGCGTCTTTAATTCCTTACTGATTTTTTTACCCATTTTATTTTTAATAATACACAGGAAACAATATGCACTTTGATATCGATATTCATCTTTTTGTTTTATAGAACTTGGCAGTATTTCTCTTACGAAGTTTGTAAGGAATTGTAATTCAAAGAATTCTACCGCAGCCGCAGTGCGTTACGTAAAAACGCATCGCATTTTGCCACACCGCTGTGCGCGTTGGCTCTATAACTTTTAATTGGCCTTCAAATTTTGTTTTTACGTGATAATCATTATACAGACGTAGAGTTCGAAACAATAAAGCACAAAATCGTATTAACACCGTCTCTTCCGGCGTATAAAATCAAAATAAATATTGTCTTGTCTTTTAAAAGACAAAGCATGGGTTTTTTAATATTATTAAAATTTTCGCTTATAACACTGTTATTGTGTGCTTTAATTTCGCGATGAAAATATGACAGACGTCATTTAACATATTAAAAAGTACTAAGAGTCATTCAATTTTTTTAATATTAGGAATATTTTCAGATATGCTTAAAAATTTTTTACGTTACCACTTTAGTTAACCCTTATTTTTACGGGATTCTGTTAGGAGTTGCCGTGACGATAGCCCAGGGGTATATAACGAGGGGCAAACGGGCACGCGGTTCACCTAAGAGACTACGAACACGCTTAAACATTGCATCACCAGGAGGCTCGCAGATGCGTTGCCGGTCTTCGAAGAGGGGGCTTTGGTCAACGGAATCTCCCGAATTTCCGTCCATATAGCATTGAGCTATCAAGGCTCTATATACGACTATAACGCTTATAGGTATGACAACGCATTGTTCCGCATATACCATTAAAAATTACGTAAATTTGGTGTATCTTTAGATCCGATAACCGCAATTATTCGCTATGGCAAAAGTGAATGTGTACCTGCTCTGTTGATGTTCCACTCTAAAAACAATTGCATAATTATTTAATTTACTTTATCTGAGCGATTCACGCCGAGAGGAAGCTGTGACCCCGTTAAATGGACTTCATTCAATTAGTAATACATGTAATGGAAATTTTACTATGGCTTATCATAAAAACGACTACCGAATACCGGCCCTAACGACCTCTAGGAAAAGAGCATTAAACCGATTAATCAAATTGTCTAGCCAAGAAGTCGTTCCTCCCAAGAGTTTGCAAATTGTGGAGCCTTCCTCGGTGTTTCCAGTATCTTTTGACATGCGGCTTTTTAATGGGCGGATTGACAAATTCCTCAAAAGCCGGCAACGCACTACCCCCGCCCCCCCCCCCCCCCCCCCCCCCCCCCCCCCCCCCCCCCCCCCCCCCCCCCCGCCCCCCCCCTCCCCCCCTCCCCCCCTCTCCCCCCCCCCCCCCCCTCCTCCCCCGCACGCGCAACGGTTACTATACAACTTACCGACCGGCGTCTCGGCGTCGTCGACCCATCCTCTACAATCTAAGCGGACCCTCTGGTATTTAACCGGGATACCCTAGCAAGAAGAAGATTACGAACAATTGCAATATAAGCGAACCCTGATACTAGACCGTTATAACGCTAGGAAGAAGAATACCACCAGACCCATCTATCATCCGGTCGCAACAAGAGCTACTTAACCAAGCGATCGACTGAAATGCCGACCACTGATTAGGCCACGACCTCCTCTTAGGTATACTTTTATATAAAGTTAAATAATTGACAGCAGTAATGAATAAATTACTAGGAGGCACTTACTCTGACGTAAGTTTGACGTTTGCGTTTTATGAGAGCTAGCGCCATGCTTGCAGTCTTTTTGGTCTGCTGCGGAATTGGGTCAGTGTTCCGGGTACCAGTACCTCTTTGTTACATAAGATCGGCGTGAAGTGGCAGCAATGCTGTTACGTCAAGTGATGGTATTGTTTTCGCGTTTTGTTCGGTTTGTGAGACTTCCCAGTGGCTTTGTCTCGTCATTAAAGGCCGGTTACGGTAGCCTTCTGGTGGTGCAGATATCGATGCGCGTCGGTAATGACTTAAGTGATGGGCTGCAAGCTTATTTAACCCTTGATATATAAAAAACTACGATAAACAAAATCGATTTGAAGAGTATCGGGATATTGAAAACATATCTAAACTCCTTTTATGTTGTTATAAATCCAGACTTTTAACTGAGGTAGGTTTACCCTAGAGGTAGTTACAACGAAAAAGTAAAACACAATAACCAAATCAAATAATTTTATTTGTTGGTACAGTGGTCTTAAAATCTAACTTTAAATCACCTACGTGAACCCCCTGCTCGTATGCCCATTGTAACATAAAAAATATGTAACTATGTTGTTATATATGCACATAAAAAAACATATAATGTTACGAAAATTTCGTAATTTCGTTCCCATGTTTCGTGGAAAACGTATGTCGTTAGAACGATAGATCTTTCGGATATAACTTGCATGCATAATTTTGGGTACAATTTCTGAATCCTGGACCGCTACGGCATAATTGTTAGAACTAATTAATAGTCTGCAGTGTGAACGCCATTTGCATTTACTAGGTTTGTGGTATTATCTAACAGGATAACGATTTAGGTTTGAATATGTTAAAGGTAAACTCATATATATGGCAGAAGACCAGTTAAAGTGGAACAAGCCAGAGGTCCTAGCACGAACATTTCGAACCGTTCGAATTGGAGGATTCGACTGTATTTTTGAAGTAAACATTCGTGCTGGGCTCACAGGAGGCAAGTCAAGTCAAGGCAAATCTTTATCGAGTCACGCTTTTAACCAATGCTAATGCAATCCGCATTGACACTAGGAGGGTTCGAAGTGCGCTCAGGACAAATATTTTCAAATTCGAAACTTCGACTCGAACGGTTCGAAATGCTCGTGCTAGGACCTCAGTTTATAGTTAGTAGACATAGATTTTTCGATAGGGCCATATTAAGGAAGTCGCGGAGAACAGGTAATTTTTATAGAACACTAGCTGTGCTATCAACTTCGCTTGCGTAAATATATTTAAGGTAAAGAAAATACATTTAATTTTAGCGTTATGATATATTAAGTTAAGTTAAGCCTTCCTTGAGAAATGGCCTATCTAATACTGAAAAAAATATTAAAATCGGACCAGTAGTTTCTGAGGTATGCACGTTTACGCAAAAAAATTATTCAGCTTTATATATTATAAAAAATAAAAATAAAAATTTAGAGTTTAGATTCTTGCTAAATTATATTTATCTATTTAAATAAGTTTACTAATTACTATCAAACAAGTCCCTCGTCTCTCATATCGTGAAGCAAACGTAGTCAGACCTTATAAGAATATACAATTACGTATAACGGCTTGCGAACACTTGAGCAACGAAATAGCTGAGATAATCGTTTTATTTAACCAATTGTAATATAGAAGTCCTACAAACTGAATTCATGTGAGTAATAACTATATGTGAAAGTTGTTACTACTTTTTTGAAAGTTTGTATTTATTTAAAACTAGCGGACCTGGCAGACGTTGTCCTGCCCGAACGTCGGCTTATTTTTATATCAAATTAAAGCGCCATCTATTAGTCGCTTATGCCACCGAGCGCCTTCCGCCTGCACCGGTCCGCTATGCCACCGTATTTTAAATCTCTCATATCTTCTAAGATATTCATTTTAATGATATGCTGTAAATTGCAATTTCAATCTGCATAAAATGTACAATATATGTAGTGTATTTAAATGGATAAGGGTTAATACGGTATTCTTTAAAATAGCTTCGGAAATAGTTCATTACTTTTTTGTAATATGTAAGAGATGAAAATCGTTCCTATGGCTCATACTTAGGAGATATACATATGCCGTCGCTGACTTTATTATAGACCTTTTTAAGATGTACAATTCCATCATACATTATTTTGTTCTATCTCGTAAAGTTTAGCTAGCGCACGCGACGTAAGCGCACAGAAATACGTTTTTTACGATATCTCGTTACAAATCATTGAAATTCTCGGCTTTTATTTTCTATAACATAAATGTATTATAGATGTACACCTTCTCCTTGAATCGCTTTGTTTATTGGTGAAAACCGCATTAAAATCAGTTGCGTAGTTTGAAAGATCTGCGCGTAGAACGCTGGGAAGCTTCATTTTATACTATGTAACGCTGATAACGATTCAATATTTTAAAAACTTTAACAATTGGATACTTTTGTCACCCTGATTGATAATAATGAAAGGAAACATTCAACATTCCGGACTCCATTATCCTATCGCCTACGCGCCAAGCTGAGATAACAAAAAGGTTTTTTATGTGCACCATACGAAGCGTTTATGGCACTCAACTAGTATCCTGAATCTTGAATAGACGAGTATAATGTAGGGAGTTTAGCATTAAAAAGGAATATGGTCCTTAATTGGACGTTTAGACGGCTATTGATACTTGCGTATCATATTTCGAGCAGGTAAAATGGGGTATCTGTAGCTTTTAATCTATACTAATATATAAAGCTGGAGAGTTTGTTTGTTTGAACGCGTTAATCTCCAGAATTACTGGTACGATTTAAAAAATTCTTTCGGCGTTAGATAGCCCATTTATCGAGGAAGGCTATAGGCTATATACCATCACGCTATGACTAATAGAAGCGGAGCACCATTGAAGAATGTATCAAAATCGGCAGTTTTTATCCCCATTTGAGAGCTTCCGCTGCGCGCGCTGCGTAAATGGTTATAGTTTCCCTTTAAAAGTTCTAAATAAAAGTCCGCGACAGCATATGTCTATCTCTTAAGGTTGTCTCTCTATAACCCTTTTTATACTAACCATATAATATAATCACGCTAAAATTAAATCCATTTTTTTACCTAATTTTACGCGAAGTCGCGAGCACAGCTAGTGTTACATAAAGCTCTTATATAATGTTCATTTTGTACTTCTCAAGA